>JANZLQ010000050.1:14361620-14405452 GCA_026212715.1 Elanus axillaris
TCACTCTTACCCTTCTGATTCTCTCCCCCACCCAGCTGTGAGGGAGGTGAGAGAGCGGCTGCATGGGGCTGAGCTGCCAGCTGGGGTTAAACCACGACAAAGTGTAACAGAGAACCTAACTTCAGCCATGTTAGTCTGCTTTGCTAGTGCATCTTCTGTTCTCCTATTCCAATTCATCTTCACAAGATAAAAATAAACTAGAAAATACAGTTACTAAAAACACATTCCAACAGCATTTGAAAATTGTTCTCCAGTAAGTACTTTACAGCTGTACAAGAATTATCAACAGTGAAATAAGTATTCAAGAGAAAAAAAGAGCAGATTATTCAAAGTACAAAAATATTAAGTTCAGAAAATCCTATTCAATCAAGTCCAAATACTGTCTAATTGTTTTTTTAAACTACAACTATCAACAGGTAAAATGTAAATTCTGAAATTTGGAAAGCTAATAACTTAGAAAGAAAACAGCTGACTATGAAATACTTTAAGCATACCAAAAGTGTATTCATTGGCTTACTGCTCCTCCTAGTTTAGCACTGCTAGCTTATAAAGGGAATACGGACATTGTTTAGACATCAATATATTTAACTGGGTATTTTTAAAAGCTGGTGGGATATATTTATGCCAGATTTTCTATTCTTGTGCAGTGGATATGAGGCAACTCAGAAACTAAAGCAACAAAAGAGGAAGCTCTAAAGTAAGCTGATGGGTGAATATCATTATGGTGATTTCTAGCATTTTTATCTTAGAGTTCTGAAGAAATTTAATATTGGTATGCCTCAGCTCTTGCCCCACATATCTATCCTGGATTTTTAACTGCCTGAAGTAATATATTAACAAGCTGATCTATCTCTATTGCATCAAGTGTGAGAATGGGAATGACAGATTAGAAAAGGTTACTTATATTACAAGTAAATAGGTTAAACAGAAAAGTTATACAACATAATAGTAACCAAAAAATAGTAACTTCTGAAAAGGTCACTTAGCCTCAAAAATGTACCAGTTTTCTTTGATCATGACAACAGAGCAAAGGACAAAGGAAAACTTCACATTAACTTTTCATTATCTTTTACTTCACCCTTTAAAAGTTTTGACCAGCTCCCTGACAGCTTGCTTTTAACAAACTAATAAGGAATGATAAGTTTTAGCAAAGGTAGAAAGCAGATCATTCTCCATTTAACATTGTTTATATTACTGTGTAAAAGTGCTGTGCAAGGTGGTGAAGTGTGTAATCATCATAATGTTACTTACACAAGTGAAACCATCATATCTGAGAGGATTTCACAAATGCATGGGGGAGAAGGGAAGATACCCACCTATGACTTGATCCTGGGAAGATTCAGCTCAGTGATCCCTGCTGCATTCGCTCTCTGCTCAGTGTACCAGAAGCAATTTGTTACATTCATCCCCAGCAGCATGCCCTTAAATTTAGTTGTGTCTCTTTGGGGCAAAACTGAAGAGAGTTTTCAGACATCATCAATAGGATTTTCAGATTCCATCGGTGTCCCAGACAGGTGTTTTATGCAAGTCTTGGGAACTTGGTGTAAGTGTCAGCAAAGCAGTCTGATGTCCCCAAAAAACAGTCACACTCTTGGTATCGGTGCATCTTTGAAGAAAGACAATGGCATTGTGAAGGGGAATCATATTGGCATGGGTTGTATTTTCCACCCTCAAAACACTGGCAAGGCCACCCTTCCTTTCAAAGTCTCATGTTTACATTAAGCCATTCCATGCAACGAATTTTTTGGACAACCTGACTTAGTGTCCCAGAACATCTCTGAATTTCCCTGAATGCACTGGACTGCCTGACTCTTGTAGACTAACTATGCACATTGAATAGAGTCAGGAGTAGGATACCAGCTATGCTACTCACCTAAAAGTCAAGAGGGGTAATTAATCTACCCCAAAGCCACATATGCTACCACTACACAGTGGCTGTGGTCCCGAAGTGGTCCTAAAGAACTTCGGATTCAGGGGCACTCCAGGGACCCAGAACCTAGCATATTGCACTTTTTTGGCAGTCTGCACTGAGCTTTAGCTCAAGATGCAAGTGTCATCTTCTGTCTGCGTAAGGTGCATCTAAATACTTGCAGGAAGCATCCCAGAGCCATGGGAGGTAGGAACCCTGGTTGCACATTCAGCACTCGTGGTATGTGGCAACATATAAGATGTTGCCAGATCCTCAGACACTGAAAGATTAGAATGTGCTTGTGGTGAAGCTGCTGCAGCGAATCCGATATGAAGGGAATGTGGCAGTGGTTCAGATGTCTGCGTACATGGGCTCCAATCATTGTGCAAATGCAGCGAAGTACGAAGAAATTTCTGGGCTATGGGTAAGCTTCAAAAAGGATTTTTTTCCATCTCTGTAGTGTGGAGGAACTCTTGCTCAAAGACAAGCACTATGTGCAACAAAATTTCCCTACAAACTGTCTTAGCCATCAGACTTGCCTTTCTTCATTTTCTTGCTAGAATCCATTCTAGAAAACAATATGTCCATATTCTTCACATTTATTGTGTTTGTACATGATGATCTAGTATCCTGTATACCCCTTGAGAGCTGCAGAGCTCATCATGCTTTGCACCAAAAGAAACCTGAATCTCAGCCAAAAATAGAGGAAGGGAATTTAAAGATCAGTATGCCATTACAGCAGTCTCTTTTGACTTGCCTAAATAACAGAAGGCTGAGATTTTCACTGAAGGATTCCTACATGAATTCCACACATCCTGATTTAATCAGAACATGTCTTTTATACAGTCACCAACTTTTATTTAAAGGCTTCAAGTAATGCAGAAGCCATCACTAGAATTAACAAGTTGGGCTGATAGACAACAGCAGTTCTCACCATTAAAAATATGTGCTTTGAATTTATTTCACTTTACCCTCCAGCTGAAAGATCCTGTCATACCTTTTCAAGCTAGATGAAGGACCCTTCCATCAGAAATGTTCTTTTCAGCTACACATACAACAAGAAGTGAGGAAACACTCAATTTTCTCGCAGATAGATAAACAAAACTGATTAAGTTCTTCTAGTCTGTACCTTAATGCAGTTTTCTAGATGTGGAATTATTACAGTAGCTTTCTTCCAAATCCTTTGGGGTGAAGGTAGCTCAGTTCTGGCATTGGTGGACATTTTATCAGGACTGCTGGTGACCCAACATATGTGTTAGTGGTCTGTTTACCTAAAAAAGTATGAACAAGGACTCTAAGAACATAATTGTGGCAAAGTTTATAGTGCTTTTCTTTAGCTATATTCAGCACTTGTAAAACACAAGATTGATTAATATGCAAATACAAATATTCTTGGTTTTAATTTATAAATTCATTTTTACATTTAACTGTATGAACAGCTTTTTTTCTCACATTAAAAACATCTTCTTTCCAAAAGATTTTGACCAATTTTCTCAAATATTCAACTACGTTTATAAATATTTAACCAGTTACTAACTAACTTTTAGATGCCTGGAATCAGAGCTATTTATTTTAAGGGGTTTGTAAACTATGTAAACTATGTGTGTGTCACTCCCTGAACCAACTTGTTTGATATATAAAGCTTCAAAACAATACTAAGTGTGTTTTTTAAGATAGACCTCTTGCAAAAAGATATTTGCTTCTTAGTCCCATGAACTATGGATTTACTAAATTCCTAAACCTGAGAAGTTTACAATTTTTTTTGGACCAGCACTATGAAAGTTGTACGTTTCAATTACCATAAGCCCTGTGGCAGAGCTCTGAAAGATGTTTATAAAGTCTATTAAGATGTCATAACATTGTTGAGCTCTATGAAGCTCAGATGTCCATTACCAAAATATTAGCTAACTAACCATATACAGCAACAGGAAATATTTCTTGTGGAATGCAGGTGCCTGTGATTTACTGTAAAAAACCCTTATTGCTAGATGCACATTAAATCAAGGTAAATCAGCTTCAGCCAGAAATTAATTTACTCTAATTATCTTGGCACCTACTTCAGATGTTGCAGATAAACCAAAATGAGTTACAGATGTAAAAGCTGGAGAAAAGACAAGAGAGAGTGACTGCAGCAGAGGCTGGGAATATGGATTATAACAGCAGTTTTCCAAAACCTAGAAAGAGTGGCCTATCAGAAGAAATCTACATTTCTGTTCACTCCCAGGTTCCTGGAAGAATTCTGATTCTGCTGATCTCTGAGCTAGGACTGTCAGATCAAACTCTTCTCCTCAGCAATGTAAGAATAGCTTTAAATTCTAGGAGACCAATTTCATTTTTGAAGCACTTAACTTCCAATCACAGCCCAAACACTTCATCTAGTATATAACTGTTTGTGAGGCCCATGCTCAGCCTGGCCAACATGTTGATCATCATGACAATTGGAAAAGAACTGAGAACATTTTAAGGACCAACTATCTTTTTGGTTGTTGAAGCTGTCAAGCTCTTTCAACCAGGGCATTTCTAGCTTTACTATGATGAATAATTTAGTCATTCCTCACTAAGGCTTTGGCATGTTGTGGGGTAACTGGTGATCAAATTTATCACTAATGTATTCCCATCCTGTGTTTCAAGGAGAGGAGAAACACTTCTTATTTAATCCAGCTATGGCATACAGAAACTTTCAGACTATTTCAGGTTGCCAAATGCTATCCACATGCAGAGGTCCAGTGAGACCAGTCCTGACACAACTGGCCTTGCTGTAGACAGCAAAGGGGGCAGTTCTTATATACAAGGCAATGGATTGTGGACAAAAATCTCAACTAAAACAATTGGATAAGCAATTTTAAGATTTTTCTAAATATCAGTGCTGAGATGGAGTTTCACATCTTTTTGAGCAGGTGTAGGCTATCTATCTGACAAGTTAAAAAGTGAATATTTAAAAAGTATGTTTGAATCAAGAATATTAATCTATTCATACATAGTATAGTTATGGATTATATATGTGTATGTATATCAAAGAACTGTGGTTTAATTTTTTCTGCCATCTGAAAACAATCTTGGTTTACTGTCCTGATTTTCTATTGTAAGTATGTAATGTAAAAGGAAAGCTGGTCTATTTCTATTAAAGATTAAAAGTATTCAATAAGCAGAGGAGTTGCAGGAATATAATTCAATTTAAAACCAGTAATTTGTGTAAATAAATGTCTAATATGAAAGAATCACCACAAGAGGAAATTAGGAATGTTCAATTTTTCATGATACTTATCAAAAGAACAAAAGAGTTCATGCTCATTAAAAAAGTTCTAAAAATAACAAGGTTCAGTTTCTCCTATGGGTTCATATGAATTTTTTATTTTCCATTTTAAAATTAGGATTGTGCCATATACATGCTTTTTTGTGCATACATGAATTGAATTTAAACTTTTCTGTTAAATTATTAACCATGGTTTTAGTATGCTCTAAGGTGAGTAGATTAAGAAATCTTGGATTGTAGGAGATGTAGAAAGTGCCTGTATCAAGGGAACTGGTGATAAAATTGCCTGGAATTATCTAGGAATTAGTACTTCAAATTTCTTTGCAACAGGAAGAAATGCAATGCCTGATTTTAACCCTAGCTTTTTGGGGGGTTTGACTAGTTCACTCACTGACTGATTAAATGCTGGTAGATTACAGCAGGCAATGCTCTTCCCCACAATAGAGTTCCATTGAAACTAAGAGCGTTGCACGACAGACAGGAGCTGCTTTGAGGTTAAGATTACATCATTTAGGTATCTACATATCAGGCTGTACTTAAAATTTGGAAATCTTTTTGCCCAAATGCTAAAGGACCAGAGAGGATACTTACTTTTAATTAGGGTGGTCGCTTTTGATCTTTAGCAACTGTCCATGTGCAGTTTATACAAACCCATTCTAGATTTGTATTTCAACAAATTAGAGGTAAGCATGTGGTGAATTATTAACTTTCCAACGAAGTGAAAACACAGGAAAGAAATGACAGGGAATAACCTCTTTTTGACAGCAATAATGTCCAGCTAAGGGCTGGAGTTCAGGATTGTGGTTTTTTTCACAGAAGCACAATTACTTACCATGGATTTAGATGTAACGATTGTGGAAGAGGTAAATTCTGAGGTCTTTCATGACTGCCATGGCAAAGGCTCTTTCTGTGCAATTTGCCACCTAACCGCTCCAGACTATACCTTCTTCAATGTAGCAACTGTATCATTTGAAACTGCTCTGGCAGCCGTCTAGTCTCAGGCTGGTAAGACAACATCCTGTTGACTGCAGTTTTGGTCAGTTTTGTCTACTGAGACATAAAGATTTCCAGTAAAATTGTGATCTGTAGTGTGCAAGCAACTTTCATGCTCAGTACAGTCAGCTCGTATAAATAAATATTTGTCATTATAGAGATTTTTTTTTTCTATAAAATGATCCTTTTTCATAGGCTTCTATGTAAGAAGGCATCTCAGAGAAAATGTCTTCCTTATGAATTTGAGCATTAGCTTAGTCTTTTTATCTGTGGAGGTAACTTTCAGTTTGATTAAGCTTAGATGTGATTATGCTTAGATGTGGCAAAGACATTTAACTGATCTCTAGGCTGAATACCAGTTCCCCATGGTAAGATTCTGATGGAGTTTTAGACAAACAAAACTTGATGTCTCCATTTGAGCTATTTACTTTAGGCTGCCCTTAACAATCAATGGAGAAAAGTAATTACTTCTTGAGGGCAGTTCTGCTGTCCTATTTTAGATGCTTATCTTAGCATCTCTGGAGATGTCTTTTTTCTTCTGCTGACCACAGAGAGGACATAGGGTGACTGCATCAGGACTAGACATCATACTTATAAATGACAAAGTTACACCAGAGGTATCCATCCTCAGTGATGAAGGTAAACTTGTGTTAGACTGTTTTGAGGCCATTAGCAGCCTTGTTATTCTTGGGCCACAGAATGTTGTTAACTCGTCTCCAGTTCCTAGGTATGTAGAAGTGGTTTTCCTTTCTAAGCAGTTGATCATCTGCTCGTAGCAATTCTTTTGCAGGACTATGAAAAGTCTTGTTTAAATCACCTGCCATGTCCCTCATGCATAAGAGGCTGCATGATATTCTCTATGTGTGTATCTTTTTCCCATCAAACTTGGATGATTATATCTTCACTTTCTGAAGTTCAGGTGAAGTCAGTATCTGTACTTCAGTCCATGTCAATCAAAATGAAGGAAATGTCAATGTTTCTCAACTGTAAATGTAAGGTGGGGTAGTTGTTACCCCTTTCCAGTGGATTTCTTATTCTTTCCTTGAAAGATCTTTAATTTGTGCCAAATGTTGAAGCCTCTGTTCGCACAACTTGAACTCAGCATCAAAAGCAAGGAATATGGTTTTTGAAAAAAAACTGTCTGGCTAGTCATTTGTAAGTTGCTATATTAAGCCAAGACTTTAGGCCCTCTAGAGTGAACCACTGGAAGCATTTTTAGCTGAGGATACCTACCATGACCATGTGAGTTAGTAGTGCTATTAACAAAGTCAAAATATATAAGAATAATAAAAATATTGAAGAATTTTATTTCAGCCATTGTATTTTAGTCGGAATTTTGCCTAATCTTTCTACTTCACCTAATGAAGTGTTTAATACTGACAATACTTATTGAAATAATTACCTTTATTTGTCTACCATTAAGTTCAGAGGAATGATAACATCAATAATAACATTATTTGGAGAAAATAAAATAGGCAGACTAATTATAGAACTCCACTTAATAAAAAACTAACTCCGTTGCCTTTAGCATTGACATAATGTAGTATGGTATAATGATTATAGTTTTTAGGGGGGAATAACCAGCATGTTTGTCTCACCATCTTTATTATTTAAATGATCGTATATTATATAATTACCTTCAATGTAACCATCTTATCTCATGGAAGATCTGCGGGAAGGGAAAACAAGTTCAATCTAATGACTTTTCTGGCACAATCAGTCCTTCGTTCTATATCCTTTTATGTGAATGAGAATACTGATACTGATTTGAAAAGGGGAGACTGGAAATGCATAAGAAACACTGCCCCAAATCACCTAGATACTATAAAGTGCCTTTCCAGTCATCTGATATCCAGATCCTATTCCCAGAAACATATCTTGATCTGTGCTAAATGTCTAACTCATCTTGCCAACCTCTACTCAGGCTTTTTCAGAGGACCACATTTGTTTTCTTTTGCTCTTTTTGGGTGCTTCTTCAAGCCTCTTCCCTCCTCCCACAGCTTTGTGCTTCTCTGTCCCAATTCTCTTTGTAGGTGCAATTTCATAGGAAAATGTTATTATGTCACAAGCCTCTCTTTGCCCTCCAGCTCAACTACTGACTGAAACTTATTATGCTAGCAAATTTCACTACAAAGTCACTTGTGCTGTGAACCCAGTAACAGGATCAGAGAGCAGAGGGAAGGGGAATCTTTGTGAGAAGGAGAGAAGCTAGCATGGGAGTGGGAGAAGAATCCTGAGAGCTGGAAGCCCTCCAAGTCTCATATCTCTGGAATGATGCTTGCTTATTTGATAGCCTGCCGTGGGCTCCTGCAAATAAGTTAAGCCACGGCATACACAGCTGAGACTGAAGGATGGGTGGCAGTTGCTCCTTCTGCCAGCCAGACAATTTTATGGCAGACGGGACCATTGGCATTTGTATGGTACGGTCCTTTGTGTGACGCAGGGCCCCAAGGTTTTAGATTTGGAAGAGTTCACACTTTTGTCTTAAAGCAAAGAATTTGCCACAGCCCTATCAAAGCTGCTCTAGGAGAGCCAGTGGCTCCTCCGGGCAACCAGGCAAATGATCTTTCTGTCCATTATATCTGCTGTACCTGAGAGAAGAAACAGCAGCTGGGGAGTACTGCCAGAGACAGGGGAGGCGGCCAATATCTATCCGAGCAGGTTTCCCCATTTCTTATAAAACAGAGCCTGCCCTCAGTCCCAGGCATCTGCCAGCTTTCCATTCGCAAGCCCATCCCTCGGCAGCCCCCAGGATTCACCCATTTATTCCCCCTAAGAGTGAAAAAAAGTTGCACAGGCTATGCCTTGTATCAGGTTTTCTTGAGAGAAGATATGTTGCCTCATCACCTGATGTTTACGATTTTGTGTAACTGAAGTGAAAAATATGCAAATTATCTTATTAGCTAATGCCAAATATGGAACTACAAAAAGCTCAAAAATAATTCATCTGCTCCTGGCCACATATTTGGCAAGGCTGTAAATTATTACACGCTGGGGCTATATAGGCATAAGGAAGAGAACTGTAGTGAAGTCTGAGTCATTCTCCAATACAGCGAAATGGATGTGCATTTACTTTGGGAAAATACAGTTGACTGAGAATAAATGATGGATTGATTAAAAAGCATATGTTTCTGATGAAATTTGAAATATAATGTCACAAGTAAGTTATACTACAGTCAGTAACTAATTGAAGCCCCTTCAGCACATAAATATCTGTGTCATGTGTGAACCAGAAGAGACCTAGATTCCTATGGCTTCAAACCTTGAAATTGAGTTGGCATCAAACTGTATCATGGCGCGGTGATTAGCCACACTGTGAGTAAGCTTGGAGCAATGTTTCTGTTTGAAGACAGATTCTCAAATCTGTCCAAAAACCACATGCAGTGATGTCACCTTGAACACTGACAGGGTGAGCTTTTCTTGGGTCTTTCACATTTGAAGTCTAGGGTTGGAAGTCCCACATTCTGGACGCACCCAAGGAACAGAAGATTGTTTAAGCAAAAACAGCAGGGGAGGATGAAGGAGGCTGACTGAGCAGAGTAGTCCACATCAGTAAAAGGGAGCTGGTGCAGCCTGAACTAGAAGCGCTTAAGAGCCCTCTCCAGCATGATGCACCCCATTCCGCAGCTTTACAAAAGGACACCTGATAACCCGTTTCTACAATACTTCAGAAAAGGTCCCTTGGCAGGATATAAAACATGAAATATGACAATCTTTAAGGCAGTCTTTTTCACTTTGAGGACGTAGTTTGTGCTGAAGAAAGAAGAGAACTGTTGCCTGCTTGGTGGTACAATCAGTAGCCTACAAGCATTCAACATTAAAGCTGTATGTAAAGGACTGAGATGAACTTGCAGATTTGTTTTTCAATGCAACAGTGCTTTAAACAGCTGCTACAAAATCTGATTCAGAATTGCAACTATTGTGTTCAGGATGTTGTAATCAGGTCTCTTTTCCCAAAACTTTTTGTAAGTACTGCCTGACAGCAATAGGACTGTGTGGCAGACCCTCAAAGGAGAGGTGATTGCTATGTTTTGTGGCAGGAGAACCACAGGAATGCAAAAAATGACAATTGGGAGTCTTTCATGTTTGTGCCATTATGGATTCTGTGAAGTTAATGTTACTATTTGGAGCATCTAAGATTAGCCAAAGCTTCCTTTAGATAGCACATTAATGTAATGGATTGTTTTCCATGTCTGTTTAATTTTAGCAAATTGTTCAGTTGCCTCAATATTGTAAGTTTAAGGAAATCCAGCTGTCAATTCCTATTAAACTGGCCTGAGTTTTGTATTGTCAATTCAGTTGTCTTTCACTCTCTAGCTGCTAAACCTAAAGAACTCTTTACAAAGGCAGATTTATGATGGATGCCATCTGGCCTGATAGAAGGAAACAGATATTGATTTTTAATATTTTCTCCAAACTTGTTTACTCTAGGATAATACAGCAGCTGTGTGGCGGCTTGTCTCAGAGTGGAAAGGATTATTACCAGTGCCTTTTGATGAGATAAATTACCTAGAATGACTTGAATGGCTAAAGGGTATACTTTGATGTTATGTCGCTTCATTTACCCTTATGACTAAATGATTATTGATTTTATATTTTTAAGCTCTTGAAACGTGAAAATAAGTTGGTAAAAAAGGCTAGCTGTGTTAGTTTTATTAATTTATTTCTGCAGGGCATAATTCACTTTGGACCAGGTTGTGAAGGTTTTGGGTTCATGACCGACTCCAGATACAGTTGCAAAAAAATGGCTTATTTATATAGTCATTGCAAGTAGTTCCAAAATCAATACAGTCTGGGATTGGATGATTAAACTTAGTCCCTTTGTGGGATTCATTCCTGTAGCTACCTCTGAAATGATCTTGACTGAAGCAGATTCATGTGATCCAGTCTACAAATAGCAAGTTTGTTCAAGTTGAAATATTATTTTTTGCTCATCATTTTTTTATCTACTGTGTTCACTCAGTGACATTTTAACAACCAGAAAAAAGCAGTTGATTGACTACTTCAATGAAATCACTAATCTGCATTCAAAGAGTTGCCTCCAAAGACTACTTAGATTTTCCATGGATAGATTTAACTACTGCTTTGATCAGTTAGTCCCAGTATGCAGTGGATTTAGGTCTCTGTACTTATGTAGGCAGTAGGAATCCAAGGTGTACACTAAACCTTTAAATAGTCTTCACAGTTCAAAACAGCTATTTGCCTTTTGTGTACAGCAGACACTTACATATTTCTGTGAAGTATTGCCTTTTCTATCATCATTTAACATGTTGGTGCTATTTAGTGTTTGTCTGAAATGTGACTCTGTTGTCAGTCTATTGAAGTATTTTGTAGACACTGGAACAAGTGCAGAAATGTGCTCAAAAAAAAAAAAAATATTTCTCTCTCCAGTTTCCTACAATGACTATTTATATATTCACTTTGCTTGGTGCCTTTTTATACCTTAAACAGCAATTCTTTTAAGCTTAATTTCTTCTGGAAATGTTCAGCAACCAAAACACTGTGTTATCTTATTTAGTCTCAAAAATTGTGATTCAAAATCCTGACATTTCATTTCTATAGACCGTGATCAAATTATAAATAGTATTGATAATAGTATTTCAGCTGTCTAAAAGGAACTGAAGGCAATAAGCTATAACAAAAGCTATGGCTCTAACAAAGTTTATTACTTGAAAGAGTTAGCAGTGCATGAACCTGCAGAGGACTGTCTAAACTAAAGAATAATATTTCATGATTTAACAGTACATATCTATCCATCTTCTGTAGAGGCTATTAACCATATGCTTGTCTCTTGTTCAGATGTAACTAAACGTGGGTTTGTGCGGGTTTTTTTTAAATATATGTTTCACCCAAAACTCTGTGTTTCTAAAACATAGAGATCTTTCCAAATATTAAGTGTATGTGTATTATATTATTTAATTTATATGTGTGTGTGTGTGTGTTGTCAGTCAGGAATATTATTCCTCCAAAGGATCTTTTATTGTTATAAGCCTGGGCAGCATATTTTACAGAGTTAAAAAAGGTGTAAAACACTTCTCCTTACTTTAGCCACACGATATGTATAATTAATGTGTAGTAAATTATATGGCCCAGTTTAAGGCTTGTTTAAATGCATAGAATTTGAAGTCTAATGCAGGAATAAAATAACTTTTGGATCAGTGTAATGTAATATGTTGATCCATTTTACAGGGTGGTGGTGATTATTTAATTAATCACCTTTTGACAATTATTCACACTGGTCCGAATCAAGGTCTCCATTAAAACCGAAGAATAGCTTCATTACAAATGACCCATAAAAGTGTCAAGTGCTGGCAGTGAAGACAAGTAATTTCCTTTCCCTTTAAAACCATTAGATCGAATGATGGGGGTGGGGAAGGTGATGAAGTGCGTAATAGTGTGATTACAAAGAAAAGCTTAAACAGTAAATTTGACAGCCATGTTAGAGTGGATAGAAGATAAGGGTTATAAACTGTTGGTTCTGTACCTCCAAAATCTTTTAATTTTATAAGAAGACAGGAATGAGTGGATTATGTTTTGAGAAACTTTTTTTATCCTCTTCTGGTGTTTACTTATAAATTGAGATTTGAAAATTTTCTGACTCAGAGCCATGGAGATATAAAATAAATACTGTATTGCCTTCTGAATATTGCTTAAAATAGCAGTTAATTGAGACAAAATTGTTTTACAGCTCTCCGACTATTTTCAAAGCCTGCTTATCTATGGAATCTTTTCTATATCTTATTGGTGAGAATAGCAGCAGGACCTTTATGTCAGTGTAATTATATTGGGCACTTTTTTACATCTGGAAAGTAGCAAGAACTACCAATTGATTTTGTGTAGTGATAAAACTGCACTCATCTTTGATTAAAGGTAAATGCTGTACCTTTTGCTGGGAGTCCTTTTGTTCTTGCTGTGCCAAAACATGTGAAACAGTTTTAATTCTCAACTTCTGATAAAACCTTGTATATTTCTCTAATGGCCACTACAGTTTCTCTACAAAAGGATTAATTTTTAATTAATTAATTTTAATTTAACCTCTCAAATCAAAGTATCATTCTTTCTGTTCAATATTAAATCCTGCCAAATATGCACAGGCTGAAAGTATACAGGGATGTAGCTTCAGAAGGTATCACAGGAATATTACAGTGTCACTTCCAGAGGGCCTGAACTGAAGAAAGCAGTATTCACAAACCGCATTCTGATTTTGAACACGCAGTTGTAGCCTTTGTTGTCATTTTGTTTGCTTGTGTTACTTAAGGTTGTGGAATAAAGCTTTGCTAAAGAATTCCATGCAGTGACCTTACCTCTTATGTAGGCATACTGGCTTCAATTTGTGGGAGCTAACAGGTCGTGGTTATTAGCTCAGCTATCATCGCAAAAGGACATTAAAATAATACTTTAACTTGAAGGTTCTGGATAATCTTGCTAGCATAGATTCCACTTACTACAGAAGATGAATATATATTTACTAGTTTTTCAAAAGCGCAGCAAATATTGACCAGTCCCAGAGATGTATTTGTTAAATCTACTTGTCATTCTTTCTTTGATCTTCATTTGTTTTAAAATCTTGCACCTAAGGTTGGACTAGTTACTGTAAAAAAATCCCAAAAGTTCAAGTGCTGCGTCTAAAAACTAATGGCTATTGACTTTCATTAGGATTTCTGTGATGTTATCTAACCCTGTAAAGACATTTGCGGTATGCAGTTTACATTGTATCTAGTGATTGTATAATCATTATTGATTTTCCTTGTGTGTAGTACCTATGTCAAACAACCTAATATATTTAAATGGTGATTATTTCAGCAATATATCTATTATTAGATAAGATCAAAGGCAGTTAAATGTGTAGCAGATAGTATGATAAAATGATATAATGTGTATTTGTGCCAGTACCTATGCCCTTTTGTGCATAAAACTGCAATTCATAGTCTTTAATGATTAACTCTCTGAAGCATGTGGTTATTTCTACCCTGTAGTAGAATAAAGTACGACAGATGGATTAAAAGAAACCCACTTTTTAAGCAAAAGGCCTAGGAGTTATGTAAATGTAATACAATTAGATGAACTGCTTTTCAAAGACCATGGGAAATCACTCTGTATATTCCATTCATTTCTTGTTTTCCTACCAGTACTTCTGAAGAAAACTAGAAATATATTTAGAAAGCTGCATGATTTCCCAAAGGATATAATCGCTGTTAATCCCATGAGTATGGATTAACAGAATAACTCGGCCCATAACAGCAAGTGATTTCTCAGGCTAATCTCATGAGTAGAATGGTTATTGTATTTTATTAGTGATCAAACAGTAGTCTACTTAAACTGTAGTAGAAAAGCGGCAAATCTAATGCATTCATTTAATATCAAAGAATGCTGTACTTTACTTGTGGAGTTTCTCTGCTTTTACTAATATCATTTAATTAAAATATGTTTCTGGTCAGTAAATAAAAGTTGCACGCTACATTTAATGCAATTAAAAAACAAAACAAAACAAACAAACAAAAAGTAAATATACCTGTAGTGTTGAGGTGAAAGTACAAACGCAGGATTTTCATTCTATCTTGTTATTGTTACAGTTTTCTCACTTTTTGCATTGCTCCAAAAGCAGATGTTGCATTTGAAAATATAATGTCTGTGCATTGTATCTGTACACTTGAATGTGTGAATGTTCTTTCTTAGCAAAACTGATAGCTTTATTACAATTAAGTAGTTCTGAAAGATAGAGCCCTTCTGTGGTACAACAGGCTTGCATTCATTTTCTGTGGCTCCATTTTCAGTTTTGAAATGGTTCCTGCCAAAGTACTAAGCCTCAAATTTGAGTTATTCCTCACAACTCACTGTACTGTGTGCACATACTAGTGCTGTTAGCATTAGATTCAGATCCACTTTGCCACTCTCCATTATGCAGTATGGAGATGAATGCTTTGGCCACCCTTTAGTTGCTACTCATACCTTCAGAATTACTCCTTGATGTCACTCTTTATGTCTTCTGCATCCAGCTGTAAGAGCGGAAACCATTACCATCCCTAACTATATTCTGGTGGGAAGATACCAACATTGACAGTCAAATGTTGGAGCAGATCATGTGGATGTTGCCCATTTAATCTCAAGGAAAATCAGACTTATTATGTAAACAGTTAATATGATTGTGTGCCATAACCTGCCTGAATCTGCTTGAAGCAGCTGAGGAATGCCTCAGAAACTGCTCTTCCAGTAACTCAGCACTAAAGGTGGTCGTTCTGATGACCACTTAAGTACTATAGGGGTAACTCCAGCAGAGCATAGTGATGAGCAGTCAGAGCATTTATCCGCTCTCTGATACAACTGGATTAAGAACAGGATGCTAGTTCCCAGTGGTCTGCTCTGTTTTAGTCAGTCCCCAGGGATGAAGATGCCTACCTGGTAATGCCAGCTCCTGGCTCCAGCCCAGGAGGGTACTCCACTGTGCTCCATTACTCACACAGAGTGTTCCTTTGCTGTAGTTTGCCACTGTGGCCCATTCTTGAATTCCTCTGGATGCTCCAAGATGACCCCCATCCTGGGTAAATGTGAGAGTCTTCATGATGGGTATTCTCCTCTCAGATAGGAGAGAACTGCTTTTCTTTGACCGATGGTGAAGCTCCTTGGTTGATTCTCAGTTGTGGAAACTTAGTCTTTTTCATTGGAAAATTTCCAAATGTGACTGAATGGTGGAGCTAAATGATAATTTACTTATTGAATCATTTTCTCTAGATCCTGATTGTGCAAGTCTCATCAAAGCAATGTCAGGAATTTGAATAATTCTGTTGAGGCTGGTAGAATAGCAAGTGTAGCTGTAAAGCTACTTACCATATGGGAATGCTAAGGACGAATTTTAGACTGCAAAGATGATTTCTTCATGTTCCAGATTAACTAAAGATACTTTATTCAGTACAAAGAGTTGGCAGCCCTACAATAATTATTGACCTGACATTACAAATTGACATAGCTGTTCCTGTGCAAACCATCCAGATAGGCTCAATTGCAGGACTAGGACCTATGAAATTATGTCTGCTGTATATACAAATGCACCAGCTGAACCTTATGCAGCCCTGTAATGTGTCAAGAAGGTAAACAGAAGTAGGAACTGGTGGTTTGAAGAAAAGGAGACTCCTAAATAAAGCCAACTTCACAGTGCATGTCCCAGCAACACTTTCACCCATGTATTCGTGATTCAGTTCCATCCTAATACTGTTCAGAGCTGTGAGACAGCCTCACATAGGAAGAGGTGGAAAAGCACAAATGACTAGTTCTGAAGCATTTATTTCTCTGCAGAGAGTGCAATAATGATGTTTTAGTTTGCATTTAGAAGCTTAACTGTACAGGACTTCCCTCTTTATCCTCTGATATATTATGCTTTAAGTAGCAATGCAGTTATCCATGCAAGACTGTAGTTCAGTCTACTGCATTCATTAGAGAAAAATGAAGAAAAAGAAGTCTCCCATAGTCATGTCTGGAGTCTACAGTTCCTTCTACTGCAGGCAAAGTGTGGGAGAAGACGGAGTAAGCAGCCAGGAGCAATGCTATAAGCAAGCTTGCAGGGGGTATCCTAGCTGTCAAGTTATTCTCCAACATTTCTGAGTGTGATCATTTAACTAAAATACTCATTTGTTTATTTTAATGTGGTCTTTTCCATGTGCAGGAAACAAAGAACCCAGACAGGAACAAACTTGCTCTTTATGTAAATACATATTTTAATAATGTTTGCAATGTATTTTTTTTCAGTTGATACAGTTCTTTCTCAAACTTCAGGCATACAAACAATCTAAATGAATCTGTATTTACTGCCTGAAGCTTTAAAAATGTCTGTTAAACAAGTTCAAGTAACCCCCCCAACCCTTAAATCTTTTTATGCCAAATAAATCTCATGCCATAAGGATCCAGAGGCCAAAAGGGTGCCATGGGGCAAATTGCAGACAGAGCCTCTAATTCCATGTATCCTTCAATTTTATTGCCCAATTTCTGTCTCTTTCCAAAAGGGTGCAAAGAGGAAGCTGGGAGGAGCCCAATGGGAGTAGGACTATTATTATGTCTCTGCATCATGTAGAGCCGCTATGCCAAGGAGCTCTGTAGTGGTTGGTTACAGCAGCATAACTCCTGCACATCATAGCTTTGGGCTGCAGGGAAACAATTCCCTCCTCCACCCTCCCCTTCAACTTCACATTGTTTTTCTCTCTTGCTAAGTCCATTCAGTCAGACTTTTAGCAGGATGCAGGGGAGCTGGCAAGAAATTTCACTCATCCATTTACCACAGTGCTTAAGGACTTGTGCCTGGGAGAGATTCAACCACCAAGGTGTCTTTAGGACCAGGACAAGCTTACAGTAGGTTTCTTTAGGGTAAGATGACCATGTATGCCGTCTTTGTATTTTTATTTTGTTCTACCTTTTGAGGGGTGACAGGCACTTTTCCCTCTCTCCTTCTCTCAAGCCACTGCCCATTCCCAGCGGTGTAACAAAGCCTGGGAGACAGACACCCTGATCCTTGTGCTAGGCTATATAATCCACTGGAAAAAGTTCATCTCCAGATAAAATCTCCTGATCCAATACAGAGACATGTACTTCCTTCTGTCTTCTACTGTTAATTATACTCTGGCCAAGGACTTACCCTATATCCCAACCACTTCTTTTTGTTTAACAGACCAACCTGGCTTATATGCATCTTTGCCTCTCCCAGACTCACCTTCACTACACAGGTGCTGGGTGCATCTGAAAATTTTGGTGGGGAAGAAAAATCTGTACCCCAAGAAAAAATAAGAAAAAAACCCCACTGTTAGTGTTTTCTCCTATTTGACTTTGGGACAAAATGAAGCCTTTTAAAATATTCCATCCAAACCTGTGGGGCTTTAAAGGGAGAGAAAGTGGGAGAGATTGTTGGTTTCACCTTCAAAAACCAGAAGACTGGTAGGAAAGGCATTCCCCGCAGATTTCTCCCATGTGAGACCCATATGAAGGCTCCTGCATGGCAGGTCGTGGAGCAGGGACAGGGTTCTCCCCTCTTGCAAAGGATTATCCTCAGAGCTGCTATTCCAGAGACATCTCATTGCCCTATTTAGGCTTCATCAAGAAGGGTGGGAGGAAAGTACCCCATCAGCTGTAGAGCCGGGCTGCTGTCACTGCCCTGTACCTGAATCAATCCATTTACTCTACCCCCTTCTAAAGGAGTTGCAGCTACTGCATTTCTTTCCAAAAAAAGCCTGTCTTTTCATGTGCTAAACATGGAATAGAAGATATTTTACTGAAATTTAAAAAAAAAAAACAACCACCACACAGTATTTTAGGTTATAGTAATTACTTATACAAAATAAATGATCAAAACTAAGAAACAAACTCACATCTCTCTTTTGAGATTTCTATACACAAAGAAATTGGGTTATCTACAAGCACATTATGGTTTTGAAATATGTTACTGCATTCTAAATACTTGAATTAAAACAATTTGGTTTGAATTGTACTATTATAGGAGACTCAAAAATCCTTTTATCAGAGGTTCTTTTTTTCCCCCCTCTCTTTCTTTTTTTAGTATTATTAAAGGATTTCAAGCTTTGTTATTCGAATGAGATAAACACTATGGTAACTAAGAAAGCCAGCATGTTTTAGAAGTCTGCGTTTTTGAGTGCTTTCCAAAGAGACAAGGTAGTATCTGTATCCTAATATTCTCTCAATGCATGAAATATAATAGAGGGGAGCTATTTCAATAAGACTCCTTAAAAACTATTAGGCATAAAAATCCCGACAGTGGAGATACTGCTTGAGGCACACCTCCAGGATCAAGGTCAGTCCTTCTGCCAAAGCATCACATTGTAGGAGAATCTTGTTTCTGCAGAATAGGACACAACATTTTTTAAGTAAATCCTACATGAGACAGAAAAACATTTTACTCCCAGGTTTGCCAAAATTCTACCTGTGTATGTCCTTTTTTTGGTGGACAGGTGGCTTAAATGGCAATGTGAGAAGAATACCATATGTCTTTGCTATTCAAGTGAAACATGAAGTCAATATTAAAAAGTTCCTGGTTGCAGCTTACTAAGTAAAGATGGTTAAATTTCAAAAACGTTGGAGTCTCAGTTTACAAGTCTGGATACTAGTGTGAAGTCTTCTGAACTGTACAAATGTTTTGGATGTGAAAAATGTGGATGGACATCTTGTGAGAATTGCCTGTTTCTTTTCAGAATCTGTGTCCTTCAGACTTTTCTTATTTCCTTTTTAGAATGAGAGCCATGTGCATAAGGACATATGGCATTGTGCACTTGCTAATGGTCACAAATCCTTCAGAAGGTGTGTCATAACTACGGTAAAAAAAGTTCTAAATATGTAAGAAATTAGAGTTTCCAATATGCACTGACATCCCCATTAGATTGTATTACTTCCCTTAGCATCTTAGACATATGACTTTAAAATACATCACTTTTTTGACTGTTGGGAAGTTAAACATCACTGAATTTTTATTTTTACTCATTTAGTAATTAGGCACAGTCTACAATGAACACATCATGTTGTCAGCTTTCAAAACTCACCACCACAGGATATCAAGGCCAAGACCCTTAAATTTATGGGATTCATATTTTTATAGGAAGACAATAAATGAAAATACCCAGGAATTTAATTTATAAAAAGTATCCACTTAAGGTCATGGATCACCTTCTAGTGACCTGGGGGGGGGGGAAAATTCTGTGGAACAGTGCAGCATTTTATATACCTTCTTCTGCAACATCTCTACCACTTGCAGAGACAGACTGCTCAACTAAATGGATGCCTGGGTTAGTTTTTGCAGTAGTAGAATTTGCTACATATGGAATTTACTTTCCACAACCACAAGTTATGAGAGTTCAGATTTAGAGAGACCAATCCAAACCTTCTTAACCCGACTCCTATCATGAATTTGGGCAGTTTTTCACAAGCTATATTACATTTTCATTAAATGAGGGGGGAAACCACCTTTTTAAGGAAAGCTTCTCTTTTGCTAAATTATTTTTCATGTTTTTTAAACATTCAGGGATTTCTTATGTAAGTTTATGACAGGAGCTAGGGACTGTTCAGTTAACTCTAGTGAGTGTATGAAGAAGTACCTTAGATGATCAGAAAAAGTGAATATTTAAAAAAAAATATGGGGTACCTTGTAACTTGGCAGGACAACTGCTTTTCTCTCTTCTTTTGGTGATGTTCTTGCTTTTTTTTTTTTTTTTAAAGGCAAACTTGCAGCCAAGAAGTTTTACTCAATGCCTTTTAATGTAACACTCAAGTTATGTGTTTTTACTGAAAGGTTGTACTTAGACTTATGACCATAGAATTTCATGTGAACAAGAAACTTTACATTATTTTATATACACCTCACATTGTTCTGAAGAAATGACAAATGCTGAGTTTTGATGTGCTGTTGGGTCTGCCAAAGCCTCTAGTTCTTGAACAAACTGCTGCCTTGGTGGTCATGATGAACAGACAAGTGAAAAAATAAAGGAATTGGATTCATGGCTAGCAGCATACTTATTTAAATAAACCCTTTCTCTTTATTTTTCTTCACTTAACTGGTGGGGTTTTTTTGGACAACTGTGCTGAAAGAGGATCACTTTGATAAGTTGGTAAAATGTCTGTAAATTAATTCTCCAAGTGCCATTACATGATCCAGACTCTCATCTAGTAAAATAAAGCCACATTTCATATTGTATGTGCCCACCTAACAAAAAAATTGCTTCATTCATTTTCTCCTTTTACTGACAGTTTTGCAGCAAGCCAGCAGTATGCAAATAGTAAGCTTTCAACAGGCTGACAGCAAATTCTCTGCCTCTAGAGGCCGTAAATACTACCTCTAGTAAGTTACTCAGTGTTTCTTTACCTCAGATTCTTTTCCATAAACTAAAATACTATTTGTTATGAAGTGAACTTGTTCATCCATAAGCAGGAAAAAGGCTTCTGCAGAAGTGGCAAATATAACTAGTCTGAGTTTGCAAGTAGGTCAATGGGTCTGCAAGCATATGAAATTATTTACTCCACGTCACAGACTAAATATGACTCAGTAGAAGAATGAAAGTCTACTATTCTTTTCTGTGAGTCTTTGATCAGCATGTATTTTAACATTTTAGTGACTTGTTTTATAAATAGCATTTAGGATGAAAATTTTCCAAACATTTCACATATTTAAGATGCTTGGGACCTGATTTCAGCAGGTACTTGGTACAATGAACTGCTTTGTATCTTCAGTTCTAATTTTTGTCTGCTCTTCTGAGTTAAGAGGGCTCAGGATGTTAGGTACAAATGTAAAAGATGAGAAAAACACAACTAATGAATACCATTGACACCATTAATTTAAGTCATCTTCCCAGCTTGGCAAAAGGGCAGCAATGCAAGTGTGTCTAAACACAGCCCATCTTGGAGAACTGCCATCATCTTGCCCAGTTGTCAGCTGCTGCTCCAGAAGTGTGGGGCATCTTCCATGGCTCTCGCGTCATGTCTGACATCCTTGTGTAGGGCTTCCATATATTCTCTGGACTCTCTGTTTAGGCACCTGAGTCACTTCCAGGAAACCTAGGACAAAGACAAAGAGAATATTCCAGGACAGCATTAAGCTGTCCTTTCTCCGCTTGCAATCTCCAGCTCTGGTCTCAGCACCATTTCCGGCATTTGGGGTGGTTTTCCTAATAGACAAGGTGTTTCTTTGCTATGCTACCTTGATTCATTCCAGAAGCAGGATTCCCCACCACCTCCCTTCCTCAGCAATTTTATTTTTGATCTCTTAATGTCATTTTTCCCTAAATATCCAAAAGCATGTTCACATGAGTCTTTCAGGAGACGGAAGTGTTAGCCTCCCTCCTCAGTACTTTGTCACGAGCCATAAATGAAAAATCTGATGGGAGTCATTGCACCTGAAGGATTCTTTAAATTGAAACACAGTCCTATTGTCCTATTACCCAATTGCCAGTTAGACAGGGTATTTGGAATATTAGGAAAAAAAGAAATCCTGAAAAATGGAAATGGTAGAATTGCCAAGAATTAATACAAGAAGGCAAAACTTCTGTGTTTGGAAGATAACCAGATAATATAGGTACACAGTGCTGTGATTATGAACCGCTTTCTGCTGGAAAATTTATTACCTGGGTACTCCACAGCATCTGTTAAAGCTAGTCATTTTTAAATCATTAACTCTAGAAAATATGCAGTTTTTTAAAAGAACTAACAAAGAACTCTTTAGATTATTAAGGCTGTTTTTCAGTAACTCTAGGAATTTCAGAAAATGCCCCAAAATGGAATAAAGCTATTATTGTGTCTATATTTTAGAAAAATAAACAGAAGTACCATAGCAATTACAGGCCTTCTAACCTGACACTGACCACAGATTAATCAACTACCCAGCGTGAGATGTGATTAAAAAAGAATTAAGAAGAGTAATATAACTGATCCTACTGAACATGGACTTACAGAAACTTGCTTTATACATTTTTCCATAACACATATTTAAAAAAAAAAAATTAAAGTGGGGGGGGTGCATGTAGTTGACCAGATACTACAGATCCTAATGAAGAAATCAAACTAATACTGAAGCCTAAGTAATATTCAACAAATGAATGAAAAATCTTTCTAATTGTTCAGTAAAACTATGAAATGGGAAATATTATTGATCAGTTTTTGTCCCTTCTTACTTAATCTTTCTATCAATAATCTGAAAATAGTTACTGTTGATAAAATCAGTGATTGATAAAAAATAGGGAAAGTGTAATATATAAAGAAGATGGGTGTCAGATTAATGGGCATGTGGATAAACATGAAACATTGAGGAAAGAACCATTTTATTGTGAAAGGTGGTCACGCCTTACAAACCTATAGAACTTTTTTGAAGGAGTCAAAGCCTATGTGGAGAAAGATTTAGTTGATCTAGCCTTCTTAAATACCCAAAAGAAGTTCAGAAAAGCTCATTTTCAAAGGCTTTTTAAGGGAAGGTTCTTAAATGGATAAACATTTTTTTAACAGATGGTAAGAGTAAGTGGTCAGCGTTAATAAAAAAGGGGAAATCACCTGAGGAGTCTCAAAGGGATCTGTGCTAATCAGTCATCTGAAAAGGAATGACTATTTAGGCAAAGTTTCATACGATAATAGTAAGGTACATAGAATAATAAAGATGACTATAGCAAAGACGGCACTGAAGGATTCGTTGGCAGAATGGCAAACTCTGGATGGTAAATATGTGTTTGGATTAAAAAAAGAATAAAAAGATGACAATTTCATGGAAGAAAAATCCGTCAATAGCAGTTAACTGTCAGGAGGAAATTCCCATGTCATGTACTGTTGGGGATTGGGAGAATACTCTCATAAAAAGTATTGCTACTGGGCTCTCCTATTTTCCTTTAAGCACGTATTATTTACCACTGGGGTTGTTTTAGGGTTTTGTGCTAAGCCAGGGGAGAGCTCAAATGCACTTCACTAGGATCACAAAATATGTAACTGTTTGTTGCATCTCAGGAAATTACAGGTAAAAACACATCTGATGAGCTTTTCCCTGGGAAAATCACCTTGTGGTCATCATGTCACCCCCACCAAGAAGCTAAGGACTGCTGTCAAAGAAGGGATATTTGGCTAAATGGCATGGTGGTATGCTTGCAGGTGAGAAGGCAATGAGGCTTCCTTGGTAAATTGGGCATGAGCAAAACCCCCTTTTTATATGGTCAAATATAAAATGTAAATGGTTAATTTAAAATGTAAATGCAAAGGGGCAAATAGATAAAATTTCGCTGATAGCAAAGCAGTAGCTTGGAAAAGACCAAGCATCACCTAAGCAACTGAACATGACCCTCTGCAATGTTTCGATAGCCAAAGAGGACTGTTTCTATATTGTAATCCTTTTTACCTGATCCTAAAAGATTGGTCAAGTTGACCTAAATGACTCTCAGTCACCTGAAATTTAGGGGAACAGTATTTATTATTGGAGAGGATACAAAGTTTTGCTGAGGAAAATTTGAACTAACTAAGACCGATGAATACATGAACCCAACTCAGGTCATTTATCACTTTGGTTAGATGTTCAGTACCAGAGAGATTATGAGAATGAAAATGTTACCTGCTCATATTGAGAAGAATCTCAACCTTTGCTAGTTTTCCCCAACTGTATACCTCACTACAAATGTGTGTCTGCAGAACCCTGAAAGAGAAAAGTAACAGCCCTTAAAAAAATAAAGTGCACGGTCGGTACAAGATGTCTGAGTTCTCTTATCTTGGCAAAATCAAAAAGCTTATCTAGAACAAGCCTCCACATTACACTTTAGTGAACTATTTCCATATGAAAAGGCATTTTCCAACCCCATACATTTCATATGCGTATTGTTGACCAAAAAAACAAGGGTTGAAAAGTATTTTTCTCTGATCTCTAAAACTCATAGACCTGAACAGCTTTCCTCAAACTTCAAACAATCTTGTGAAAAATCATCTTCAGGATAGATGCCATTAGCAAGAAATTTCAACTAGAAATGAATGCATAAATGACACCAAAGCACAGAGTGACACCCACATGAAAATGCTTTGTGACACTGAGTCTGCCACATTCTTTCGGCATTCAGGTTTTTTACACCAGTTCAGCTGGAAGGGTTAAACACAAATTTACAGCTTTTTCTGCTAGGTCGGCTAGAGCAACAGCTAAGCTGGAATTTTGCAGACTTGTGGCATCTAAATATTGGTCCTTGACAACATAGGCTCTTGGTGGGTGAAACTAGAGAATTCCTATGAATATTCTGAGTATAACTTCAAGGCTGAAGTTCAATATCATTTAACAGAGATGTAAGGGCAAAAAAAAGATACTGTAATGGCAACCCCAGTGTTATTAATATAGGTCATATAATGAGAAAAAATACATTCTTCTGTGGCTGGACATTGAAATATAAAAACTGACAGACAACAAAACATATCTCACTACATTCTAGGACTGCAAAATATCCTCAAAAATCAAGATGATATGTTTTGAAGTTACTGGTTTCTGAATGACAGCTGAAACATTCATATTTTTTTCTGTATAAATTTTCTTTAATTCACTCTCCTTTACTTTCCTCTTCCTTTTTTCTTTCCATATCTAAAGAAAGAAAAAAATCTATTACTTTACAAGAAGATTAATAGTAGAGTTTATTCAACAAGGGTTTGAGATATAGATTTCCTTTGGCTTACTCATCATCCATAGACACTAGAGAGAGATGAAACCTGTTGAAATATGTAACATTAGATTTTGTGAATACAAGGCCTTAAGAAGCTAGAATATTACTCATTCTAAGCTATTCCATTCTCATAAATTAGCCAGCGGTCATTTGGAGGCTTACTTTTGTGTACTAACATTGCAAGAATGTTTACAAAGTAGTTTTACTGTGAGCATTAGAATTATTGTATGATAAAGCAATTAATATATTAATATATAATTGAAAGGCTTTTCTTTGATTATATTCTTTATTTTAAAACTGTTGAACACATAATAATTACAGAAAAATTCCTTTTAGGGGTAAATTTATTCAGTATTTACTTTTTCTTCAAGAGGGTATTTGAGATATCCCTCGTACAGGTTGAATAAAGCTGCATAGGAACACACCTAACAAATTATAAATGGTGGTTTTTTACAGGGAGCATAGTTCGGTGTGTTGTTCCAATAGCCTGAGGCACTCACTGGACTTCATTAGGCTTTATCACGCTTAGTATCCTTTGTTGTAATTGCTACCAGAAAGCTGTGACGATCTTTGTCACGGTACAGGATGGTGGATGAGGTACATAGGGAGCAAGTGGAGGAAGCCAGTGTTGGAGTAAAGGTGCAAGAGACTGCCAGTGTTAAACTTTGTAATTCTGTTTGTCTGTAACCTCCCTCCAGAGGTTACTCCAGTCACTTCCCCTGAAATACCAACTCCAGCAGCTTCTAATCCCAGAGATGTAGTTCACCAGTCTTTTCCTGTCAACATCAAGTCTTCCGCGTCCAAAAAAATATCATGGAGTCTTTTCACTCCCATGTGTATTTCAAGTGAAGCATCCCTTCCCGCTAGCTCTTTCAATCCTTCCAGTTTTGTCTGCCACTGCACAGTGTCAGGATGCCCTGAGACGGCATCTGTAGCTGGCCCCAAACACCTCTGACAATCTATTCCTGGTGAAAAAGAACCAAAAAGACCAACTAAAGGACCCCCTGGCCCTGCTCACCTGTTTGTCCAGGGAAAAGACTTGGCCAGGGAATACTTCAACCTCCCCCTCTAGCAGCCAGTGCTTGGGCTTGGTTTTTAGGCATTTGTTGTGTGAGCTGGGTGAGGTCTGGTGACAGCTAGACAGGAGAAGTTAGCTACGTGGGTACCCTGCTCTGCACCACAGACTGAGAGATTCAGTGTAATGAACACACTGTGGCAATGCTGCCCAGTTTATTTAGCTGCAATACAATTCTCATGTAATTTCTATACTGCAATTTCTGTGTGACTGCTTTATTTTTACCCCATTTGACTCCAGTTTAGCGACAGGCCACATGGCAAGTTCCTACTGACTCCTGCTTTTGCCATTATAAACCCTTCTGCCCTTACAGGGAGCAGGGCAAACAGAGATTATAAAACCCCATTTCCTATTTAAACGCTCTATTTCCAACAATCTCCTAGCAATTTGTTATTTTGACCTTTGTACACATTTTTGCAGACTAAAGATGGGAGGGGGCCAGCCTGAGACAGGTGTAGGGAGACTGACTTACAAAGAGTTATGTGCGGAGAGGGAGCAGACTGAACTGATAATTCCCAGACATTCTATTTTTTTTGTAAAAGTAGAGAAATCTTTTTTTAAAAAAGCAACACAATGTTGACTCTTGGGAGGCAGATGGATTCCACTTTTAATGGGAGCTAGGGATCTGGACCTTAATCCTCTGTTCTGTAGAGTTTTGTATATAAATAAATGTACCTGGTACTATCACAAGCCTCCAGACCATATTTTGGAAATCACTGGACATTGAGGTCTCGTACAAACAAGCATGGAGCGAATGGAGGCCTGATCAAATGGGGAGCGAGACGAAGGATGGGGTGCAGCCCAGGTCTGGCACCATGAGGACAGGAGTACTCACTGCAAGGGGCAACATGAATGAAGGAAGGTGGGTTTAGTGCCCTCAGCCCCCTCCGCAAATTCATTCTTGCAAGCTGTAGTCCAAGAACTGAAGGCTGATAACTGACGGATCAAGCCATGGCTTTGCTTGTACAAATTACATCCAGAGAACCGCTTACACACACACATGAGTTTCATAATATGCCTATTAGCAGATCTAGATCTGTTCCAGGTTAAAAACACATGCTAATGTATTATTCCTCAGAAGCGATTTCCTTAGCTGCCTTAGAGAAATGGGACTTGAAGGGCAGGGCAGAGGGGAGTTCCCCTGCTGGAAAATATGCCCCTTTCCAGGTATGCACATGAACTGGTGGAAGGGCAACTTCAACTTATGAATACACTGTGCTTCAGGCATCTGCTGGGGTTACTAGCACTAGTTCTTTTAGATCTGCTTCCAATACCCTGGGTAGTACTTAAAGAGTAAAGAGAATATTTCAATTGGCTGCCACAGACAGTAGTTTTCACAGCCAGAAGAATTTTAAGACAGTTAGTTTTGCCAGGTTAAATTAAAGAAGGTATGCCTTCAGCAGAAGGCAGTACTTTGTATGGATATGATATGATATCAACTCCCCACAGCATAACATGATCAATTTTAAGTATGGCAAAGTAGGCAGTTCCTGGAGGCAGCAAATAGTTCTGGGCCTTTCCTGGGCAGCCTGTACTGCTGAGGGCTGGTGCTCCAGGTGCAAGTAAGGTATCCCCTTCTGTAGGAGCAGTTTGCCCAAAGAAGAAAACATTTTTTGGCAGGAGCAAAAAAAAACCAAAACCATGCTCAACACTCCAGGGCTCTCCCCTCAGCTCCTTATTTAATTCTGCCCTTTCCCCCTCTCCCTCCCACTTTTGCTGCAAGAGTTCCCACCCTTGTCCTGGTCCTGGCAAGAAAATTCAGTTTTCTCTACAACCATTGAGAATCTCTGAGCCAGCTCTAGCCAAAGAAGAGTTTTCCATCGTCCTTTCATGTTTCCTTTTAACCAAGCTCTGCTAATGGGACATTAATGCTCTCACTGTTTGAACTTGTAATACAGCAATGCGACTTTGCCACCCTGCCTCGGGGCTGATTTTGCTGTGTAGCCAGGGGTTGACTGCTGTCACCACAGGCCTTAAGGGAATGGTACTGTGAGAAAGGCCAGGGTCCACAGAACATCTCCTCCTCCCGTTAAAGTTCTCCTGGAAGCAGAAGCTTCCATGAATACATGCAAGGTCTGATACAAGGCTTGGACATTACAAGGCTGATGTAACTGAAGCAGATTTTTTATTACCTCTCTTGGACCAGTTGTCTTTGATCCCACACATGACTGAACAAGGTAAAATGCCTGGGACAAGAAGGTTTGCAGAGAAACGGAACGGACCTTTCATTTGCCACGTTTAGTATAGGAGAGGAAAGTCTGCACTGGTTGGGCATTCACAAATCCTTATTCGAGCACACGCATTCTAATAATCAGGTGGTTTTTGGACAGCACAGTCCAAACGATCTGCCCAGCCTGGTCATCACATTTCCTGGCAAAGACATTCTGGCTGTCACAAATTATAGTATGTTATTGTCTATCTTTTCGGGGATGAAAATATTCCTCCTAGACAAGACGTAACATATGATACGATAAACTGTGCAGTTATGGAGGTTTACAACCCCTTGCTATTAATAAGTGGGGTGGGCAGCATCCCTTATATTGGAACATCAGCCTTTGAAATACAAAGTAACCACAACACATGATCTGTCAAAAACTATCATGATGATAAACAATGGGGTGAGCTCCAAAATAAATAAATAAACACTGCCAAAGAAATTATTTGCATATTTTTCTCTCTCCCCAACCAGTGCTTGAAAAATGTCCTCATTCAATGTGCTTGCTCATCCACGCAGCTGCCAGCTGTGCCTCCTTCCTTCAGCAGTAGTCACATGTTACATGGTTTGTAATACCGAGTCCATATTGCTGCAGAAACCTAAGCTATGAAATACAGCTCTCTCCGGCCCTTTAGAATTTGTGAGGAATTATGATTTCAGTGCTGCAACTAAAATTTGACATTCAGTTGAAGGCTGTGGCATGCAGGAAACCAAGACAGACAGAGTACATGCAAAAATGTCCAGACACTAAGAGACATCTCCAGCAACCCTCATGTAATTAACATAAATCTGGGCTGCCAAAAGTACTAACAGCACTTGAAGCAGCTTTGAAATCCCAAATGCACGACTTCTAAATTTAGAGCTCTGTTCTTACTATATTCTGTTATGCACATGTTTAGATTTCTGTTGATTGTTTGCAGAAGAAAAGGAATGCAAAGGTTACTTGTTTAGAGCGAAACCGTGGCCTACAACTGCGACTCAATACTGGGGGATGAAGAAAAGCTACCCTGCCAGTGCAGGGATTTAGAGTGGCACCGTGACTCACAATGAGCTCTGAACGGAGGCAGCTGCTCTGCTCTTACAGAGGGTGAGGCTGGTGGTAGGGGTGTTCGCTAGCATCCGCAGCCTGTCCTGTTCCCTGTGCCCTGCCTTTTGCAGATGCTAAAAGAAGTGGTAGGTCCGCACAGCCGTTATGCTCCCTGGGTGTGAGATCCTCACCGTGACTCCCCCCTGTGTGGACGGCACAGATATGGGAGGCAAAATTAGAGCACGGTGTAGTGGAACTGCGGAAGGTTGCAACGGGCACTGACTAGAAACGCAGACCTCAAATATGGAGGAAGAAGGTAAGGACCAACATGGATTTTTCTCTTATTCAGGAGCATCACCATTCCAGTTCTGGTACTCAGTAGGTACACTGATGTTTCACATCCCCCTTAACATGTCACAGAGAGCTAGATTTGGCTACAATGCAGTTGTTTAGCACTACCTAATTATCCCTAAGGTCTGAATTTTTAATCTGTGTATTTGTTACAGGGCTTCTACTTCAGCAGTTCCCCTCGGACATTTCTCCAATGGACTTTTAAGGCACGTCTGTGCCATTACAAAGCTGATAGAAGGAACACATATCCTACTGCTGTTATTTTATCTTTTTTTTATTTTATTTTATTTCCTGTGTGGAAGGAGATCAATAAAAGATCATACTTTGTATCTACTTTCTAAAATCTAAATCTTTCTTATTTCCTGTTTCTAGACTTATGTGCACCTTCATGAAGCTGAAACTGCTTTCAATGTGTGCTTTTACGTGTGCTTCTGTAATTATGAGGCTGTTTTGCTTTGTGATTATACATGCTTTCACGCCATTATGAAACTTGAGATGAATTTTATCCGTTTTTTTTTTTTTACTTAATTATTCCCTTGTAGTTCTATCAAATCGATAAAATGTATTTTGATGGGAAAATGTGATTGCGATTACTGGTCAATATCATTAAGTTTCTCCCTTTTTCTCTGTTACTTGGGGCAATTCTGTCAGAGCTGTCTCCTTTACCCAGCAACCTAAAAATTAATGTTTCCTAAAGCTTAAGGTCTTTTTATACCAATACCTCTTCCTTTTCTTTGTAAATAATTTTAGCAGTAGTCTGAAGGAGAAAGAGCATGTACTCAGTGGAGTACACAGATACTATGGAAAGAGGCAGATTGCATGATTCTAATGGATACCATCTCAGGAGTAGAGGGAATAATCTCTAGGTAAGGTATTAGGTTGCTGTTAATGTAACCATGAAGGCAGAGGGTGGTAACAGGATAATCCTAGTAGATATACTCAAGTGTTTAAACCATTTTTATGGTATCCTCCACGTGATAATGTAAGCAAAAGGGGTCAGATAAGGAACAAATTTTTAACCATTTGTATATTACTGAGAGGAGCCTAGATAATAAAACTAACAGCTGGAGATGCTCTTGCCTGAGAAGATATATTCTGCATTTGGTACTGGAAATATGATAAGATGGTTGTTATGACTAAAATAGCCTTTCATACTTCCAGCTTCTTCCACAAGGATGAAATAGGGAAGCAAGGCACAGACAGGGACTTCACATCAAAGACGCTGTTAGTTGTTTCTGATAGTTCAGAATGGGAGGCAAATGTTATGGATGAAATATCCACATAGGAAAAAAAAAAATCACAAAAAAAATCTACTGGCCTGTTTGTAGAATCCATAATAGAAAACCCACTCACAGTAGATAACAGCCTGTACTGTTCTTCAACATCTGCCCATAATGTGTAACAAAGCTAAAAATTTTAATAGGGGTGACTTCATCCCGGAAGATGCTTGCTCATCATCTCATGCATCACAAAATTTTCCAGAATTTCTAAAAATAATAAATGGTAATATCTTTATGCAGAAACTCCTGAACTCAGAAACAATAACTGAGAGTTTGATCTTATTTAAAAGAACTAAGAGTTAATTGCTACCACAAAGCAAATGGTTTCCTAGGTATAGATATCATGATCTGATTGCATTAACCTTGTGCAGACAGAACATATCACCAAACTATGTACATATATATATGTGTGAAGTTCATGTAGGCTATTTTTGGGTATATTTTACAATGAAACAGTATTGGCATATCACATATTTAAAGTGGTAAGTATTGGCAAAATAAGGGAACTGTCAAAAAATAAAATCCTGGATATCCACAAGCATGGTTCACAAGTAAAACAAATTATACTGAGCAAGAAGCTAACCTAGTTAAAAGGAGATTGAAAACAAAATAGAATATAAAATATTAATACAAAACCTGAGTAAATAACAAAGTATTATAAGCTGCCGGCTGAAATACACTCAGCCTGAAGAAAGCACTCGATGTCCAAAAGCTTATCTGTTTTTTCCATTTACATCTGTTAATTCAGTAAAAACGTCCCCTCTCCCTGCAAAGTTTGCACTAAATATATCCTCACATAACCATGGCTATAACAATATGTAATAACAAAAGGAATTTAAATGTAGAAGACCAAGAAAAATCCTAGGTTATGTATGTTTATCCTAGATTGCAAACTGTAGCTAGGTATGTAGGTTCCATAGGTATTTTTGGGGTTCTCATTTTAACAAGACACTATACCAATCATGTTCAATAAAGTGCCAGGGACTAAGAGTTTATCACTTTCAAAGGATGGCACAGGAGAAAACCTATGCTAAAATGCTATAGTTTCAAATTAACGTTATCTTATGACAATACTTTACAGGCAAAAGCCTTATAGCAACTAATCACACACTTTTGAACTGCCGCTATTATGTTTTTGTAAATATATGAAAAATGGGCAATTTTCAACGTATTGAAAATTTTATCATACCAATAAAATTCTGGTAGAAATTTCACCCAACTTGGTTTAACTAAGATTTGAAATTTAAGATTCTATTTACAGGTAAGCTTGGCTGAAAGTATTGTTGCCAAACAATCATTTTTGTCAAGATTACAAGTGTAATCAATGTGTAGTACCACAATAAATCTGGGTTTCTCCAGAGCCACAGGACACTTCAAAATTGACAGAGACTACACAGATCAGGTTAAAACTAGCTCACTAAAAGATCTCAGACTAGGTAGTCCTGCTTATAAGGAAGTCTTTTAGGGATTTCTTTTTACCCATATTATTTAACCCATGTGCCAGTCATCTAAAGGCTGTACAAAAAATCTTTGTTAATAAGTTTTGCAGATAACACTAAGGTTAGTGAGGTACATAATGAAGAGGATCATCAAGAGGGATCAAAAATAATCTGCTTTAAATGCAACACACCCCAAAAAAAAATCATTTAATAAGGTGAATATATTACCAAGTAATATACCTGGGAATAAAGAATAAAAATTGTGCCTACAGGCTGCATTGGAAAACTGTGGCAAAAGGATCAGTTTAAAGATACTGGGGGTTAACTACCTCACCTACCAGTGCAAGTCTATGGCAAAAAGTAAAAAAAGACTTGATGTGATCCACAGACATCTAGACCACGAAAAATCAAGTGGAAGCAGAGAGGTGGTCTTGCCTCCGTACACTGCCTTAACTGTCAAATCCTAGCTGTGAGGCTAGTTGAACAGGACTTCAAGCCAAAAAGCCAGGCCGCCAGGTCCCTCCACACGGACCGCAGGTACAGACAGGCTGTGCCAGGGATCACCCAATGGAGGAAGCCCAGCTCCACTGGTGGGGTGTGTCCCACGCAAGCTTCTGACCAGGCAGTGATTTAATGGGGTTTCGCTTTCCTCGTAACAGTAGTGCGAGGAGCGTTGGCGGAGAAATGCCCCCGCAACCAGTGATGCTGTGGCCTTCTCTCCTGCGACACACAGCTTAGCATCCCTAAAAATGGAAAGGTTTAATTCTAAATAGTTTGCTTGGCAGAGGGAATTTATTAAAGGCACCTGAGCCACTTCTGGCAGTGACAGTTTGGGTGCTGGAGAGAGCACAGCTGCAGCCGGGAGCTGCTGTGCCTGGACTACGTTAGCTGTACCTCTTTCAGCCCTGCTCCCAGTCTAATGCAGCTTTATTGCTTCCTGTAGCTGAGCTAATTTGTTCAGAGGTAGCGTGGGTATCGCTGTACGGCACTGCACTGTGTCATGTGCATATACCTTTTATGGCCTGTAATGCACGGGATGTCAGGCTAAGATGATCTAATAATCCTTTCTGGCCTTAAACTGCATGAAACCATCATCAGTCAGTTCCATTAATCTTCCATGAAGGAAAATAAGACACCTGAACATAGCAAGACAGTGAGATACAGCAGTAAAAATGTTGAAAATGTTTTTCAACTTCACCCTGCTCTCTCTCTAATTCTGCCATAAATTACCGGCTCGAGTCACGCGCTGACCATGGAGACACTGAGGCGATCTCAGACTTCATTGGGCTGCTGCAGAGGAGCTAGATTTGGGCTTGCTAACTAGGCAGTAGCAATTAGCACAGTTTTAGGGGAAGACAAGGAAGAGACGATTGTGCACAAAGAAGTCCAGTATGGTTATCAAAGCCTCTGCACAGTAGCACAAGGATTTTTAGGCAGCCCATGGGCCCACCATGTTAGGTGCTGTTGGCCATGCAATTCTTGCTATTTTCATGAGCATGAGAGAGAAGCAATCTTCGATTTACTCCCTCTCTTTTTATGTCTCATGTAAAATGCACTGAGCGAGATGCAATCTGGAAATGGGTAAAAGCTTTGGATCAAAAAATCCGATGGATCTTGGCCAGTTTGTGCAGAAGTTACCAGAACACGGTCTCATTGCTCCATACACAGAGAACAAACAGCTGGAGGGCCTAAGCGTCCACGTGATGGGGGTTTGAGAGAACCAAGCCTGGGAGATGTGCTGATTTTCTCTTCTGGCATGTGAATAGGTTTATTTTGGACAGCATCTGTTTTATTTTTTTGTTCTCCGTTGTATGTCATGTTCCTTTAAAAAGGGAGTGACTAGGTCAGATGGACCCCCCGGAGGGAGCAGAGATTCCTCCTTTCCCTGGAGAGCAGATGAGCATGCTTGAGGACTGGGTGGGAGGAGGAGGAGGAGAGGAGGAGTTCCCGGGCTTCAGGGTGTAGCGGGGAGAGAAGAAGAGAATGGGAGCCCCAGTGAGAAGATGGGAGCCTGCTGTTCATGGAGAGGCTCATGAAAGGAGCGCGGAACATATGCACAGCCAGGCTCCCTTGGCGACAGGAAGAAAACTTCCTAGGGATCAGAGAGGACTTCACAGAGCTTGCTGCATCCCAGAAAGTCACTGAGTTGACTGAAACCAAACCTGGAAGCAAGTATGCACCTAACACCACACAGGGGGAGAGGGGTGAAACTGTTTAGAAACTTTTTTTTTCTTTTTGTCTTCGCAAAAAGAGAAAATGTCTCTTTATTTATAAAGTTAAATGTCCTTATTTCTGTTCTATACAAATTGTCTTTCTGAGTTTAAAAGACCGTTTGGTCTCTTCAGGGAGCTTGCAGTAAGGAAAAAGTCTAGATTGTCATCAAAGCCCCGTCTGTCCTCTCACGAGGTGTGCAACCAGAAGGGACTCCCAGTTTTGCTCCTCAGCACTAGAGATACATGAATGATAGAAATACTGTGAAGCAGTTAATTAGGTTTCATCTGTAGCATAAAACTGCCTCTGAAAGGTGGATGAAAAAATGGGGGAAATATGTTAGTTAACATCTCCTTAATAATTCTTCATTTAGCTTCAGTAGGTCAAATAGGGCAAAAAATGGACTTTGGTTCGTTGGTAGTTCAGAGAAAAAAAGAAAGGGTTTGTTTTGGATCAAATTGAAGACTATTTTCTTTTTTTTATAGTTTCATGAAACATTACAAAAGTGATGCAACCCAAAATATTTTATGTGGGTTCAAACCTTTTAAAACTGTTTTTCTCAAAAAAATTGAAAGGAAATTTCAAAATCGAATGTCATTTCAAATGAAATAATTGAAATGCTTCTCTTACAAAAATGTCAAAAGGAAGCATCTGATTCTTTCAAAAAAAATCACAAGGTTCTTTTCAAAGTGAAGCACTCAACAAAATTAACACAATTTTGCAAAATGTTTTGGTGTATCTCTGCCTCCGTTGCCGAAAAAAAAATCAGTTGAAAAATTTCACTCAGCTTCACAAACAAGCAAACATTATGAGCTAAAAAGCATGTAAGCACTGAACTTTTTCTGGCCATACAGAACCAGAAGTGCTGCCGAAGAGTTAGTTTAGTCATAACCAGAATAGCCTACCAGAAACCCAGATCTGTTAAGAATAAAAATTAAAACCAGATATGCCATGAATGTTTTTTGTTGCTCTTTATTATTTTCCATTTTCTTTTACATTCCTTCTCCCCTCCTTTTGCCCAGTCCTTCTTAGATGCCTGTGTACCAGACATTCCAGGACAGAACATCTTGTGATCTCCACACAAATACCTCCCCCAGAACAATTATGGGTCAAAGTCTCTGCTAGCAGAAATTGTCTCCCTACTCGTAAACTGAATTAAGTTAGCTGGGAATCTCACCTGATAACTTCAGATACAGTGATTTTAAAAGCTTGTTTCACAGAGAGGCTCAACGTATCTTGGCAGTTTTTATTCCGTAGATTTTCATTGGCATGACAAAAGTTTCCTGTTTGGGCTTTAGAGAGGAAAGAAAGCCAGAGCCAGCATCACTAGTGGATTTAAAATATTTAAGAAACGATACTATTTTCAGGACAAGGTGAAGGACATGAAACACTCCCTTTGCAGGCTAAGGACTCTCCTGAATAAGAAGAAGATCTGAGAGGTTAAACAGAAAAGGCAAATTTGCGGCCTTTCGGACAAACTGAGCCTACAGAGTATTTTCACACATTCCCAGACCTCCCAGAAATCTACAAGCACATCAAACTGTGCTGGAGGAAGAGCGCCTTGAGCTAACGCTGACCTGAAGTGCTAAGCCATATGGCCTGCTGCTGTGCCATACAGATGCCCCATCTCCAACTGTCAGCTGAGTTTATTAGTTTTAGTATCACGCCTCAGGAACAAAGTTACTTTGCTTTTTAAATCCACGCAGGCTCCCAAAATACCAGGTATGTGCGATTCTAGGTCACAGGGAACAATACTGTGTAAGTATTTTTAATACTGTGTAAGTACATGTGTCGATGCAGGTTAGGTTTATGCTGTCCCTGTTTAGAAATGCTGGATGAATGTGGAACACAGCAGGCACCGGGATGCTGGAAAATAAACCAGGTAAAATCAGTTTGATGTCCCTGAGATAAAAAATATCATCTGTTCTGTTCCTAATCAACTGAGTCCTCTGGTGCTGATGAATTCATATGGGGGACTTCTGTTGTTTTCAGTGTTTCTCTTGAGGACAAATCTTCCTTTTGTTAAATCAATTTTTTTTTTTTAAATCTGAAAAACAGAATTCACTGGAAAGTTCTCTCACTCTCTTTCCTTCTTTTCGTCTTTCTTTCTGGTCCTCTTTCTTCTCTCTCTTCCTCTCTCTTTCTCAGTTTGATCTTTTGAAGGCTTTTTAACATTATAGGAATACCAAGTTTGGTCTTTGCCATTTTATTTTTTTTTCCTGGAGCAGCTCTGGGAAGTCTTGTTTTCTGGGTGTTCTGGCAGTGTTGTATAAAGAATGAGGATCTTGAACAAAGACTTTCTTTGCCCAAAATTGTAATTAGTTGCTGAAGTTGCTAACAAAAGCAGAGGCAGATGAACAAAATTATTCTAGACATTAAAAAGCTTGTATGATGACAGATTGAAGAGATAGGGACTGTTTAGGGAAAAAAAAATAGGTCATTTTTGTTCAGAAGAACAACTAGGCTTACCAAAGTAATAAAAATTAGGTAAAAATAGAATTAACACAATCCCTGTGTCATTGTGTAAATCAGCATTGCACCTTTATGTTAAATACTTTGCTCTGTTGGCTAAGGTACCATCTCAAAAGGGAAGCAGGTTTTGAAAATTATTCTAAGTTTCTTAGCTCCTGCCACACTGAGGACAGCGAGACCTCATGAGTGGATGGAGCTGTTGATAAGAAAGTCCACATCTATTTACCAAACCTAGCTAATTCATGAGATTTACAGGATTAATTTTGCCATCTTTTGCGAAAGTCCAAATAATTTATGTCTTCCAATCTTCTTGTATTCACTCTTTTGTTATCACACCCAACAATTAAAAGAATGTGAATAGCTTACAGAGGCACAGATTTCTTTTACAGAAGCCATGGTGATCTGTCTCCATCATATTATTTTCAGCTGGGTCGTTTATAATTCTGTTTTTAATTAGCATTTCAACCAACTTTCTTAGTGCTAAAGTAAGAATTCTCAGCCCTGAATTTCCCAGAATAACCTTTACAGTAAAATACCATTTGCAACAGAGCTGTTCTCTGAGAGAGCAGCTGTTTAATTCTGATTTCTTCTACTTGCTTTTTGAACCCTTTTGACTAGTATTTTATTTTCCAATTCTTGTTTTCAAAAGTCAGCATGGTGGGGTTTTTTTCTATTATTCCTCACGTCCCAGAGCTTAGTTTGCATCTAATTCCCCTGTAGCACTACATGAAAGAAATTGGGTTTTAACCGTAAACCCAAAGAAATTCTCCCAAGAAGAGGCCATAGCCAGAAGGGCACCACATACAGAGTAAAAAAGGATCAATGGAGAGGCTGAGAAAGAACTCAGCAATCAAGTTGCGGAAAGGTAACAGTATGGCAGAGCAGGTGTCTTACATGTCCAGTAAGCGATGGGTCAGTTTTAAGTACCTGGTTTATGGTTCAGCTCTACCTGTCGCGGACGTGTAGGACTCTCAGTGCTTCAGCAGTCTAGCTGAGCACAGCAGGACAAACGACTTGAGCAAGGCCTTTGTCTTCAAGTGAACAAGAACTGAGCACATTCCGCCCGTGGTTCAGACAAAACAATTCTTGCCATCCATTTCCTCCAAATATAGCAGTTCGAGCATAGGCAAAGACGTGGGACCTGGTTTTTACAGGGTTTCAGGCTCTGGGCTGTTTATAGTCGCAAGTCTAGGAACCAAATTCTTAATCGGGGCATTAGGTAGTCAAACATTTCAGAATAGTTTTCTCTTATGAAATACCAACTGCGGCAGCAGTTCAGACACTTACTAGCCCAAATCACACCTAGGCCAATGAGGTAGAGGCTTCTAGTTATGTCACTGTCTTTGAAAATGTCTTTTAGACCCAGAAGTCTTATTGAAGCAATGCCAAAGTACTCCCTAAAATCAGGGCCAAGATGCTGGTGCAGCTTCTTCACACGTCTCTTAATCACAGAAACTTACCCCTCTGTGGTATTTTGTTTCTGGCCTGTCATCAAACCAGCTTCCCCAGCCAGCTTATTCAAATGGCAGTTCCGTGATCTCCTATATATGTCTGTGGATGGTGTGCCCATCAGCCACGTGTCTGTGGCACTACGCGCTATACAATGGTTGGGTCTACATGGTGGAGGAAGGGCACTCCACAGGGCATCCTACAGGCTTGAAACCCTGGTCATCCAGGCTGGCTGGTGGTTGTCACCATTTCCTTCATACTCCCATAAGAAATTATTTTTCTCCAACAGAAACGAAGGGGGTGTGAGCTGAGACAGGTTTTGTCCTGACGTGCTTACCTCAAATCTCTTGTGCTGACCCAGAGAGCATGCATCGCTGATTTGTGAAGTGCACTCAGTTTGTGTCTTATTCTTGAGCTTTATCCCCAAAGTTAATGTAAAGTTTAAATTTTATACGCAGATCCTAGGATAACACAGGGTGTGCTCTAATGCCTGAAACTAATTTTTGTCATATATATCTTATTTGATAGAACTTCTTCATATTATTCTGCTGAAATCTAGAGTTATATAGCGCACCGTATAACATGTACAAAAAAAAAAGCAATTTTTAATTGTGAAGCTCGATAAAAACATAATGTTTAGAAGTACAGAATATTCAAATATAGGTGCCAAAGTAACAATCTACCTTCTCTTGGTGTGGACTCCAATCTTTGGTCCCTCAGCTGAATTTCCTCTTATGTTGCTGTTGACATCCAGGTGTGTTTTAAAGAACCAAGAAAGATCAAGTGATCAGCTCCAAAGTACTCTAAAGAACTAATTTAAAAGAGCTTTGCTGTAAATATCAATAATGGAACATGACAGATTAGTTACAGTAATGAAATGCAAATGCTGCATGAAGGAAATAATTCATGTTACAGTTCTAATAAAAGTAGCAGAGAGAACAGTCTCATTGCTGATGCTTTCGTATGCTTTAAGATACGAAGAGACAGAAACACAGTCCATGAAGAGTTCATTCTCGCCCAACCTCAGACACTGAAGTTCAAGGGTCTCGTTTTGTTTGTTAAAGCAGGGAGGAGCAACACAGAATCCTTCCTTTATTATCTAGTCACTTCTGTAAAGCTTCATTATGACAAATATGACAAGTGGATGTCTCTTGCTCCCTGTCATGTGGCTTGTTCTGTGTGAAGTTTCACCTCACATGTACGCTCAGTGGTTACCTACACCAGCCCAGTCCTGCTGTGCGCTTGCTCCTGCCTCTTGGCTGGAAAAGTGGATTGCTTCCACAGCCCTTCGCCTATTACTGTTTTCCTTGACTCTTCTGGGCTTGTCACCTTTTTAATGACCTAATTCATGCTGAAAGTCTTAACTTGAAAAACATAACTCATATTTCTAAACTTACTAACAGATCTGTAAAAGTCTATTAGCTTTACTACCTCCCCACGAGTATTTGGATATATGTGTCCTATTTACCGTGTAGGTTAGGAACAGTCCTTTCAGCTGTGCATTTGTGCTGCATCTGGTATTATAGAGTCTTGATCTCCTACATGATGTTAAAGAGTAATCTTGAATATTGATGAAAGAATTCTTTCTTTCTTTCTTTCTTTCTTTTTAAACTTCACTGGGTTTTTCTATGAACGATATTGTGAGCCTGAAAACTAAGCAGCAGTTGTGGTCTACATGTTCCATTGACAAAAAACTGAGCGGTGACTTTAAGAAAAGTAAATCTGGTAGACAGTATGTGGCCAACTGAAGTGGAAAAGGGAGGAAGCAAAAGACTAATAAAAGACTAGTCCCAAGTATTCTAGTGTTAGTGGACCAACAATTCTTTAAGCAAACTCAGTTAAACAAAAGTCAATTAAGAGAGCTGAAAGAGACAATTCCATTAATCAGGTAAAACCAGAACAAACTGTTAAAACAACAAAAAAAAGCATATTACATATACTGCTTCTTCATTCAATTGCATATATGAAACAAGCACATTTACAGGGAAAAGATGCCTTTATAACCTATATTTTTTTACAAGGGTTATAATTAATGTTTTACCCCTTCATACATGATTTTTAATCAAGTTGATGGAAATATTTTTAGTGGATAGTGTCCACAAATCTGATAAGGTGCATAAATTCAACTGAAACACAAGAGGTGTTAGAAACTAAGCACCTATCCTTGAAAAAAAAAAAATTAACTGATGTGCAAGTGCATATATTGTATTAACTGTGTGATTGTGCAAAACCAAAAATCTATTATATATATTCTTACAAGAGTGGTGCTGAACAATTTATTAAATCGGTGTACTTACAGAATTGTTTTGTTAGTTTATAAAGAAATCTCACTAAACCTATAGTGAAGGATATCTGATGTGTCTGACTATTGAACTGAAGATGAAACAACAAGAAACAGGTCATAAAGTTCTTTGGTGAGATTATTCCTTTCTGAAGGGCACAAAGGCAAGTCCACCATTGCCAAGTCATGATGTGTCTGGCATACCATTACTTTCTAGAAAATCTCAGCTAAGTAAAGGTAAGGGAGTGGCAGCAAGGGAGGGAAAGAGCCAGAGGAAGGGAGGAGCTTTTCATTTACTTCTTTTTTGAGAATCCAATGGCTTTAAAAAATCTAAAAGACCAGAACGCTGTAGAAGTTTTGATGAGCTCAGGATAGAATTATTTGAGACAAAATGTTGCAGTGGAGCCTGCTGATTAATCAGTTGGGTTTTTCTTCCCATCCTTACTACTTCCCACCTTTCATGTACAAGGACTCCACCAAATGGGTCCCAGATGAAAAAGTCAGGTAGCATATCTGCATTAGAAATAGAATTTAGACACTGTGTACCTCTGGTGTTTGAGATAATGACATCACACAATTCTCAACAACAGTTTCAAAAATCCACGTTCAAAAGTGCAGAGGAGTCATGACCATCTAGGACTTCACTAATTAGCAATTGGGGAACATCCAAGAAAAGAAAAAAAGGATCATTTCACTACTTGCCTTTTAGAGATACATTAAAAAGTCATGTGTTTTAAGGCTGAGCTGCATAAAGCAGAATTCATTGTCTCTTGAGAAGAATGAAGAGATTTGTTCTTCTAAACTCCTGGAATCTACACTTTAAATATAAAATGTCTTTCTGGAAATTGAAGAAAATCTGTTGATTACTTTGTGTTGGCATTAGTTTAATGTAGATCTTTTAGAAGACCTCTGTTAAGCTTTCTTTTTTTTTCCCCAGATGTCTTACTACTAGTAAAAAAAATACAAGCTCTCCAAACCTTCTGTAGAGTGAAGAGTCAGCCTATACACAGTATTTTAGCCACGACAGGATCCCACTGTTGTGCTGAGCATAGCCAAACACACAACGAAGTCAACAGTTCATGTCATTCTTAAAGCTGATATCAGAAGGAATCAAAGCACAACTCTTCTTTTCAGCTAGTTTTCATTCAGTGCTCCTGCTGATGGAAACAAGTCAGATGCACGAGGAGAAATGTGCCTGTGTTTAGACTTCTCATTGGCAAATTGGTGCCCAGCCTTCCCCAGACAATAATGTCTTAAAATCCGCGCAGTTACAGGTTGAAAAGTTGGGGGGTGGGTGGTCTGTCTGCCCTTCCTTTACGTGATGTGAAGGAAAGGCTGTAAACTTGGTTCAACTGGCAGTCTACTCTAGCCTTGCTACAAAGCCAGGAAAAGCAGTGAGACCATATGAGAAAACCCAGATAGCATTTTTTAACATTAGAAATAGCATTATGTGTTTTTCACTCATAACAGTATTCAAAGTAATATTTGGGGGTTTTCTTGTTTACCGTTTCTATATGAAGGACTAGGGGTATGAGAAATCTTGCCCCCATAATTCAAGGGTTCTAACTTGGACTAAAGCTTGAAGGTAAAGAATAAAGAATAAAGAAAAAAAAAAAAACAACAAAGCAAAACAAAAGAATTTTGTAGTAATACTTTAACTAAATCTAAGGAACACTGGAAGTTCAACACTGATATAGAGGAAATATCAATTTAAAGGAAAATATGAAACTAAGAACTTGAATTACCCTTGACTCTGCCCATTAATAGAAGAAAATGCAAAATTATTATAAAGCTATCTGAATGTTTGTGAACATCAATTTTAAAGAGGTTTGGGGTTTTTTTTTTAGTATCTCATGGTATGACTAAACACATGAATATATGTAATAGCTTTCCTGAGTATGACTGCAGTTTTTCTGTCTTTTTTCTGTCTGCTTTTGGAAATATACCAGCAACCTCGAATGACTGTCTAACGTATGATGGGGATGGTTGATGGTTCTGAGAAAGGGAACTACCTGGTTTTAGATGGATACAAAGAGGTCTCAGCGTTCAGGAAGGTTATTTACTGGAGAGAGTAGGACTTTCTGGCTCGGCAGGGAGGGATAGGCTTGATCTAGAAATGTGTTTCTGGGTCTACAATGAAGAGTACACATACAGACACACACACGCAGAGGTGAATGAATGTATGAATGAATGAAAAAGCACAAAGCAGGTGAGCAGGTGCTCTCTAGTGTCAAAAAGCGGTGATCAAACAGATGATGGCAATTACAAGGGGAAAGGTCTGGCACATGACTTCAAAATTGCCTAAACCGACTTTTTAACCCTGGCCTAAGTATGAGGAAGCGCCAGCAGAACTCCGTTTGCCCACAGGCTCTCCCAGGAGCCTCCCTGCCAGCGCTCCTTGGGCACCCAAATGCCCAAACCCACTTGTTGACTATTCCTGCGTCGGAGGAATCCTTTTTAACGGAAGCCCTTAAAGTAAAGCAAACCCTTCAGTAAATCATCCCACTTTTTCCTTCCCTCTGTCCATCACCCACTTCTCAAACGCACCAGGCGCCGAAGGGATCCAGCCCCCCGCTAACTCTGAAGGGCTCTTCCCGAGACACGCCGGCCGAGTACAAAATCCAGAGGCAAAGCCGTCCTGCCGACCGCCCGGCTCCCGCGGAGCCCGGGATGGGGGATGGGGAGCGCTTCTCCCCCCGCAGCGTGCGGGCCGGGAGGCTCCTCGCCCCCGCCCGACC
>JANZLQ010000050.1:14425421-14481020 GCA_026212715.1 Elanus axillaris
ATTAATTTAAGCCTTTGGTATAGTAATTCCCCCCCCGCTCCGTTCCCAATGATTGTAAATGCAGCTATGTTCATCGGAGAGTGGATAAAATTTCCCAAAGTCCTTCCCAGTCTTTCTAACATTTCCAGCCTCCTTCACTCCTCCTTATCCAGGCAGTTGCGTTTTTTCACCGTCGAACAAACCTGCCTAACCCTTCTCTCTGAAGTAAACTTTTGCAAATGCTTTACGTGTTAAAAGCAGCCTCGCATAATGCAAATCTTTGCTTGGAAGGAGAGGGCTGGGAATTGACAGCGCAAACAGGAGAGGAGGAGCAGAGCTCTTTCTCCGGGAATAGCTACCTATTTAAAGAAGTCTCCTGCAAGCAGAGAAGGAGGGCTGTAGCTAGAGACTGCGGTTGCATCTGGCCCACCATACTTGCATCGCCTTTTGTGGAATACAAACAATCTCTTTTTCTCTCTGTTTCTCCCTTTCTCGCTTCCTCTCTCCCCCTCTCCCACCAGAAGGAAGATCGCTCTGCTAACGGATTACTGCTGCAGAGTTATTTGTTACAAAGGAAGGAATGATCTATCCAGGCTCTGGATAATTATTATTATTATTAATAATAATAATAACAATAATAATAATAAAATAAACAGACCTGGCAGGCTGGAAAGTTTCTGTAGCTGGATCAGTGGGTTGCAGGGACAACAAGGGCAACCAAGCGAGCTGCAGATTTTTCTTCCTCAATTGATCTATAATTGATGAATGGATTTTCTTGTAGAGCTGCAGCATGGTTAAAAACTATTGAAGAGGTAGGTGTCCTGGGAGGTGTTATTTTGTAAGGGAGACAGTTAGGAGTAACTGGGTGTGTTTATCAGCAGGAGATCTGAGCAAGCAACATGATTACATTAGCTGTTAGTGGCTAGGATTCAACTTTCCATAGGCCTCCAGCACCTGCAGTCTCGTAGGTGACTCACGTGGCAATGGGCTCCTGGCCACATCGGGGCATTGGCCTGGTGCAGAGCTCCCCATTGATTTCGGTGGGGAGCGCTGCACCCATCTTAACGGCATGCCGGGCGCTGCTGCCGTTCTGGCAGAAATCGGCCAGCTCTGGTTTTGCAAGCGAAGGGGGAGCAATATCTTGCAGTGGATTTCTCTCTCTCACACAGTTAGAGGAAGTGGAAGGGGTTTTCATACCCTTTATGATGGGCATGTTCCCAATTTCTGCTGTGACTTTTCGCCCTCTCTGTAGGGATGTACCTGGTAGCTAAAGCATTTGCAGTGTGTCTCAAAGAGAGGGAAGCTTTAAAATGGGTACTGAGAGATATGCAAAGCTGTTACCGTGCCTGTGGATTGTGGGTGTTTACGGCAGGTCTGGATGAACTTTAGGACCTGGTCCCTGAGTGGGGGGCTTTCCATATGTTCCGGATTCACACTGTAAACCATCTGGGCTTCAGTGTGAGACCTCGGTTCTGTGTTGCTCTTTGAGGAAAAAAGAGTCTTCGGAAAGGACGGGCCTCCAGGCATCAGGACCTCCCTGCACCCTTTGTAAAAGGGTTTAGGGCTATATTCAAGAAGGGGACACGATGTAAATGGAAAAGAAAAGTCTTTCTCAGCTTCTTACCCTTGAGATCACTTGGCTTCAGAACCGTGCTCTTTTTTGACCTTAAACTCACCCAAGAAATCACATGTTGTCTTTCCTTATGTCTAGAAAGGCTTCAGCCTTCCCAGAAGCAAGGGGATTATGCCTAACCATCTTTGGGATGCTGACCCCAGCAAGCCCCCCAGCCCATGTCCTCGATGGGCTGAGGCTGGGACAACCTCCCCAAGGAAGCCTAAAACCCGGCCGCTCGCAGGAGGTGCTCACCCTCGCCTTCTCCAGGGCACCTGGGATGGAGCTGATCCTGCTGGGGACAGCACAGCACAAACCCGCGCGAAGCCTTTGGAGCAGGGACAGAAACCTATTCCCAGCAGAGTGAGTTAACCTCTTATCGACTCTGCGCTGCTTCTTGCTCTCGGGCGCTGTGTCCCTCGCCTCCTTCTTCAGCCCAGCTTCACTGGGGAGGGGGAGCGAGACGTCCCCTTCCCCCTTCTCCATCCCTCTGTGAGAGAGGGGGCACATGGACTTTTCCGTAGAGGTGGGCTTCAGCATATGGACGATACCTCCTCTGAGCTTTGAGTCGTGTGCGCCTGTGGGGGAGCAGGGAGCAGATTTAAGCCCCATTTTGTCATTTTTTGTATTTCCTATTGGATAGGTGCACACGGGTGAGATGGCTTTGTGCCCAGGGAGAGGGCTGCTCCTGAGACAGCAGGTGAGGCTCAGTCCCACTGATGGGAAGTGACGGGATGTAATTTCTTTCTTTCTCTTCCCGCTGGCTTTTCCGCTGACTGGGAAGAATCTTACTCTCAGCACGTGTTTCTTCTGGGGGAAAAAAAAACCAAACCAAACCAAACCTCAAACTGCTAGTGCTGTGCTTAGCTTTACCTGTTTGTACAATTCATGAGATTTTCTTCTGCTTTTTTTTTTTTTTTTCTTTTGGTGGGTTTTCATTTGTCTTCTGATTTTTGAACTTTTTTCGTGCCAGATTTTACGCTATAAGTCTGGGAGAGAGGGATTCATTTGTAAAATAATGAAATGTGGAATGCTTGCCTCATTACTCAGTTCCAGGATTTGGGGCTCTGAAAGTAAAACCAACCAAACAAGTATGAGATTTCCCATAAAACACTGAAATCTCACTTGACTTTAAAATATTATTATTGTCAGCAAAGTGACTGCATAATTACATTTTTATTTCTCCATGTTTAGTCAGTATTAATGTCTGTAAGCTAGATCTTCTTACTTCATTGGCCTACATATATACTTTTTAAATTTTAGTTAGAACTGAAAAATGTGGTTATGGAGGAATAAAAATCTACCTCCTTTGGATTTTTTCAGAGCGAATCATTTGAATTGCAGAATATTACTGGTCAACATGTAAGAACACAACATTTACCTTTCTTATGCTGAATTTGGAATGTCCACCATTACAAATAAATTGTTTATATTTTTTCATAACAGTTACAAAAACCTATATAGCAGAATCCTCCAAACCGCCTTTGTGCAAAGCTCCTTCTGAATTGCAAACACACATAATTCTACTTCAGCTGACTTCAGTGGGAGTTAAATACTCAAGAAGTAGCATTCAAATGAACTTTTCTTTACTTATAATAGCAAGAATAAAATTACACTCCTGCAATTGACATAATAGGAAAAAATGTTTACACGAACTAATAAACAGAAGAAACTACTCAGTTAAAAGCACAACTTTTTGGATGTTTTAGAGGATGAGAAACAATAAAAATGTCTGTGGAAATATGGTCCATAATATCCTTGAAAAATCCATACAGCTGAGTCTAATTTCTGTTATTGAATCCAGTCCTGAAAAAAGTGGTAAAGTTGAACTATTCATCCTTAAGTTATTTTAATGTAGTGTGCGTATAGGCTTATTTTTATTAATGGAGTAGGTTTGTGATTCTGAAGATAATAAGTCACCGTGTAAATCCATAGTAAACTTGTTTTCAAGCTAATGAAAGGATTGGACAGCAGAGAAATCTGTACATTTTGTCTCTGTATTTTTTTTTAATTTTATTTTATTCTAATCCCTCCTATAATGCCTGAGGATACTAAGCATGAATGCATGAGGTGCCTGTGTCAGTCAGTGGAAAATATGGCTTCAGTCACCTTCTTCCATTTGCTTCCATTATTACACTCTCATTAGAATATTATAATGTGAAAGTATGTAATGAACATGCAGTAAAAAATCAACTGTATGAAACAGACTCTTTTAAACTCTGTCAAATCACTCATCAATACTGAGAAAACAGTTTCTAACATTTTCCTATTGTGAATTAGCTGGTTTTGCATTTAAAGAGAATAAAAGAGAATGCCAGTTCTAAAATACAAAATCTAAAATGTACAGATTGAATGCGAGCCTACTTAATAAAACAGAATAATTGTTGTTTGGGAAATGCCATCTTTTTAGCAGAAAATTGCTACTGTGGATGTCCATCTTTGTACAGAATGAAGAGAAGTCCAGTGGAAAAAACCTGCGTGGTCATATAAATAATTACTGTATTGCAAAACATATGCATAAACAGGCAACATTAAGATCCCACAGCCATTATTTATGTGATATCCATACTTCCAACTGCTTGACTTTCAAGGCTAAATAAGTTAAATACATTTTAAAAAAATCTCTCTATTTTTTTATACTGTAGTACAATAGGATCTCCTGAATCGGTTATGTCGTGGAGGACCAAACTCCAGTGCCTCTGGAGCCCAAGACTGTGATGATCATGCCTCCAAGGCAGACTGAGCATATGACAAAGAAGGCTGTTGTCTTGAGCTGGAGCTGGGGGGGTTCAGGGATTTTCTTGCAGAAATCTGCTGTGAGGCACTCCTCCATCTCCAGCTCTGTGCCATAGCTTCTCTCCCAGTCTGTGATTCCAGATGCAGCTGGTTAGTAGATCACAGATCAGGTCAGGCAATTGCATTTGATGTGTGGGGGTCATATGTAAGACCCATATGTAAAAGACAAGGGGGGGGGGGAGAGCGAGATAGAAAATAGCACTGCCTCGCAAATGTGAGAGGCACAAGCACAGTAAAAGGAAGATGTGCTAGGAATCAAATGGTACAAAATGTGTGAGATCTGATATTTCCTTATGTTTGTTATTTCCACATTTTTAAAAAAAGATAAAAATAAGTTGTGCTGTAACTACCTCCTACCATCTATCATCATCAGTAAGAACCTAGCATTTTTTGTATATATCTCATCAAGTGAAGCGAACGACCAAGATATTAGGCAGTGTCAAGTGGAGGAGCTGGGACTGTGCTGACTGCCGGGAGCCAAGCCTAACCACCCTCTTTTCACCTCAGCTGCTGAAGCCATCAGATATATCTGGAACAGCATCTACTTGTGGAAGAGAAAGACTTCTTGTTTCTTGTCAGACAGACTTAGCCATCACAGCAATTAGTTGATGTAGGGAATAAAGAAGGACAACTCTTGTGACCTAGGCTGAAGCTGGGAAAGTAAATACCTAATATTTAGAACACTCTCAAGAGAAATGTGATGTGTTTATACACAGGAGAGAGGAGGAGGAAACCACATTTTTACCAAAATCAGAGCTTTGTAATGTTCGGCCAGGATTTGTCTACATCCTGAGATGCAGCTATCGACTTGTAATACAATGTTGGTAATGCCCATGTTAAAGGAAAACTATATATTTGTAAAATATATTTTACCTTGAAAGTGTGACATCAAATTACTGTAGCTCTACAGAATTACATGTTAAACATATTAATCTCTTCAAATATGCTAATAATCCATGAATCAATACGTAAAGATCTATGAGTTGACTTTAAGGGAATACAGTTGCCTTTATCTAAGAATGTAAACACATTTAGAGGTATAATAGATAAACCACAATGAGGTTAGGCTTTCTGTCAATTCATGTAAGATTTATGCATGCAACTGCTTATACTCTGTAAGCTTCTCCTACATGAATCCCTTGAAAGGAAACCAAAATCTTAAGATAAAACAACAAAGATATTCTTTATCCAACTATTCAGAGTTTATTGCCATGTATAAAGAGAATGGGATAGATTTCATAGTAATTTGAGAACAAGTCCTTCTAAATAAGGGTGGTTTTTTTGCCTAAGTTGTCAATAAATCAGGCTTTGCAGTGGTAAATAACTATATGCGGTGGAATTTCAACAAGTGCATTCAAGATACGAACTTGAAGAGGAACCTGGAGAACTGTAAGGCATTCAAACCATTTTAATCTCAGAACTCTAAGTGCATTTATATTTTTACATGAGTATTAAGTATATCTTGGGTGAAAATACTCACTGATGTTACTCAAAAGAGGCTGGTGAATTTACTACGAGGAATTTGGTCCAATGAGTTTAATGGTAATTTAACATGAGAAACAGATCATGTGTTTGATGTGATTACATACAAATGCAGGTAAACAGAAAAACTGCATGAGAAATAACAATGCTAGCAGATGGTTAAAAATAGATAACACTCAAAAATGAACACTTATATGTGTATATATGCTACAGATGGAGCTAGAAATGAGATCCCTATTTAAAGATGGATAGCTTTTTCTTATGTAAGATTCCGGTGTGTTTCTTATTGTTAGATGTAATCATTCAGACAAGAATTTTTATGACTGATGTCTGCCTCACACTGCGTGTCTTGCTTTTATATAAAAAGAAAGCTTCAGCAAAACAGTTTAACTGTTTCCAGGAACGATAGGGAGAAATGATTTGGTTTGCTAATGTTAAAAATCTGTGTGACCTTACTGAATAAACTGCTTTACAGTAAATGATGTAAATTTAGGAAGGAGAGTATCTTGAGGCCAGAAAGAGCTGCATTTTTTGCTTTCCATATAAAAATACACACCCATTTGGCAGAGCTATAGTTGGGTATACTTGATATAATAGCTTATAGTTTCATTCTTTGTAGATTTCATCTGTAGTGTGTATGTTCAAAGCTGGCAATCTCAGAACAGAGCTAAGCATGTCATCCCCTATAATTGTTCCTCTTATGTGCCTCAGTAACTCTAGAAGCAAGGGCAAGAAGACCGTCTTTTTTCCGCTCTCTTTCCTCTTTCATTGCCATCCACATCACTCCAGGGCAGTCTGAAGAAGGACAGATTAATCAGCCTTGACTAAAAGTCTGAGTGGGGAGTAGAGCTGGGACAGGGGCAGGTATCTGCAGGACTTAGGGTCTGCAGGAGGTGGCAACAGGCTCTAGAAGAGGTCATGGACAAGGTCAGGTGGTAGGAACTAAAGAAAATGGGAAGAGAGGTGAAAACAGCTTGTGCAGGGGAGAAGGGGTGCAATTTGACAGGTTAAAAAAGACTGTAAAAAGTCTATAGCCACTAAACCACATCATCTTCCAGAACCTGGGGTAGGCCCCGGGATTTCTGTTTTTCAGGGTTCCTCTGCTACTTACTAAATAACTGGGAATGTCACTGGCCGCGTAAATCTCTTATTCCCCATAGCAGAGGGTCCAAAATCACTGTTAATTATTCCCTTGTCTCAGGTGATAAAATTCTGCTTGAATTCAGATTTCAGCACCATTGTCCACAATGTGAGAATTGGAAAGATTTCATATGATTAACATTTTTGTCAGACTGAGAGACAAAGAAGTGATTATCTTTTTTCTTCCCTAGGCCCTGCATCATCCCACTTGATTGTCTGCTGGATAGACAGATCTCTGAGAATGAGGCAGTGTTTCAAAAACTAGCCTTTATTTGTGGATCTCCTAAGTTTTCAATGTTTGGCCTTGTAGACCCAAGGTTTTGTTTAAACTTGATTCTTGAATGCAGCAAGCGATAGGAGAAAATGACACAGCTGGGCTTTTTGCCACTCATAAGCCATACTATGCCTGTTTATATATATGTGTGTGCGTGTATGTGTGTGTGTGAATGTACACATATATGTGCTTTACATTTATGTGTATATCTCGCTATGTGTTCTCTCTTTTCATGTCTTTTTGTGGGCTGAAGATGGAACAAGGAGTAGCAGGGAGTTACATAATCCTATAAACAGTTACTCTGGTGAAGTAATTTACCTTATTTGAGTGAGGACTGCCAAATCCAGCATGAGAATTTGTGACATTGATGTTATTCAGATGTGAGAGTTTCTAGGATTGCAACTATTGGCTGTAGCTATTTAGAGACTTTCTGTTTCTTCCAGCACTGTTAGTGCTGCAATATGCTGTAACTAACTGATTGCAGCAAGGCTCCATGCTAAATTTATATATACAGAGCTCCCATATCGGTCCAAAAATGTATGCAGATAGCTAGTGTCAATGCAGGCACTGAGCCATTTGTAAGTTTAAAGTTACTGGTTTACATTAACGTTTGCAGGATTTGAGCCTTGGTTATTTTGTTGTCTTCCTAAATGGGAAAGGGATATGGACAAGTCAGGGCTAAACTGCCAGATGTGTTCGTCCTGCCAAAGCATTTGTAGTGTATCTAATGCTTTCCTTGAGCCAGTTGGTCAGTCAGTCAGTGATTCTCCCCCCCAAAATTACTCCTAGGAAGGAAAACAAACCTAAGAATTTAGCAGCAGAAAGAGTATGTAGGAGAGAAGATACTTTTCTCTCACTTCCTTTCAGCTACTCCAGAGAAATAAGACAAGACATAACACATGCATAGTAACCAACATCTAACCCTTGGTGCCATCCAAGAAGTAACAAAATGGAACAATAGGAAATCATATGAAGGAAAATTTTGAGGATCTCTCACTTCCCAGCTATGCAGATTAATAGTCACACCAGCAAGAATTCAGGTCTCTGCTTTCCACATATGTACACATATATCCCCATTTCTCCTGGTATTGTACACACACGTGTGTGCATGTGTACGCACACATGCTTCTCTCTTGTATAATGGAGATTATTACTTATGCATATCTGCATGTGAGTTTGACATCAGATGCTTTATTTCAGAATGTTTGGTAATCTTTCATTAGTATTTATGATACCGAAAGAGACATTTCAAAACATTTTTGCAATGGTCAATCACCAGTGCTAAAAGTAGTGTATTATGCTATATAAAACCTGTCAATCTAGGATAATTTAGGTATTAGGTTAGGAGAGCATCATTATCTAAAAATAACACCATTTTCCTGAAGGCTTGCTTGAACAGGCCTGAGCCTGGTACTTTCTGTGGCTTGACAGTTAAAAATTTCTCACTTTAATGTGCTCCTGTCTGGCCAGCAGCCATGTGTTGTGCTTCTTTGACACTGTATAACAAGGTTTTGTATGTTTTTAAAAATGATAAGATGTTGTCAGGATATGAGAAAGATGGAGGAAAAAAAAAGCAAGACAGTTTAGGGATAGTTCCTCTGCCCTGTCGACTGGCTCTCCATGCTGCACAGGACGGTGACCTCGACTGCTGATGCCCTCTGCAACTTTGGCTCAGGCAGGGACTGACTGAGGCACTGCGGTACGCTGAAGGAGCTGAAGGAGCTCTGCTCTCTTACGCCCTGCTCTTTGCTACCTCATTGCATCAGGGGATGTAGCATCCGAGGGTGAAGCTGGCTACTGCTGGCTGGAGATGTCTTTCTTTCCACTGAAGTTGCAGGGAAAGAGCAAATCCCATGCTCGTGAAAGAACTGTGGCCAGGTTTAGCTCTAAGCAGGCAGTATTTTGTTTGCTAGCATTAAAAACAAATGAAAAAGGCACAGAGAGCCAAACCGCGTAGGACTTCACACTAGAAATTCAGAGGATTTCTTCAGGATGCCTGAGGACATCCATTTGGGCTGCTGGAGGTCCAGGGGGAATTCAGTTTTGTCTTCCCAAGACTAAGGAGCTTGTGCCTGACGTGGGGAACTGGGGCCGGCTCTGGGGAGCCAGGCGTCCGGATCCTGCTCCATCCGGAGGGATGGGCGCTTGTGGCTGCATCATGTTTGCAGCAGTGTTGTGCTCGGTTTCGCTTTCACCCTCCTGAGTGCGTTCCTCTAGCAAACCCTGCCCCAGGCAGCTGTTTATTTTGCCTTTGTCTATAAGCGAGCCTTAAAAAAAAAAGAGGAAAATTCTTAAAATTATAGATAATGTCTCATAAGCATCCACTATAATATTTTGCTTAAATATCTCTAGATTTTAGAGGTTCCTCTTTACAGACATTAATAGTGTTTTACACAACAGGTTTTCAAAGGTTGGAGTGAATATTGTGGACGTTTAGGTTATATTGTTATGGTATCCTCTTACAGGCAAAAATGAAAATTAACAGGAGCTGAGCAATGCGTAAAACCCCCAAACATAATACTGTTAGAAAGTGTCTTAAATACCACCAAAATCCTGGAAGCCTTGAGAGATACAAAAGGAAAAAAAAATAGGATCAATTAGATACAGTATTTTGTGCTTTTCCCCTGGAATTTCTTGACACTAATATTTTTGAGTTACTTTTTTACAGTCTGCCTTGTTACTGATAGAACTGGATTCTTCACTATTTAAGGTTAAGCAATAAACCCCTACCAAACCCAGGGGCATAACATGCAGTAGTTAATGTGATACTTCTCTAGATTTCTGTCAATTGATTAAAGTCAAGTGGGTTGTGCCAGTTTGCAAACCTTACTGAAAGTTCACTGAAAGTGTCAGAAAATCTCCCTTTTATTTAATTGAGATGTGGATGAAGTTGTGAGTGGAGGTATTTTTTCATGTTTAAAGATGTTTGATAAGAAGAATTTATGCTGTGACTTTTCAAACCCTTTCTTGGCTCTAGAAGGTGAAGTGGCTAATGCCTTGAGCATTTCAACTATTCTGGATGGTCAATATCCTCAATCAAATTAACCCATTTTACTTGTCAAGGATAGGTAGAGATATTTATGCATGCTACTATTTTTGGAGATTGCTTGTTAAATAGTTTTATGAGTGCCTTTAAGGAATAACCCAAACACAAATGTGATTATTCAGTATTTTGTTTGATAGAGTTAAATTCTTATCAGAACCATCTGACTGGACATCAAAGTGACTTGACAGCACTTTCAGTGTTTTAGCTGAACTCAGTTTACCAGAAGTTTTTTGTTTCCTCATGTGTGTGTTTGTTTGGGGTTTGTTCCTCCTTCCGCCCCCCCCAAAGAATGGCAAGCCTAGCTTGATCATTTGGCCAAAAATATTTACTTCATGGATTACATTATGAATTGATTATAACTGTAGCTAAGAGGGAGGGTGAATTCCCAGAAAGTTAATATTTCTTGTTAAGCAAATCTGGAATATAGATCAACTGCAATTACCAAACATGATGAAAGTGAATCTGGAATTTCTTACGTCTCCTCTAGTAAAACATAAACAGATGCAAAATGTCCAACATCATATTTTTGGTCACTTTTTGATGCCTGCTGTTATACCTAAACTTCCAACATCAGGATGAGTTTCCTATATACTGAGAATTCTACATTGTGCAGCTTCAAGATTTTTTTTGAAGAACTTTATTTAACCTACAACCACTCTGGAATATCCCTCTGAGCTTTATATTCATTAGAGTAGAATATTAGGAGGGTTCTGATAGCAGAATAAATTCACTTAGCTTATTTATTTAGCTTAGCCATTTGTACATATTTGGTTGAGGTGAGACATCCAAAATAAATCAGTTAATTTGTGCCTTGGTTTAGTGTCTTTGAGGAGTCTTGTAATAATAACAATTAAAAATAGAATCTCCTAAGAATTTTCTCCATGAATTGAACTTTTGAATAAGTTTACTCCCTAGCTAAATCTCATGTAGAGAGTTACCTTCCTTTCAGGACAATCATCTTTCAGCAAATCCACACAGGAATATTAGTCTTATTTCATTTAATCACCAAATCCTAACAACTAAGTATTCACTTCATTAAAGGCACTCAAAAATTCTGGCCAGCTGTTTCCTGCCACTTGGCTGAGGACAAGGTGGGGAAAGACAAGCAATTCAATCCTCTGTAACTCTCAGTTGTGTTCAACGTAATTCTGCCGCATAATTATACTTTCATCATTTTATTCCTAAATGAGAATCTGAATCCAAGGTGGGTCCTGTGACTTATGAGCTTAAATTCTGACATGTTTAAATTCATGTTGTACACGTAAAAATTTCCAGAGATTTTAGGAATCATCTTAGCCTAATTCTTTGTTTTGTCAACTGTGCTTTCTCTTCCCCTTGGGTTTTTTTTTTTAAAGCATTTTAAATTACAGTAGTTAAATGGATTGAAGAGGGAGGTATAATTTACAAACTAGTTGTATATACAAGTGATGGATTGGTCACTTGCTCTGTCCCTGGAAAACTGTTTCCTGTTCTGGTTCAAATACAAAATTCTGGAAAATTAAGAACTCTTTGTTGAAGATCAAGGTGACTAGAGTATGGTGTTTTTAAAGCTGGTAGTAATTTTTATGCACCAAAGCTAAAAAGAAATACTGATTACAACTGAAGAGTGACTTAAAAAATATCCATTTGATTGTATGAACTGTCAGACCTGTTGCCCATGAAAGTAAGTGCTAAGATATCAAATCATAAATCAATATTCCAAGCCAGAATATAAGCAGACATAAATCAGTGAAGTTATATGGACTTCAGTTAAGCTGTGCTTATTTATACAGCTGAGTCTGGCTATTGGGTGCTGCAAAAATGGCAAAGTTCTCCAGTTTGGTCATAATTCAGGAGAACTCTTGGAGAAAGATGTGCTTGTCCCTGGAAACAGAATTTAGCATTCTGTACAGCCCATGGGGAAGATTAGATATGTCAGGATCAGATCAAAACCTGCCCACCAGCCCAGGGAACGCTGAGCAGGGCTGTGTGAAATCCTGCGCCTGGGTGTCAGCAGCCCAGCCCAGGCATCTGCGCCCACTTGTGCACCACAGATCTGTGTCCTCTCTCCAGTATAAGGCTGCTGCTGATTTTCTTTGGAAGAATGAGTAGGACATAGTCTTTTCAATACAGGAAATCACTTGTCCAACAGCCTAACAGCTGCAGAGCTGGCAAGTTTTTGCAAGTTTTCTTCTGTCCTCTGTGTAGCTCCTGCCCCAGTTCTGTGTCCTAAACCCTTGAGCCAAGGGAGTGGGATGTACTGAGCTGTAGACTCTATTCCCACTACATAGGTTAATTAATGGGATAAAGTGCATGTATTTTCCCTTGCCCTGGGGTTTTAAAATCGAGGCACAGCTTCTCATGATGCTATCAGCAGCTTGATTTTATTAGCACTTCTTGGGCATTATCTGTAGGTTGTGATCTCAGTTGGGCAGCTCAGCTGGTAGGGACTCATTCAAGGGGCAAGAAATACCAAGCACTTACTAGACGGAGTCTCTCAGAGGAGTCAGGCCTAGTTTGGGATTCCAACCAGGTTTGTAAGCAAGGTGCCCAGCTCCTCATCCCAGCTCAAAATAGAGCAATCTGAGCACTGTAAGGTTCACGTTGCTTTCAGGGCTAGGCAGCAGCCAAGGAAAAGGTTTTGGTTACTAATTTTGGACTTAAATTTGACCTAAACTCCACTCCAGGTGCTGTGTTCATGACTGGCTTGCTCCCCTAAACACTTCCCCTCAAGAAGTCTTCAGCATGTGCTTATAAGTTGGGCATAAAGCTTAGATGTTGTCTTTGAACAAGGATGCTTTACTCAACTTGGTAAGTGTGACCAGTTACAGCTCTGGGTAAGGATCTTAGAAAGTAGTGTACTGATTTCCTCCTGATGCATTTTGTAAACTCTGTGGTCCCATCTGCTTTTTAGATTTCTGTACATCATGCTTGGGGTTGCTTTGCTTTTGACTATGCAGTTTTTGAGAAAGGTTTTCTGTTATTCAAATAATATTAAAATTCTCTTTGTTTTTCTCTGTTATATGGTGGAGATAGAAATTGTAGCACAATGATTTCATGGAAATTTGTAAGTAAGAATAACAAAGAGAGGAAAAGTAGGTAGGTGGTAGTCTGACACTACTGCATAGACGTTTGTTTCTCTATCATGGTTACTGAGCTTACCCGTTTGCAGTACAGATGAGCATCATGGGCAATGAAGTATTTGTTCAATGGTTCTTTTCTTCTTCAAGTCCCATCACTATGCTGTAGTTTTTCCTATTGCTGCTGTTCATTTAATCAGTAACTTCATCTCAATGACTTTTCATGCCTGAAGACGTATATAGGCTTACAAGGATCAGACGGGATAGGGATATAAAACTAGGAGACTTGCTGACTGCTTAGATGAGCCAGAAAACTGCAAAACTGTCACCTGCAATTTGCTAAAGATTAGCTAATCTCAGAACCGATCACTGCCTTACTTTCCCAACAGGAAAGATAATGCAGGAGTTCTGAATATGTCTTTCCTTTTTGGATCTTTCACCTTCTCTGAAGGGAACTTCTCAACTGACGTGAATGCTAATGTTTGCGAAAAAAGCTAGTTTTGGTGCTAGGTCCCTGAAGGAATTGAAGGAAGTTTAACAACATTCAGTCAGGTGTCGAGTTTTTCTGTACATTGTGTGTGGATGGTTAGGCAACTCAGACTGGCCTCACTGCAGTCAGTGAGCAGATCCAAAAACTGTCCTGGAACATGTAAGAGAGAAAAGAGACTTTTATCTTGGGCGAGGAAGTGCTCCACTGAGTGCTCCATCAGGCCTGTAACGATCGACAGCAAATGAAGGTCTGCAGCGTAGAGTATGGGTTGACATTATCAACTGAGCCATTCCTTCCAAACACAGATGGAGAGAGGTGCTACTCCTTATTTTCTAAAATGCTTACTGGGAAGGTAAACAGTACCTGCACAACTTCCAGTAACTCTGTGCTAAATTCATGACCTCTGTCTAAGCATTGTGTCTTGCCAAGGAGAAGACAACTTTTGGTATGCACAGCAGGACTGTGGAAGTCTAGGAAGCTCCACTTTAAAAAATTCAGATCCCCACAGATTTTTTGTCCTTCATTTGATATCTTACTGGCAGACATCAACGTCTGAGATCACCCTGAGCTCCTTTTACAGTCACTAGTGGGACAGACTGGGTCCCTTGAGCCTTAGCTAAAGGCCTGGTGACTTAGGTGCATGCAGTTACTTACATGCATGAGGAAGCACTTAAGGAACGTACATTGTTTTATAGAGCTGGGACCTAGTCATGTCCTCAGAAGTTGCAAGCACAGACAAAGCTACATAACCCTCTCCAGGCTACTTCTGTCCTGAACTGCAGGGTCTCTGCGGAAGGTCAGCTTCCCTTCTCATTCGTTCCATGACTTCTGGTAAGACTCCCACCTGGTACAAAGGTAGAAGACATGGATGTCATTAAAATCAGCAACTAGTTGGTATACCCAGCCTGCTTAAAAGCTGGCAGATGTCAGATTTTATGATGAGAAGGCTACCAGGATAACAGCAAGAGATCAGAGTTCTTGACAATATTAGCAAAATGAAAGGAAAAAAAAAGGAATTATTAAGATAAAATGCTTGCATTTTGATGATTAATTTAATAGAATAAAGAAAGTTTTGCTTTTCTGAGTTGACTTTGTTTTAATATTCCTTTGAATTTGGCTTCAATGAAAAAGTGAAAGCAAAAAAAACCCCCAAGACAACCTACGCCAGATACTTTTTATATGTGCAAAACTGTTGAATCACTCACAGTTTGTCCCTCAGAGTGAAGGAGGGCAGTCCTGTTCAGCTGATGGGTGAGTCAAACTCAGTGGGTGCAATAAAAGCCTGTAGAGGCCTGTGCAGGATAACTACTTTTTACCACGCTTGTCACCATGCCACTCACTATCTGCATGGAATGATCTATTGCTGCTGCTGTTGCTGACACAACCTTTTTTTTTTTTCCCCACATGCTTTTCCTGCCCAACGGCATCTGTTTTTGTTCAAAGAGGCCTATGTCTTCCCTCACCTTGATGCTCCATTGCTGTCTCTTTCTGGCAAAGAACTCAAAAGATTTGGCCAGAAGGTTGCACTCAATCAATCCTGCCTTTAGGGTGTCCTAGAAGCGCTTTCTTGGATCACCATTACTTCCTCTTTCCACACTCCAGTTCCCTGCATAGGAGGTACTTGAACATATGTACATCATTGATCCAAGCCATATGTCCAGCCCATTACACCTGGGCCTTCCATGTGGAGACGCTGCAGGAATTCATCACTGGTCAGCTTAGTGTAGCATCTGACTCAGAGCAAGACACATAGGTGCCTCTGGTGGAACTTCTCCAGCTGGCAGATGTGCTGTCTACACTATGTCAAAATCTTGCGTCTGTTCAGCACAACAGCTTTCTACAGTTTTAGTCAGCATTGTAGTCTGATCTGACACTGATTCCATATTTGCTTAGTAAACCTGGCATAAAGCTCCCCTAATTCTATGAATGCAGGAAACTACCTCTCCATTAACACTGGCACAGTCATTTGAAATGATCTTTATGTATGTGAACCCACATGCAACAACCAGCTCAGTCTTGCTCTCTTTAGTGGAAGGGACAGCTTGTCCTTCTCCATGTCGATTGACACACCATCTCAGTTTTTGTCAAATTTATGATTAGTCTGATTTTTAGTTGGTTGTGGAAGTAGCATATTTGTCTGTTAAGAAGATCTGAAGATCTTGGCTGATGTGAGCCACCATTGTGTAATGACGAGAATACCAGCATTCCTGTGTGCTCTGCTTGGCAACCTTAGGCCTCCTGCAGCTCAAAAGTGATTCCTGATATTTAGGCTGACGTTGCATTTGTTTTACCTGACACCTTGGAATAAAATAACTTTTTGTCAATTAAATGCATCAAGGACAACAGAACAACACTCAATTTCATAAGCAATGATTTACAAAGTAAGAGACAATCAGAAGTATGAATGGCATGGGGTCTAAACAGAAAAAAACGAAGGCAGAAGAAAGAGGAAGGAAAGAAGTGGGGAATGAAGTTGGACAGAGGTGGATGTGGGTGGTATAAATGGACAATGAACAGAAGGGGGAGGATGCTGAGGTTAAAAATGAAAGAAAGCAGCCTGTCATCACGGTCCTTAGCAAAGGAACGAATGAAACTGCATCACAACAGCAAAAGCACCGCATAAGCAAGGATTTGCACTTAATGCACACCTAAGTGAAATTAAAGGGAGCTTCAGTTCTGGAGGTACTACTGGTGGTAATAACCTCTCAGGAATATTCTCCCAAAGGGAATGTTTAAATATTGTGCATAAAAGATCTTTGTAAGAACGTAAATTAGATCATGTCCTAGTATAACAGTGGAGCACTAAGTGACAGATACCAGTTTGACTTTTTTTCCTAAAGTCAGGAGCTCAGTTCCACATATTCATTTTAACACCAAAGACTCTGCAGTGCTTACTAATCTCTGTGATGCCAACTTGTTATGATATATTTACTAACTGAAGGCTAGATTCATCACTATGTTAGTTCAGCTTCACATCTGTGTGTCTAATAGAACTGGATCAATGAATCTGGAGGAAGAAATGGTTCGGCGGGCTGTGGTTTGTATGCTTAAATCTTTGGGTTTTTTATTTCCACATTAGCACAAGTTTCAAGAACCACTTGAAGTTCTGCAGAGTTCAGACTACGGCTACATCAAAGAACAGCTGATATAATAACTCTTTACATGCATTGCCTTATCAGCAAAATATTCAAGAGTGCCTTAATGACAAATAAACACAAAGCATTTGGCTTGGTCTCATTTGTTTTAAATGATTGACAAGATAACACCAAGTTATCAAGAATCTAACTGAAGTTTTGGAATAAGTAATTATAATCTCCCAACAGGAATTCCAGGGTCTTTTTTGAAGCAATAATATTCTTGGATTACAAAACACTGATAGAAGTCTCAGTACTGTAAACCACATGAAGAAAAGCAACCTCAAATTAAGAATGATAATTACAAATCAGAGACATTTCTTCTGTGATTTTTTTTCATCAAAAAATGCCAGCTTGGCCATTTAAAAGACATGAAACAATGCTACCAGATTTTTTTCCCAGGTGAAATGTTTGCACAGGAGATACAGGTACTAACAGCATGCAAGTACAATGTTGCAGCATGCAACACCATGTCATCACAGCCTGCTCTGAGGAAGCAGATGACTGTTTTCTACAGCAGACTGATTTTCTACAGCAGTCTACAGATTTCAGAATTGTCCAATTCTGCAATAATCTTGTCTCTTATGACTGAAAAAAGGAAAAAATCAAAAGACATCTTTTCCATTTTCTCTTACAATTTTTAAGCATTCCTTTCAGATGTTCAAGTGCTCAAAGAATAATTCTAAACTGTAATCTGAATCTACTGGCCAAGTTTGAAGTATGTTGACCAAACTGTTCCATATTGCAGAAACCACGTTCTTGTGATTAAGAAGGATCAAACAAAAATAATAATCCAAAGTGATCAAACCATGTCACCTAAAGTTCTAAATCCATACACAGGCACATGAATAAGATAAAAAAATTTGTAAGTAAGAAGATGAGATGCATTGATTGCAGTGTGATTTGCAGGCACAGCCATAAAGCGGTAGCTTCATTACTGTGGATTTAGGAGCCTAACTTTAGGCATCTAAGTTTACAAGGGGCTACTACTTTGTGATAGCAAGCTGTCATATGAGCCTACAGAGATATCTGTGAAGATACATGTCTGAAGGGAAGGCATTGTAGCTTCGATTAGTGGAAAACTTAATAACCATGTCAAAATATTCTCAGACTGAATGCCATAAACTTTGCATTAGGCATGGAGATATAAAGCCAGCTACTACATTCATTTTAATTTTGGGAAAACCATAGGAATGTTGGTAGGTTGACTTGAGTGAATTTTCAACAGAACAGAGTTTGATTATTTTGGAATTAGAACCTTGGGGGCTCAGCTGTAGCTTTTTTTTTAATACACAGGAGCTAGCGAATTACCCCAAAGTATCTGTTTTTCACTTCTTGTTTTCTATATATTAAGTAATAAAAAGCTTAATTACAGTGATGCAGTTGAGTAGTATGGCAGCAATAGCAGAGAAATAATTTGAGTTATATACAAATAAATTCCCAAGATTTCCTTAATACCTTTGCAAATATAAAGTGAACTGTATATGATGTAAAACCTTTCCATGAAAATTGTACAGGATGTAATATTTCTGTGCAACACACAAAAAAGTCCACATCACCTTACTTCACAGTAGGAAAATAAAACTTACTGTTATTATTTAAACAAAACTATTAATCATATGGTGCTTCCTTGATCTTGGTTTGATGGTATTTAAATGGAATTTAATACAAATTTAAGGACACATGTGCTTAATGCAATGAATACTTCTAGGCTATCATCACCTCTAGTTATTTCAGTTTGATTTCTTTTAGTGTAAGCTAATACCTATTCTGATTTTGAACAGACCTGACAGATACACAGTCAGGAGGGTTTTTAAGATCTACTTTATTTAAAAAATATTTTTTCTAAATTCTAAAACTGCATTGAAATTCTAGCTTAATATTTCATCTTTGATGACCTGTACATGAAAGTCTGATGTTATTCTTTCTGATTAAGAGGAACCATACCTTTTAAAATTAAGAGGCAGAAAAGCATGGGTATTTATGCCTCTAACAACTGGCAGGGCCAAAGGGCCTCTTTTTAGAAAAAGCATGGCATCTCACTCACACTTTTTTGGGAGAAGTATGTATATATTTATCACAGTTACTTAAGAGCTTTGTTTTAGCTGAGAACGGGTTTGCTATACTTCAGACGGGGTAGCTTTTTTCTTTTTGGCACTGCAGGAGGATGATGTCAAATTCAGACAAAACACTGGGAGCTAAATTAAATAAGGTCTATTTCTTACCATCTGGGAAATTGTATGTAAAGTGTATTTCTTACCATTTGGGAAACCTACCAGAAGAGTGTTGGTTTGTTTTGGTTTTTCTAATGGCTTGCTATGACTGATGGTATTTGCTTTACTTGTGGATGCTGCTGTGTCAAGTTTCCTCCAGAAGGAAGGGTCCGGGGCTGGGGGCTGCCTTTTCCCTGGAAATCCACGTGCAGGACAGCCTCACCAGCCAAGCGTTTGGAGGACAGCGAGGAGTTTGTCCACTGCTGGGAAGAGCAGGGAGTACACAGGGAGCAGAGCCTTGCAGGAGGCATGAAGAAAGGCTGCTGAAGGAGTCAGAGCAGCCTTTCTGCAGATTTACAAAGGCAACATACTGGAGCAAAGTCTGGAGGGCAGCATTGACATGCACGTAGGTAGAGGTTTATAAAAATCTTTAATTCTACCTTTTCTTACCTTGGCATTTTGAATTTTACATGTTCTAAAAAGGTGGTTGTCATTTGTCCAAATGCAACTGTCATTTATGCTTAAATAAAACAAATACAAAATATAAAAACAAATACAACTCCTAAATTTATAAGAGCTTTTGGTCTTATACAGATGCTTGCAGTTTTACCACAAATCTTCTAAAGTTTCTGGTTGTGAAGATAATTTGAGAGTCCTGGTAAGAGCTTACAAACTGATGGAAGGCTCAAGGCACTATATTAAAGTATAAATGAAGATCCAAATGTATACTTTCAAAGAGAAAATGTGCTTAGCATTAGCTGCCATTATTTTCAGTATTAAGTTTTGGCATTAAGAGCCTCTGATGCTTGCCTAGGTTTTATGTATGACCTGTAGTCTGTAAGCCAATGCAAGAAACCTCCCATCTTCTGGCCTCTGCATTTGTTTTTTTGTTCTCACACACATAAAATATTTGGTTCATGTGTAAAATTTTTAATTTTCACCATTAGGCTTACAGTCTTTCACAGTTAGGATCTAGTTAATGTATGACTTCCAACTTAAGCTTCTTGTTTTCTTTTAGTCTTAGTTCTTGGTATTTTTCTTTAAAATGAGTTAAAGTATAAGTCAACTGGCATAATTCATAGGCACAAGATAAAATAATCATATGAATCTGAGTTTGAGAGAGATTTTATTTCAGATTTTTTTTTCTGGTATTTTGTTTTTACAAGTAACTGAACTGTATGTGCCCATCAAATACTAAGGTCAAAGAAAAATACAACATTTTAAACAGGAATTTAGTCACTGCACACATTCAGAAAATGTGACTCTAATACACTACTCTGTGTTTTTAAACAAAATGATTGATAACACAGTAGTTTGTTCTGTTCCAGGTAATCCTTCCTGCTGGTGATTTGTTGCACATCCTACTTGTGGGTAATCAGGCTACTGGAATAAAGGCTACTGTACCCTTTGTACAGTATTTAGTCTTCAGGAGAAGTCTAATATTTTAACTCTGTTCCACTACCTGCTGCTTTGTAATCTACACAAAAGTAGTAAAATGACTTAATAGCAGAGTGTTATGATAGATATCTTGTAATAACATAACCTCATTACTTTTATGGCATATCCTGCAGAAAATTTGCAAATAGCATAATTAAAATAAATACATTTCCCAGTAAATTAGACTGTGTTTTGTCATGGAGAAAAGGCCCACGCCTCCACAGGTCAAATAAACAGGCTGATTTGATTTCCACAGATTTCTTTTGGTCCTGTGTGCTTTCTCAGAAGATTGCAACTGCCTCTCTCAGATACAGACCCTGCTACATTAATGTCTCCCTTTGTCACACTGAGATACAATCTTCACAGGATTTTGTGTGATGCTTTGCATGGATGGCTTTGAATCACGTATTAAATGTGGTTTGAGAGAGTGGTTCTCCACCATCAGCTCGGCTGCCCTCCTGCTGCAAGATGCAGTGAAAGGCTCTGGGTTTGACCTACCTGGTCTCAAGGGAGCAAGGTGGAAGAGCAGTCTCTGTCCATGGCTTTTTACATTGATTTGCTTTTTAATCTGGCCTACCTAGAGGTATTAGTCTTTGAGTCATGCTGAAGAGCTTAGCCTTTCCCACAGGATTTTCTGCAGGGTGGTGCAAGATTTGACTATAGTTCAGTGTTGGTCATTACTACATTTCTGTACCCAGTGAGGATTTCTAATATGCATATACCTTGGAGCAGTTTGTTAGTATTTACTTATACTTTAAAATAGAAATGTGCCAGTTAAACTGGCATAACTAAATTGTGGAAGTACAAACAGATCTAATTTATACTGTTGACACCTAGCATGGGAATTCGCTGTCATCTTTTCATATTTCACCAAGCTCTTCTCTCAAATAACTCATGACGTTATCAAATGAGGAAAGGATGATGTATTTTTGCAAACTGATACAGAGGGGGAAATTGTTCAAAGACTATTTGATTTCAAAGAAGGCCAGACAGCTGTATCTGAACCTCCTAACAGCTCTAAGTGATTATCCTTAGAGAAAAAAGCCACTGGCCACAAGCTGAGCAATGGTTTTGTAAAGGATCTTTGTCCTGGGATACTTGCACTTACCTGGAGAACACATTTCTAAGCGATTGGCCAAGACCCAGTAACCACCTTGATATCTGCTGACTTTTACTACGTAGTTTTCAAACACACACTGCAGTTTTGTTGTGGATTCAGACTTTGACCATGGTTAGTCCAAGTTATAAATAATTTCACCTTATTTCATACATTTCCTTCAAGAACAGTTCCACCTAGTCTGAATAATCTGCTTCCCAGGAGTCCTGGAGCTTAAGCACATTCATTGTTGCAAGATCAGTTTTGCAAAAGCTTGGTTAAATATCTTTGGCATACTAACTTCCAAATACCTCCTCCATCCTCTGTTACTTATTGATGGCAATCATCCATGTTGGTATTAACTGACAATTTAAGAAAAATATTCACAAATATTTTTCAAAAATTACAAATGGCAGTTTGAATTTGATGCACTTGCATCTTATATATTCATGCTGCATAAACAACACTTTGAGCTAAGTTTTATTCTTGTAAGCGCTCACTATAATTAGAGAAGTGCAGTCAGGATGAATTTATTAAAGAAATAAAACTAAATTTGATTTTGATGGAGGTAGAAAGAATCTAGCAAGGTTAGATGATCCAATTAGGGTACAGAAACAAGACCATGTGGTGTGGGTGACCTGTCACTAACTTTTAATAACAAACAGAAAAATGGTTGTTATGAGTGTTCCATCAAATAGTCAATCTCAACACAACTCATAGATCAAACACATCAATATGACTGTTCACTGAAAAGTGCCAGACAGAAATCCAGTCAGTCATTATGACCTTGCAGAAGGTTCACTCTTAGAGAATGCTCTGAAAGTGGCAAGGGACAGGTGCCCTTTGCCATGGAGAACTGTTCTGAGTAGTTTCCCCCGCGGTCTTTATGCTCTACTTGGTCTTATTTAGCATCGCATTAAACTATCTGATGATAATGTGAGATGGGCAGGTCTTAAATGTTAACACTAGGCTTTAAAATACTCAGCTAAACATCATCTTCATTTTGAATAAAATGTTCTGTTTACTAACTTTCTTAGAAAAAATAAATACCTGGATGAAAACCAGGCAGTTTTTGTTTAGTCTGAGTTCAGCAGGGCTGATGATCTAAGAAACAAGTGCAACTCCGTAATGCAAATGGTCAGAGTGAGTTAAAGTTTTGCCTTTGTAGTCTGCTTGCTTATGTTTTGACCACAGGTCTTGGAAAACAATTCAGGCATCAAACGATTTCCCTTATTTCCCCCCACTTATGTCCTTAAGGTCCAACAGACCCTTGCTAGCACTTGTGCATGATGTCAGTAAGTACAATCTTATCTCTATCTTCATGAAATTTGAAGGCAAAAGAAAAAAAATATTGAATTATAGAAATGAAAGAGCAAAAATTCTCTCAAAGGAGTTTTTTAAAATTTTATTGCACAGACCTTGAATCACACAAGATCCTTTACTATTCTTAATAGTGTCATCAGAAAATTTGTCACCTGGTTATCCTTCTTCCAGGGACATGAACAGCACGAATCCTAGGGCAGCTCATTCTGTGCCTCCTTCCATCATAAGAACTGACCATCCCTTCCTACTCTCTGTTTCCAGCACAGTAGTACAGTATTTGTCCGTGCTATAATCCCTTTTATCCTGTGACTACATAGTTCCTTTGAAAATCTTTTGGATGTTCATGGAAAGTATCTTTATCTTCCTATATCTACATTCTATTGTTGCAGTCTTCAAAGAAGTGTCACATGACTAATTTTAAAATGCTAATAAACACTGAAAAGATAAATGAAACGTCTCCATGTTTCTCTGGAAAAAAACTTGGTACTTCAATAAGATTCAATATGATTACTGAAAAAAATTCTTATATTGTGTTTGAAATGCTTCTCATCATGCTTATGTAGGCAGTGTCTTAAATGTAGACTTTTTGATAGTCAATTATGCTAACAGGCTGTTTCTGCTCCTGTATGAAAATTCTGTTTGTTCTACTTAAATGCTTTATTTCTGATCAATTATTATCATCACATGAAAAATCCTGTATAGAATGATTTGAGATGATTTTTCTGTCTACCTAATAAGCAAAGGAAATGTGTATCTGTACTGGACACAGCTCTTTAGGAGAAACAAATAGAAGAAACTTTATCATAAAAATGGAAGTGTCATAAAGAGAGCAGAAAAGTGCAAGCCGGAATCTCCAAGTGTTGGAGACAGCTGCACACAAGTAGTGGAGAGAAGGCTAATGTTCAAGAGAAGTGAAGCAAATACAGCTGAGTATATTTAAAATTACAACTGGAGATAGTTAAAGGATTTTCTGTAGGTCATCACTCATTGACAATTTCTAGAGAGAATCATACGTTATTACAGTAATGGTAACACGAGAATGCAGTCTTTTCCAAGCTGACCATAACCAATTATGTTGTGCTTAGCATTCAGCTGTTTTCCTTTTTTGCTTCACTTAAGACACAACATCTGGAGGGCCTCATTAAATGAAGGTTAGATAATCTACTAATAAACTATTTAATTAGGAATTCGCCAGCAGGAAAAGTACTAAAGCTGTTATTTGTCTTTACTCACATTTATTAGTGAGAGAAAAGGAACCACAGCAGTTGCTGGGATATTTTGCATCTTTTGAAAAATGCTTTTAAAACAAACTTACTGTAGTTAGAAAAGACCAGAGAGAATTTGCAGTTATAATATAAATAATGCAGTAATGCTGCAGAAGTTTGCTTAGCTCGTTTCTGCTTTTCAGATGATTTTGTCATTATCTTGATCATTCAAAAAAGTTAAAACCCAATCAAATGATTGCTTTTACACCAAATCCTTTTGCCTTTTTCATATCAGCATCATCAGGGAAAATGTTTTCTTGACTTTTTGTACGTGACTAGGAGAGACGCAATATTCTTTGACCGTGAACCTGTAGTGTTCTCATCCTGGGCTGCTTTAGCATTTATTTCAATCATTTTATCACTAGCCTAGTACGAAATACCCCTTGCTGTAATAAAGCTATCTGGCTTGGCGAGAATGTTGAAAGAGGACCAATGCTGGGTACCTTCTGAGATGACTGCTCCTGTTCAGTATCAACTGGGTTGAGACCTTCTTAACACGTTTCACTTGTGATCTTTCAAAGCTGTCAGGATGGAATGATTTTCAGTCACTTTGCTCTGCAGTGGATTTAAAATCATGTCCCAAAGGTAGTAGATTAATAGATAAAAAAGGCAAAGTATTAATCTAATGCACTGTCCTGTCTCCTTACCCATAACTTATAGTATAACTGTCATATGATTATGGCAGTTCTCCGATGAAACAAAGTACCTATATTTTGTTCTCTGTAAAGCATTTCACTGACTGGTGCACTTGTTATTTCAGTGCGTTATTCTGTATGGAGCAGAACAGTTAACCAAACTGATTTTTAGAAAATTAAAGACCATATGAGTATTTATTTTGATTATTTTTACACATTTGAATATGGGCTTAATTATGTGTAGTAAATCTGAGCATTAATTGGATGAAACATTTTTCCTGGAAGCTTAAAATGTGTTCCTTGTATAGTGCTGAGTTGCAAGAAGGCAAAGAATGTTTTAATGTGAAACACCCTCATTCACTTCAGGTTTTGCTCAATAGCTCAGCTGGACAGATGGTGGAAGCAAACCACTCTTTCTACAGAATGTAAAAGTGGTTTTTCCCTTTGCTAATTGTGATGCAGGAGATTCTATGTTCACTTGTTTGTTGGCATGTGCATCTAGGGACTACAAAAATATATTTTTGTTACAATTTCTGTTGCTTATTCTTTTTTCCTGGTGTTTTGCTTGCTTAGTTTTTTGTTGGGTTGGGTTGTTTTGGGTTTTTTTTTTTTGTTTTGTTTTTTTGTTTTGTTTTTGTTTTTTTTTAACTAAAGTTCAATTACCTCATAGATTTTGCTCTGTAAAATCACTTTGCTCATTTAAAGATCCAGGTTACTTTAGCTAAGGAGTTCCTGAGACACAACCATCTCTAAAATTCCCAACTTCTACAACTATTTTTAGAATTTTCTTAGAATAGTTTAAAAAAATAAGAAAGTCACTCGCGTCCGCTGAGGTTCATGATTTTTGCTCAGCACCATGAACAATCCCAGGAACCTGGTATTTTAGTAGAAATTGGATTTACCTTTTGACTCTGTGGAACAGTGCTTTGAAGTATTATGGTCAAACTGTGGAGCCTCTACTTGTTTTAAGCATGAATATTGTCTGGAAAGCAAGAAACCTATGATCATAAGGTGCAGCCGATTTTCTGTCAGTGGCTGAAATCTGTTGGTATATGATTGTATACCTGTCAGCACAGTTTAACTTACAAGTCTGGTGAGATAGAGCCAACAAATGCCAGTTGGCTTAAACCTGGAGGTTTGAATAATGCTCTTCTCTACTCATACTATATTATTTTTTAACTAATTATTTCTTATTAATATTAACTGGCATATAATTTTCCTTGTAACACAGACTCAAGATGCAGTTTTTTAGGAGATCATTCAGGGACTAATATAAGTCTGTAAGGTATCTGCCTACCCAGAAAATTGGTAGAAACTACAGTAAAGGATAGAATTAGATAAAACATGGATAAATACAATACATTAGGGATAAATACAATAAGGACTAAAATATATTAGGGAAGAACCATCAAATTGTTGTGAAAAGAATGCTAATCAGTTAATGAGCTATGACTTCTTTGAAGAAGTCAAGAAGTATGTGGATAAGGAAGATCAGTTGATGCAGCCATTTGATTTTCCAAAAACATTTCTGTTCGGAGTTTCTTCTCCAAAAGCTCTTGAACTGACTTGCTATGAGATAAAAGAAAAATCTCACATGGATAAAAAATTGTTATGAGAAAAATCACTTAGAAATAAATTTTTACAGTGGAAAGAGATCACCAGTGGAGTTTTACATGGGTCTGTGTCATATATGTGCTGTTCACCATACTAACGAGTGACTTAAGAAAGTGAGCAGTGAGGTGAAAAAAATTCACAGGTGTCACTAAGTTAATCAAGGTTATAAATATGAGAGACACCTGCAAAGTACTGCACAAGGACATCATGATGATAAGTGAGCAACAGACCAAATGGCAAATGAAATTTGGGGTAGATAAATTTGAAGTGATATGTATCAGAGAGTACTCCTAACTTTGTAGTTCCATGAAAACTATGCTCACCACTAGTTAAAAAAGATAATAAAATATTATTAAATATGATGACAAAGAGAGCTCAAAATAGAAGGTGTTACTGTTGTGCTGCATAAATCCTCCATCTGCATCATGAATATTGGATGTAGAGCTGGTGTCCCAACTTTGAAAGGAGCACAGGATCTGGGGAAGTCAAATGACAGCAGGGACGATCAGAGGTATGGAATGCCATGCAAGTAAATATCTCATATGACTGGGAGTTTTTGTAAAGGATATGTCATAGGAGAGATGTGACACAGGTCTATATATTCATGATGGGAAGGTGAGAATAGAAGTTCGCACTGTTTCTTCCACTGCAATAACTTTAAAGTCATCAAATGAAACAAGTCATTGGCAGGTCCCAAGCAAGGAAGCCAATTTTTCTTATAACGTATAGCTAGTTGTGGAAACCCCTGCCAAAAAGATGTTTGAATACTAGAAATTTACCTGAGATAAAAAGTGATTGGAAAAAACTAAAGGAAGAAAAAATTATAAATATGAAAACGCTGTTTCTGGCTCAGAAGTTTGAGCTGCTACTGAGAGATGACAGATGATCGAGCAGAAACATCAGCACTAGTTTGTCCTGTTTCCTAACTGTTCCAGAGACATCTTCTGACAGGTGTTGTCAGAGAAAGGATTACAGAGACCTTTGGTCTGACAAGGTGTTGCTGTCCTAGTGTTTTCATCTGTTCATTTCCTTCCAGACACTGGCTGCTGAGAAGCCCATGCCCCAAAGGACACTTTCACTCACTGACACTGGACGAATGGATGTGGTAGCTCAGGTGTAAGGTTTGCACTTACTCTGTGTTCAAAGGAAGAGCTTGAGCCACATGAAGACTGGCTTGCCATAAGCTTGCATGTGTCAGCTGCTTGTAGAGTGAGCCTGGTATCTCTGCTCATTTTGCTTGCTGTTCACACTGTTAACATGAAGAGGAGGAGGTGCAGGAAGACTGAAGACTCAATTAGACCAGCACAGAGCCTGCTTTATGGGGAGCTGATGATAGGGAGACCCACACTGATGAGTGCAAGAAGAGAAATACTATCTCCAGAGCCGTTTGCGTCGCCTTGCAGAGACACGAACTATGAGTGAACTCATAGGTCCAGCACATGTGGCCAGCCATGAAGGGTGAGTTACAGTGCACTTCTTCAGGCTGTCAACATAATTCTGTGTGGGTTTCCTCACGCAGTTTGCCTCCTATCCCTAATACTTACTTCATTCACAGTGTTGTAAAAGCAGTGAAGGAAGAGGGACAAGAATGGTCCGTGTTCCTTAAAGATACCTGCTATATCTATTCTTCTCTGCTTTAAAAAATCCAAAACAATACAAAAACCACTCTAAACCAGGTATTGCACTGTAACAAGTTGGAAGGTAAGACAAATTTGTATTGCTGTTCCTGAACAGAGAAATGAGAGAGAGCAACCACAACTAGAGCAATTTCCTGCACTGACTAATATGAAATATAATGGGCATGTTTGGAGATGCATCTCTTCTCTGAAAATATAAAGAGAGGCAAAAAAAAGAAAAGGGAGAGAACGACAGACAAGGTATCTGCCAGTCTAACCTGCAGTTTACTATGGGAAATAACCTGGCTGAAGGTGAGGAAGAAGAATTGTTCGAACAGAAGCCTTTATGGTAACTTCATATGCTTTCTCAGCTGCCTGGGGCAAGAGCCCTGCAGGGCACCATCAGTTTCCAGAGGGACCTTTTTGTAAGTCTCATTTTAGAATTTAAAAATTGCTTCTTGGTAACTCCAAATCAGGTAAAACACATTGCAGGATGAAGACAACACGTCAGTCCAGATGAATGGCAAGAACTGAATGGGAAGTGTATTGAAATGCAATTTTTTATTTTCAAGGAAGACACAAAGAACAGAAAATAGGTATTACTATTTACTTTCTTAGACAACAAATAGGGGTCCAGCAGATGACAGAAAGCCAAGCTGTAGTCCATTGTCAAGCTATGATCTCTGTCATGCTAAGTAACCTTACTTGCTATAGCAGTAATCATATCATACACTGACTCTGATATAAGCCACTATTTTTGAGCAGCTAAAGGTTTAAAAATTTCAAGTCTGAATTGGGTATACTCAAGACAGAAGTAGTTCTCCCTTTATTAAGCCAGAGGTATGTTACATAGCCAGAGGGGATATCACATCAGAAAAAGAAGCATAGTTGGTTTCTCTGGTGTCTTTTCAGAAATTATCTGGAAATGGAAGGTGTGAAGAGACAGTGGGGAGGGTAGGCAAAACTGTCAAAGTTGTTTGGTTGGGTTTTTTGTTTGTTTGGTTGATTCTTTTTCAGGGGGAGATCTGTTTTGTATTCTAAATAGACTATTTTGGAGATACCCTTTTGTAAGTGCTTATAATATGTGAAAAATACCCCATAAAAATACGTCTGGGTTTTTTTACTTTCTTCCCCCAACTTAAGCACAGTTTAGAAAACAGGGGCCAGGATCTGAAAGAAGCAGTAAATATTGTAGGTAATGGGTGGTGGTGGGCAACTGGGAGGCCAGGGCATAAAAAGATATTTAAATGATCATGTATCCTGGAAGAAGAAGGGCAGTTCTTGCTTATCTGGTTATTAAACTCCAATCACTTTGATTCAAGATGGCTATGACATTCCTTAATCTGAAATGCAGTGGTTTATATAACTGACCAGTCTTTAAAATTTACTTAAGTCCATCTCTTTTTGTGCTACCCTGCTATTTTAGCTTCGTTTCAGACCTTTGATGATAATATCAAATTGTGTCGGGCAAAAAGTAGATCCTTTAAGCACACTGCTAAAATGGGTTAGTTAGATGGCGATTGCCCATTTAAACTTTTTTATACACAATTTTTTATTTTTTTCATTAGTATGGTGTGTTGCTAATACTTCATTATTACTCTCTCATACGCTACTCAGCATGATTGCATCTTTGTAGAACCAGTAGTCATTGCTGCTTTGAGCCACATTATCAGTAGCAATGAAGAGGCTGTGGTACGTGCTTCAACATTGGTTTTCCAGTACCTGTGTGCTGGGCATTGGGCGGTGTTGTCTTGTGTTGTTTTGCCTTATCTACTGTCCAGCGCCTGATAAAAGCCCAACCGCATGTGTACACACAATACAACCAAACCTTAGAAGACAGACCTGAATTGTTCTAAAGAATCCTTATCAGATTTATTTGAAAAATCCTATTTTTTTCATAAAAAGAATTCTCTACAACTTCCTGGTAGCTTTAAAACATATCAGTTTGTAAGCATCTCATCACCCCAACTTTTACAGGGTTTTTTTGACCAACAATTTCTTTTTTTGTGAAAGTTGATGGGAGTTAGGCCAGCTGTACTCCTTGTCCCTTGCATTTGTCAGATGAGAGTTCATAGTCCAGGATCAAAAAAGAAGGCTCTCTGGGAAGCCACTTGCAGGCAGTTGCTTGCTATCACTTCAGATCAGCTAGATGTAACTAGCTCCAGGAGGAAGATGTGCAATCACTGTCTGAAGATATTTGGCTCTCTTGCATTGCAGCTCCCCCAACCTCTCTGGGGTAGAAAGCACGTGGGAGAGAAGAGAGTGAAATGGTCATGACTGGCTGATGAAGTCCTTTTCCTCTTATCAGCGAGGAGCCTAAGATTGTGCTTATTGCTCTGTGCATTTTGGATGCAATAGTCATTGACTAAAATGCATGGGCAACTTTGAACCTTGAAGCAAGAGCTTCCTCACTTCTTCTACCCCATAAATCTCAGGCAAGTTACCTAATTTCTATACTTGGATTTCTGAAATCTCTGAGAAATCTTCCTGTTAGTGTTTATAATGCTGATCCTAAAGTAATAATATTCCCTCATAACATTGATCTTAAAGTAAAGATTAACATAAACTCCTTACATTATTCATAGTATGTTGGTTTTGTTAAGCTTGGGAAGATGAAAATGGTATGATCACAAATATGTTAATTTGAATGTAACTGTGTAGTATCTTAGGATCTATTTGCTGTCTGTGACTGAGACAAAAAAGTGAAAATATCATCTTGCTCCTATCACCTAGTAAAATTAAAAAATAATAAAATAAATCTTTCATCAGAGAAGAAAAAAAATACGGTAATTGTGGGAAAGCTCAATCACAAAGCGACACCTATGAGTGAAATTTGCAATTAGAATTTTTAATGTTTCCCTTTCCACTAATGAAACTTGCACCTATGTGTTCATATCCTGGTGGGCTAAAGACTTTTATGATAGCCAAACAGAAAAGGCTTTTTAAGGCAGGCATACTGCATTCTCTACAGCGGCTGCCCCTCATCTCTGTATACAACTAAAGCCCACTGTTTAATGCTCAATAACCACAGAAATAGCCCATTTTAAAGAGTCCATTCCTTGATTTCCTTAACTTTTTTCCATCCAAGAAAATGATTTCCTAAGAATGTAGTAATTTAAAGGCACTTAAAAGCAGTGAAAGGTTTTCATTCACTGTGTATCCTTTCTTTAATTTCTGTAGTAATTTAGAATAATATCAGAAAAAGAAGATATCTCAATATTCATTAAATAATTTATTTTCCAGTCTCTTTGCTTTGTAGTGGAAGTGATTTCCACAGAATTACCAATGGCCTGGCAGCAAGTGGCATGCAATTTCTTTTTTACCTCTGTATATGAATATTGCACTAGTTTTAATTAATCTAATAACATTTTAAGAATACTTGTTGACTTTTTATTATTCTTAATAAACAGAAGTATTAAATACTTAAAGTGAGGCAGTGATTATTGTTTACAACTTTTTACCACGATTTAAAAGTTTTTCATAACTCTAAATTTATCATCACTGGTCAACTGATTAAAAGGATTTTATTGTAATCCATTAAAAATTTTGAGGGGACTGTTTCTCTGTAAGTATTAAGCATCAAATACTGGTCCTTTGCTGAAACAGGACACCACATCGCCTTCTGCTTTCATCTGGTGGCAAGTTGTTTCGGATTTTACATTTCTTCTTATAGGGGTAAGTACTTTGGGATTTAGCAATGCAAAGGACAAGCAGCTGGTTTATAACCACTTCAGACAGTTCTAGTCACAAATGAGAATGGAGTGCTACCCTGATTCCTGGACAGTGTTTCTTAGCATCAAGTACCACATGGCTAGATCCAAATATTCCCATTTCAGAATCTATGCACCTGTTTGGACCTGCCCTTTCCCAAAGAAACTTTGTCTTGAAACGCTAGGGGCTCTGCAAGGTGAGAGTAACTGTTTATAGGAGGAATTTTATGGCTTTTCACCCACACCCACACCGACCTCCTTTCAGCTACTGCTCTGCCAGATGCATTTAATTATTGCCATAAACTGTAAACACTACTGCATGACCATTTCCCCTTTAGCAAGATTGTGTGTGTGAAAAAAGTAAACAGATTGTATAACAAAGTGTTCTCTAGCTGTCAGCAAGGGCTTTGAAAATAAAACACTTCCCTCCCGACTCACAATTGGCTGACAGTCGGCACATAATGAATAATAGCTCCTGGGGACCAGCAGAAAGATGTGTGGGAAAACTTTAATTAAAAGCTTGTCAGTACAATTTTACCTGGGTGACATCACCTGACTGAAATCCTGCTGCCGGGCTTTGTTGTCTATAGGATCGCAGGTAGCGCACTTGTTTTGCTGACAGCAAACAATTCAAAAAGTACTTTAAAACACTGGGGGGAAGACGCTATGCTGCCAGTAAAATATAATCCATTTGTGGTGTTCTAATTTTCTAATTAGCAGCTGTAGAAGGCTCTTTGCCATTGTGGGAGGAGGGTGACAAACAGGTTTTTGTAGCTCATTATCTATGATGCCCTCTTGATTATGTATTTGCTTGACATTCCATTCCAGAAAAGTGTGTTCCAAAATCAAATACATTTCCAAATGTAGACAGCTGGGCTCAAGCCAGAAGTATAGACCTAGCATCAAATTCCCAGCTTGAAGCTCTCATATATATATTAAAGCAGAGCACTGAATCCAAACAGCCTAAAAGTTCACAGCAGAGGACTTTCAGGCTGTGCAAAATTCCTAAAGAATAACATCTTTACCATGGTCCAACACAATAAAGCACATAGTCCAGGAGAAGAGTCACGATGATGGATTTGATTCTGCCCAACTCAAGCTGGTGGTAACTAACACGATGAGGTGGCACCCATGCTTTTGTATGCCTGTTACTGTAAAATGGCTATGGGAATCTGGAAGCCTGAACTTGGTCCTAAAGTTGTAATTAGTAATATTCATGGAAAGAAACTCTCATCTAACACTGCTGAAATCATTAATACTAGTAAAGCTTGGCTTTTTTACAAGTAATTTGTAGTAATGGAGAGTAGTTTCTCATAATTTAATGCTAATTAATTCAGTTACATCATGATCTAGCTCAAGTCCTGAGCTGACTTTAATGGGAATAGGCTGGATCTGATCCAGAAGCCACTGAGGCCAATGGGAGCCTTTCCATTGATTTTGAGAGAATTTGGTTTGGGTGTGTAGATAGATGGAATTTATTTACCTGACACAGGAAAGACTCTCACTGAATTGTGTGTTTGCCTTCCTTATGAACATTCTCTCAATTTCCTTAATTTTATGTAATTACGATTTGCCAAATGTTGAGGAAAGTATTATATCTAATTAGTGGTGAACAAAAGTAAACAGGAGGTTTATTTTCTTATTACATGCTAAAATTAAATGCTGTTCTTGGGCATGTACATATGAGTAATAACATAGAGAGCAACTCCCAGGTAAGACTAAAGACAAGGCTTCTAAACTCAAACATCTCTAGTACAACTTTTCTGTGCCAAACACTTAGTCTGAAGGTTAATGAACAAGGTTTTATCGCTCATTTTGGTAGAAGAGGCTGGAGTTAGGCAAGTGGGAAGGAAAACAACTGGAGCAATTACTTAAGAATTTTCCTTTATCTGTTGCTGCTCTGACACACTGTGCAATAACACTTAATTCTTTAGCAAGAGAGATGCCCATCTGAGGCTTTTAGTACATGGATAATAAAGGAGAAGCAGGTGCTTTCATACTCCAAAGGACAAAAACTCTTATACTAAAACATAAAATAATTGTCATTTGCAAGTCAAATGTTATTACTTGTTCGGTGATGACCAATATTTGCAAATTTCAGTTACTGATGCTTGATAGAATACTTGTCCAGAGCTAGGTTCACTAATGTGCCTCAAGAAGTAGTTTTGCAATAGCTGAGGATTAGGACTTCCAAGGGAGGCCTGGACTCCTAGGGCTGTGCGTGAGTCAGGAATTTCTGATTAGGCTAAACGATAGTTGGCATTTTGAGAAAAGTCCCCAAAGCCCCTTTCTATGTGAGACTCAAACCTGTATGTGGCCAGGCAGTACCTTAACAGTCAGGCCACAGAAAACTCAGGGACTTCATAGCTTTCCCCCTGCAATTCTTCCATTTTGCGTGAGTGAACAGGTGAATGTGTATGGAATAGTGTTCAAGGAACGAGAGGAAGTAAAGAGACATGGCATATTAGGTGTGGTGTTCAGAACATCCTTGTGAAGGAGGGAGATACTACAGCTTTGGCTTTACGTATTTGATGGAGCAGTAAATGGAACTCACTGTTCAAATCCTGAACTGGGGAGCCTTTTTCCAGTTCAGTCACTATTTAATTGTGACATAAAAAATGAACAAAAAGTGAAAAAGCTCCAAAAGCAGTGCAAAGAAAAGTGCATTGCATGCAGCCACTCTGGAAAAGCTTTGAACTTATTTAGAACATTCTCTCAGGAAATCCTGCTGGCAAAGGCAGAACCCAGACCTAGATTTCCTATGAACTAAGAGACAAGACAGAGATAAGTTAACTGTGCTTTTAGAGCAATACAAGCAAACCCCCATTCATTTAATTTAGGTTTCCTTCAAATATGCCTGTGCCATGTATTGAAAAGGATGAAATTTTAGGCATTTTTCACAACATCTATCTCATATTGCTCCTTGCTGCCTTTAGAACTGTTTTGTTGAATCATCTGAGGAAGCCATGGGTTTTTGGAATTGGCTAAAATGAAAAGCAGATTTTTTTCACACTGCTAGCTTCATGTGACATGGAACATTTCAGGTAGAGACTCTTTCATTCATTTGTGTTTATTCTGGCTACCGGAACATTGTCATTACGTTAGTCCTGCCAGCCACTTATTCTTACATCATTATTCAAGAACTCAAGCTTCAGAAAAATTGACCTTTGCTGGCTAATGGTAGTAAATTTGAAGACAGAGAAATCTGGCAGATGTGGGGAGCAGGAAGAATACATTAGTTGTCTCATGAAACTAGTTTGGTAATTTCAATCAAGTTTCTGTAGTCTGGAATTCTCATCACAAACTCCACAATAATTGTGATTCTCAGCAGCGTTCATGGGGAATTTAGTGGATGTTCTTTTCCCTTCAAGTAGTCATCCTTCACAGTCACATACGTTAGTGATACAGTACAGGGATGGTTGCAGTCTTCCTTGTGCATATAAATCTAATGTGATACATCACTGTTCTACACAGTTGTATCAGTATAAGCGAACTCTCTGCTGTTGTTTTTAATAAGTAAATTCAGTGTCAGGTAAAGCACTAGGCCAAGCAGGAGAGGACAGGATTTCAGTTACTGGCATCCGCTTCTTGTGTGATCTTGAGCAAGTCATTTATGGTCTAATTCATTAAAATGTTAAGTGATAAGGATTAGATGCCTACATTTTAGGCTCTTAGTCTGAAGAATTTAGATACCTAAGTAAGGGGTTTTTTTTAGCTCTCGGGGTTATTTTTTTTGTATGGCATTAGTATGATTTAGGAGCTGAAACAACCACATGTCAAATGGAACATTTGGATTTCTAGGCTTGGCAACAAGAAAAGGCTGCAGGGAGCCTGCAGTCAGCCTGTATGAAATTGCCACATCAGTATGGAGGAAAGAACCTTTGTCCTTTAGAGTTTTGAGCTCAGTAGTCTCTTCTAAAGGAAGGTGGGCTTAGTAGCTTACAATTTACGGTCATCAATAAAACATTATACCTGTCTCTTGCCTGTTGATGTCTTAGTTGCTGATTCATATTCCTTCTTGTGCTGTCTTTATGTAGCCTAGGGTTTTTCTCTCCTCATACCTGTATCTTCCATAAGGCAAGGGAGAAAGAACATGTCCCATTTTCCTTTCTCCAGCCTGACCACCTGTAAACTTAAGTGTTAGTATGCTTCTTTGGGATCTGAGAGATACAGGTTTGAATTCCTCTGAAAAGCAGTAATGAAGCCTGCTTTGTATGTTGCAGGTGACCATAACTCTGTGGAAAACAAAGCAGCAGTACCACTAGTTCATGTCTTTCTGTTTGCAGAGACAGCAACAGTGACTGCGGTGTTTTGCTGGGAATATGACGCTTCAAGAACACATGCTCCAAATAACCAACAAGATCAAGCATATCAAGGGTGGCTGACCCTACTTAAGGGCCCTCCACAGTGGCCAACCTCATATCAGTGGTATCATCCTTCTATATATGTATGGAGTAACTAGATAACTAGTTAATTTACAACCTTTAAGGTCAACCATTACAATAAATATTGGTCTTTATGGCACCTCAGAAGAAGTCTTCAGGTGGCAACAAATTCATCCACAGATGAAGACATAACAGGCTCTTGCCTAAGTCCTGCTTTAGGTGTCTAAACCTTCTAGACGTCTTTTTTTCTTTTTTTTTTTCTTTCTGATCTATTCATAGAAACAGGCTGTGAAATTCTTGTTAATGAGAACAAATATACTCCAAGTATTCCTCCAATCACAACTGACGAGCCTACTTGTGTAGGTGGGAAATATGCCTCTCTGTTGACATTTAGTTATGCCTTGAAGCAGGGCTTCAGAATTCTTAAAACCATGCCAGTTATACAAGTTAGCAGATGATAGTTGTTTTCATCACCACAGGGTTATTACAGAAGCTAGTAAGAAAAGTATAAGCAGACACTTTTATTTATTATTTACATATTATCAAAGTGAAGGAAGCCTCTTTTAATTTAAGAGAGCTAAGAAAAAACCTATAAAAAACCAGCTTTGCTCTTGGTATTTGATGAACTGTAATCTTTGATTGTACTTGATGATAAATTAGGTGGCTGGTCTCAGTGTTCACTCACTCAGTGATTTACAAGAGATTCTTTTGAAGTGATAAATGCCTATCAGCCTGCAGTGTTACACTGTAAAACAAAAGGATCTGAACATACTTGACCAAACAACACCACATTTTGTTTCTAATAGATAATTCAAATGACGCAGTATAGAGACATTTTAAATCAGTTAAGAGTAGTGAAGCCACTGTGTTATATATAAGAAAAGGTACTTTAAGACTGACAAGTCCGAAAACAGAAGTTAACAGAAAGTCACAAGTCATTCTTGTGACAAGTGTGTGAAATCTAAAGAACAGATTCCATATGGTATCATATTTCAAGTTGTATGTCAATGACTTCATCAGAAAGTTATACCCTTCCAGTAGGAGAAATGATACCTTTGAAAACATGTGTGGCTGCATGTAAAAAGTAAGCTCTCCCTGTCTTCGCAAAGAGCCAAGACACTTTCTGCTGAACAGGCAGACAGAAGAGAAAGAACAGATGTAATTATCAATCATACACTGTCATTAGCCCAGCTCTCAGGATCTGCAGAAGAGCAGGGTACATACTGGTCAGTTACTGGTGCAGACCATAGCTGCCTTCGTTACAGATTTCTTGTCTGCGATTTATACTCCAACATAGTGAAGGCAGGATTAATCTCAATGTCTGACAGTTTGGGCATGAGGAGGTCTGCCAAGTCCATATGCATTTGTTGCTACTTGGATATCTCATGCCAATGGCACAAGTGAGATGGGCTGAGCCACAGAAATTACACGCATCGGTGTAAACACTAATCAACATCCTGTCCTGTCCAAATTCTCCTGGCCTCTTCCTTTTGGCACAGTGGACAGTGGACCTGCATAGTTCAGATCTGCTGCAGAGTTCAGGTCCCCTCTTTCTGCAGAGAGAAGAATGGTCACCTACAGTGTGGAAATGAGGCTTCACACCAGTCTTCATAGGAATCCAAATCCACATCTCTAAGATCCCAAAGGAGACACCAACATAAGACAGCATTACACACAGCAAATACTTAGATCATTGTTTCTCCTCTGAGCTATTTCTACTGTAGGATAACATTTGCATCTATGCTCAGTTACTACAATGTTGTAGATAATTATATATTGCTGAAGACAAAGATGTACCTAAAAAGACAAAGCTCAAAGTGCTTTTCTGCAGAAGTGGAAAAACCAATGGCAGTATTTTAAGAGGTGCTTAAGTTCAGCATCTGTATTTATTTCCATTCTGGATGGTAAGGAGAGAAACTGCTAATTAGAACTATTGAGTCTGTTTAGATTCCTGAGCTCTTTAAATGTGGATTAACAAATAAGGGGTTGTTAATCTCTAAACATGGATTAATGAAACTGAATTTCCTCATCTGTATTTGAAAATACAGTCTTGAATCACTTAGTTGAAGTCACCTTGTCTTTCTGTCTTTGTGCCTTTTGAATCCAGATGATTTCCTGAAGACACTGTAGCTCCTTAATATATTAATAGGGCCATTCCTGTATATATTTTTGTTTTAATTAGGAGTAGTATTTCATAGGCCATTTATTCATGTAGCCTGTAGAACTCGTACCTTGCAGAAATAGGGAAAGCCATCAATTCCCTCAAGAAAACTTCAAGGAAACATGAGCAATCAGATCCAAAGAGCTGCACCTGCATCCCAAGGTTTAAGGAGCAGTAGAGATAACAGACTGGAAATAGCAAGTTCTCCAAGGTTAAAAACTAATAGAGGTAACACTTGCTAAAAGTTCCTCAGGCTGAATGACTTAGTGATGTCCTTGGAGAAAGCCCAAAATAACAGCTGTGAACATTACTAATATTTTAGTGTCTGTTGATGAAAAATTTTATTTCTGCAACTTTGCATTGACATTTCAGAACAAATTACTTTATCGGGGCTTTGTTCTTGTTCAGTAGTAAATGTGAGGGCCAAATGTTTTAACAAGGACAGGGACACTTTGTTTCTTTGGAAACAGTGAATTGACCTATTGTTAGACTGCTTGCTTCAAATGTATACTATCTGCTTAGGTCTCTGATGGGTAACAAGCATAAAACAGTAGGGAGACACATAAGTGGTCAGTGAAAAAAATACACATTATTTATCACAATGCCACTTTCTTCAGAGTATGCTCATAGGTTAAGAGGGACTGGATGACTATAAAGCATTCTGAATTCTCCTTTCCAGAAAAAAAGAGAATCCATTTGGCAGTTCTGAATTCAAAGCTTTTGGAATCAAAAAGGAGAAAAAAGTTTTTAAACATATTTCTATGAGATTGTGTCCTGCACAAGCAACTAACTGTCAGACTTGCACAGACAGTTAAAATATTTGCACAACAAAAAAAGAAGCCATAATAGCTCTGCTTAACTACAGAACATCTCCTATATCAGTAATAAGCAGTAAGCTCAGCTACTTATAACATTTACCAACCAGAACAATCCTGACTGCCAAAGGCCTAAATCTTATCTTGAGGGCTCTGCTTGAAGGATGTGAGGTTCTGACTTTCTTCTTTAACCACAGGGATATTTCCAAAGTTTACATCCTGATAAAACCAAATGGTGAACACTGGTTCTTGTTAAAACATAATTCTTCCCGGGGACTCTTTCTAACTGGAACCAACCAAATCTCTAATGCAAATGAAATAGACAAGGCTCTTCATTTTATTTTAAATTGGCCTGACTTGCGTCATGGCATTCATTTCAGTGGTTTCCAGACCACAGCCTGAGAAGCCTCTTAAACTTATCAGACAGGGTTCTGTTCCAGTAAAGTTTTTAATCCTTATGTATCAAGTAGAAAAATTCTCAATGCCAAAAGGCATCACAAACTGGACACATGGTAAATCTGGGGACTAGTAAATCTATGTTTTATTACTAAATATTAATTTCAATAGATAAAGCTACATATAAATATATGTATATGAGTTTATACACAATGCATAACTTTTCTATATGCATAAACAAATACAGATGATATGTATATTTATATATAGTAAACATCGGGTTAATGTTGGTATGAATCATCATGTGTTTGTAACAGAAGCTGCCTACAAAGAACTAGGAAAGTTTCAAGGCATGATCTTCAGTAAAACAAACCCAAAGAAAATCTGCAATCATAACTGTTTTCTCTACACTGTTGTAAGATTTGTGTTTTCCAGGTGTGAGGCAGCCGCTGTTGAGAAATGCTTCAGTACTGCAGTGCTTTGTCCTTTGCCTCCTGTCATTTGGAGCGAGCGCAGCAGAAGGCGTCCCGTGTCTCAAGTGGAGTTTCACAAGAACAGAAGAGAATTACCTAGAAGTTAACTTTTAGAAGGTGCAGATGCAGTCTGTCAGGTGCAAAAGGAGGTCCTGCCCACAGCGTCCCTATGCTACAGGTCCCATCCAGCAACACCCTCTGGCTTCTTTGACTGGGAAAACTCCAAATATTCCCTGGGATCTGCTGGAAAGTCACCTTTCTGCCACTCCTGATGCTTGGCTCCTCTTGCTCCTCACAGCATGGGTCTTACCAGTTTCACCAGGTGCTGCAAAAGCAGCGCCCAGCTGTGTGTGTTTGATGTGACGGGAGAAGAGCAATCTCCCCTCCAGCCAGGAGCTCCCCTCAGACTCAGGTTGAGGAGCCAGGACAAATCACAGATAATGCAGCTGTGCCCCGGCTGCTTAGCTACAGCTTTTCTGAAGTATCTTCATATACAGCAAACTGAAAAGAATCAGACTGTTCTAATCCCTCCTGCCCACACTTGCTAATGTATTTGGGGGGGAACTATAGTGTATAAAGGAAATATCTTTTCTTTTCTAGTTATATTGCTAAAATGTTTTTTTTTTCATCATTTAAAGAAATTTCTCATTTGCACTTTAATAATTATTTGGTCAGTACTGCCTGGTTTTAAATTAAACCTTATTTTAATTTTAAAAACTTTTATTTAAAATCTTATCTCCTTTCTCCTGAGAAGACAGAAGGGAAATGATTTCTTCAACTGATTTCATAAAAATGATCTTAGTCACCCTCTTTCCCAGCATGAAAAGCAGTGAAAAAGTTTGGGGTTTTTTTTTCTTATTGTTTTGTTCAGGTTTCTTTTGGAAGTTTAACATTTTATTTCATGATCACTATTCCATCTTTACTGTAGCTGAGATTTCTCCTATTTACTTTTACCATTCCTTTCATGTTTCAGTGGTAGCAGTTGTCTTCTTAGTTCCAAAGTACCTATACATGTGTTTACAGTGTGGTGGTCCAGCAGTTTGAATACCTTGCTATAATAGAAACAAAAACCTAAATTAAGGATAGTGTAAGAATTAAAAAAATTGTCCTGCTATTTTTAAAATTTCCACAAACATATTCATTTCATATTTAAAAATAATTCTTTTTTAGTTTGCGAATATACTCATTATGGGATGATTAAATCAAAGCTCATTGGTAGGGAAACTTCTGAAACATCCTCCAGTTCTGTTTGTCTGACTGGATTTTAGAGTGATCTTTCCCAAAACATTTCAGAGGTCTATGATTCCACATGAAGAAACTGCATTGACTCTTCCACGTTCCTCCCTCTCCAAGGCAGAGGTTTTTCATATCTCCCCAAGAAGATGGTTAACACATGTCAGGAAAGCACAATGTTTATGGTAGGTTTTAGTGAGTAGTAGTAAAGTTAGCTCAGAAAACAAATACTGGAGCTTTTCTAAATTTATCTACTTGTTGTGGATCTAATCAAGTGGATCTCAACATTAAGCTATGAGAATGTATTAAGAGTGGAATTCAGTTGCTCTGCACAGGGTGATGACTTCTTCCAGCATTTTTCTGGGATAGAAGGGAACCCCGTCCATTGATTTGGTTGTCAGAGGGGTCAAGTCAAGGAAAGTTGGCTCAGCCAGGCATCTCTTGAATCACGTAGTAAAGGATTTTTGAGCACTAGAAACCCTTTTTGTGATTTTTTTTTTCATTTGACACAGTGGTAAGAGTGTAGTTTAATGTATCTGTGGTTATTCAGGCAAACCCTTTCCTTTAACAAATTTCCAGAAATTAAGGGAAAGAAACTTGTACCCAGAATTAACTGACTAGCTCAGTCCATTCCTCATTCTTGTGGTCAGAATAGGATCTATTTAATAAAAACAAAAAGAAAAAAATTAATTTCCTCCAAATTTTTTGGTAATAAAATAAAGGAATAAAATTGCAAATACAGTGATTACTATTAAAAACTTAACTGTATCAGACTATGAGCATTTTAAATGGACTATACGCATTTAATACTTCTTCACACTGCTGGTGTGGTGTTCATCAACCATACATAAATAAGAATTAGGCTTTGATTAAAAACAGTGTCTTGTAATTTTCTAAAATAATATTTGCTAACTCTGTGGGGCTGAAAAAAATTAATATCCACCTTTGTGCATCTGAAAATGCATTTCAGGACTTTATCCAGACCAACGAAATTATCCCCATCAAGAAAGAGCTAAGTAATTGCCAGTAAAACTGGGAATAAATCCAAGAAATCAGAAACATGTTTTAGTTGCATAATTTATTTTGTCTATGGATAGATCTACTATTGGAAAGGAAGTTCTTTTCTTCATTTAGTTGATTGCCTTTGTGAAGTCTCAAAAACAGTGCCCAGTGATGAATATGGTAATACTTAGCAATATCTCCTTAGAACTTTATCATAGTGTAATCCAGCCCTTCTGGGATATAGTCTACATTGTGTAATTCCTTCTAGAAAAATATCTTCTGCTGGATTGAAGAATGGGTGAAAACACACATAAAGAGCACATCAACCCAGTAATATACAAATGTGAAAGACCAAGTTGTTTTTATACTCTGTTGTATTTATTATTGTATCTCATTCCCCACTAACCGAGATGTCTAACATTCCCTTTTCAAAGAAAAAAAAAGACAAAATGAAAAAAAAGAAAGAAAGTTGCAAATCAGATCATCATACTTCAATTCTGGTCATCATTTAAGCAGAATGTGAAATATTCTCTAATACTTAGATTTTCTCCCTTTTTAATCTGTTATCCTTTACATATTGCCCTTCTCCCTTCTACTTTTGTAGTGGTAAGTCTTCCATTCCAGAGAAGCCAGATGTTAATGTAGTGCAGTTTAGTTATACTGGCATTTAAGAAATCACTTCTCAGAAATTTGTACCATGCCACAGATCCTTTGGGTGGGGTCATAGGATGATGATTGTAAAACAGTGCCCTCATTTAAAATGCAAATAAAAACTCAACAAAAAATTAAAATCTCCAGTAAAACTCTGTCATGTAACAGGAGCTATATGGGGCCTCCCCCCCCCCCCGATCTAACCCAATCAAACGAATAAGGAATTACTACATTTGCCAAATATTAAAAATGGTGGAAGCCTTTAATATTGCAGATGCTGTGGCCTAGGTGTATATGTCAGTGTGAACTTAACATATAACTTATTCACGACTATTCATCTTGAGGTTCTAAGGGTAAAACAGAGGTAACATTAAAAATTTTGATTAGCTGCTATCTTCATTTCTGAATTGCAAGAGGAAAGCATAAGTGCAGATAGCAGTAGTAGCTGAATAAGGAATAGCTAAAAATCAACAACTGTATTGACTTTTTCTTGAAAATATACCATAGATATGCTTGCTGTTTAGAGCTCCAGGATTCTGCCTCTTTCCATAAGGATACCCACATTCTTCACGCACAGAATGCAGTTCAACACAGTGAATGGGTATATGGTCTCTCCATTTTGAAGTGGAGCAAAAAGTGCAAAAAGCATTCTTGGGAACTTGGGAGCCTGTTTCTTAGATAGCCAACATTTAGATCACAACTTTATCTCTACATGAGAAAAAGAAACTTCTCAGGTGTTTTGATTTTGGTTTTAATTACTTTTTTTAATAAGATAGCTGTTCCAGTGAAAATCTAACTGCAAATCAGGTAGGTTTAATAGTGAAATTATTAAGTTTTGAAAGAGGGGCTACATGTATCAGTAAACTAAATGCATTTCCAAGGATTTATTATTTTATGTGTAATTTTTTGTTCTACTAGCTTAGTCTGTCCTGTGATGACTGTAGCATACTGTACTGATACAGTGTTATGCACTAAAACAATCTTATGCTTAAATAATATGACTTTATATATTCTCAGTTAAATTAAGACCTCTGCATATTACTTTAGAAGTGTAAAGTAGCCTTTGAGTTAAGTATAAGCTTCCTTTAAGTTATTCACTTTTGCTAACCCCCCCAACATTTATAATTTGAAACAGTGCGTTCTACATTTTTTATTTAAAACAATTTGAAAACCAAAGCAACACCCCTTTTTTAACCTTAAAAAGAGAACAGAACAGTTCTGAAGAGTATATTAAAAAATCTCACAGACAATGCTGCAACTACTGGTGAAGGCTGGAGAGTGGTAGCTAAGCTAGTCTTCTTGCTGTACTACAGCATAATAGAAATCACGGCAGTAAAAGTCAAAGGAAAGAAAAAGTGGATCATAGATGCATTAAAGTGCAGAAGTTAAGTTTTTTCCCAAGGCTGAGTGCTTACTTTTTCTTTGTGATTAGGATCATGCAAAAAAGCTCCATGCTGTAAATGAGAGAGCTTTATTTCACTAAATAGTTCACTACCTGGGTAGAGCAGTTAATTAACAGATTTTTCAAGAGGTGGACTCACAGCAAAATATCCTTGACAGATAACTGTTCCTAAGAAAGTTGGCTATAAATCATTTATTCAAAACAGTAACTGGAAGTTTTACTTGTCAGATTTTTAAAAGTGGAGAAGTGTTTCCTTGAACTTTTGCCTGACTTTGGCTGCCAATATATTACTAGCACCTGGGAGAAGCCTCAGGCTCAAACAGTCAGAAACACATGAAGTTCCATTTTGTTTTAATAAGGGTCCCCTTCCTGTATTAGACTTTGTTGTATTATTTAATTTATTCTACTATTAAAACTAAAAAATGAAAATCTGGCTTACTGTCAGAAGACACTTGAACTTAGGTTTATAGTAAAAATCTCTCTCATTACAAAAGGTAGCCCAGAATTTACCAGCTTTTCTACTGCTTGTTGAGCCATCCTCAGCTCTGCAAATACTGTGAGTAAAACAAAAAAACCTGCTTGTGTTAGGAAGAACTGCATGCGTGAACATCACTAAGTGGAGACAGTATGTATGTACTTCCCATTTGTAATGGACTTGATTATTACAGACGACTACGCAAGTGATGCTGGAGGAGAAATGTCTCTTTTCAGTGCAAAGGAGACAGGAAGACTGATGTACCATCTCTCTACTGTGCTATATCCCTGACTTGAAGGAACAAAGAGGCAAGGTAGTTCACTCTTGAGGCCAACCTAGGCCATGGCCTTTTTACTGTCCCTGTGTGATAGTGTCATAATATTCTATGTACTGATGGTTTACAAAAGTGCTTTTGGACTAACACAAAAGAGTTACAAAAGAATACAGTATATCTGTGGCATGAATGCATAGAAGAGCTCAGCTAACCGAATGTCCCTGTATCTAAACACACAGAAGTTCACTAGAACATGTTTTTTATTTGTTTCCTTTGAGAACTTCAGGAAGGAGCTGAAGTGGGAGGAAATAAAGGGAAAAATATAATCTTATTACTGTGATTCTTCTGACTTAATTAAATGGGAAATTAAATCAAACTTTATCTTTGTAGCTTCTGTTTCATACGAATAATTTAGTGCGTATCCTCAAATCTTATGAGTTTAAATTTGAAGGCAAAACTCTTGAACACCTAATTTTAAAAATGGTTTGAACTTTTTGGAACCCTTCTACTCATAAATGGCTCCTATACAACCTTTTGACTTCTCAAAAAATCTGATAGTTACTGTCTCACTAACTTGCAAATATACATTGCAAGAAATAAAATTGTGGCTATAAAATTTACTGCCTTTTGCTTATTTTTTCCAATATTATTTCAATAACTGTTTACCAAAATGGCCACTCTTTCCAACAACTCACAATGGTATTTTAGCCAATTGGCAGAATGGAAATACTTACATTTAGACAGTTGCAGCATCAGTAGTGGTCCGACTGGCCACTGACTCTCATTTTTCCAATGACATTCAAGTTGCAGGCTGCCGCAGGGAAATGGCAGACCTCTTCCTTAAAATTTGCAATTATATATTTGAACTTTTGAGCCTGCCAAAATATGACACAATCACAGTGTACTCTAAGTTCTCAGACTATATAACAACTGTGTTTTCTTTTGTGGCAGGCCATAGCTGAAAGATTGTAAGGCTTTTCCATTATAAAGCTTGTAAGAGAGTTTTGCATCATGTGGATGTCACAGGTCTTTAAAAGAAAGAAAAAACCACCCTGTAATGCTATTGTAGGCAGCCATAAGTATCACCAGTGAGGTTGCTATTAGAATGTAAACTTTCTGTCCCCTACTTCAGAATGCCAGCAATTGAGTTACTGTTGGCCTTCATGCAGACCCAGCTGCATAAAAGGATGTTAAACATTTCACTACCCATAAGGATCAGCAATGAAATATCATCTGGGATGTATATATTCTTTTGCCAGCAGAGAGAAAATATGTGATCCAGTGGCTAATATGGATGTTTGGAAGTCAAGTATCTTATTTTCTTCCTAGTTTTTTGTATTCTACTACTCAGAGTAGGAGGAAGTTGGTTTCTAAGCATCTAGGTCTGTAGACCTTGGTGGGAAGGAGAAATAGTCTAGGAGATAAGATACAATTTTACAGGCTGCACAGTCAGGTTAGGAGATGTGTATGTACTGTATGCAGAAACAACCACTGAGCTAATACAAGTCTGACATACTGGTCCGGTCTTTGCTAAGTCTTAGTTACAAAATTAAACTTGTTTGTAAAGGAGAGGAGAGGAGAGGACAGAAGGATACCTGCTAACAGGAGGACATATACTGTCTAATGAGTGGTTTCACTGATCATATCTTCACTGCTTGCAAGAACAATGTCACTGTTTTCTTAAGCTGGGTGCCACGTGAGTATATCCAGATGCACACTTCTGCTGACCTGGTCAGCTCTCCACAGACCACTTGCCCATGAGAAAAGAACAGCATTAAGGGTTATCAGTGCGTAGGGTTCTGGATGTTGAAAGAAGCTGCAATGAAGTATACTCACTTGAGATAAACCACTGAACTGTTTTGCCTTGGTTTTACTCATTAAAGTACCAATGCAATAACTTTCTGGAGTGCTAGATTGGAAATCTTTTAAGTCTTTAAAGCATTTTATGTTTCCTTGGGAACTTGCCCAACCTGACACTTTTAAGGAATTTTTCTGTAACCTGCCATGGTTTATGCTGGATAAAGCAATTGCTTCCATACACTGAGTTAGTGCTACATCTGAATGTCACTAAAGGACAGTCATTCACATAGTTGTGGCTACAAAACTTTGTGTAAAAAGTGCACTGCAATTTTTGACTACAGTTCATTGATGTAGCGGCATGATAAAGCAAACTCCACAGTCACAAAACCACCACAATTTTTTTCTGTGTTCCACCACAGTTGTAGTCAAACTCAAGAGCAGCAAGCATAAAAGTTCCAGCAGGGATTTGATTTATTCATATGACCACCTAAGTAGGCCTGTTCTGCGGCATGTTTACATGTAACAGTCTTAGCACTGACTGGTACACCTTTCTGTTACACCCTTCTTTCATAGTTTCAAGCCTAGGGCCTCAGGTGTGGGTGTATTGGATAGTAACTACTCCTCCCATTGTACTATTTCATTGCCAGCTATTCTTTGCTTTCAGAAAAATGTGAAAAGATATGTGACTTTCTCAAATTGAATTGGTTTCTCAGTTGGATTGCTCATTTCTCATTGTAGCAAATTTTTGTTCACAACAATAATGTTTTTACTAATAGTTCTCCTAGTAATAGAGACATGCAACATAATTGGTAACATAATTTTCAAAGATTATTCAATCAAAACCCCCTGAAATATTGAAAGTTAAAGTAAGTTCTGTGAAGAAGCTTCAAAATTTTCTCTTAATCATAACCTCACCCTCAAGTTGAATTGTGTGTCCATGAGGCCTCTAACTCTGTGCCCTGTAGGCCATTGCAAATTATAGCCATATCTAATCCAGGACTGACAGATAGATGAAAGAATGTTTTATCCCTAGAATGGTATAAATGAAAAGAAGAGAATCAGAGATCTAAAGCAGGTTATTGATCCCACAGCACTGACAATTGTTGACAAAGCCTCCCAGAGACCCTTGCCTGGTTGGTCAAAATGGGAGCTCACTTCAAAGGTGGTGGAAAGTCTGGTGTGGCTTTTCTGGCAGCCAGTCCTCCCAGGTATGAGGAAGCTCAGCCTTTAGTGTTATGTCGAAATTTCAAACTCTTTTATTACAAGAGGGCTAAACATGGGTCCTCCATCCATGTGGTCAACATGGTGGTCCTGCTGGTTGTATCTCTTGGTGGTCATTCATGAGAAAACAGATTTGGACCTTGTAACTGGAGAATCTTTGACAGTAAAAGACATTAATAATCACTAAAGAAAGGCATTTGGTAGAAAGTGCAAGTTGAATATAACTCCTGAAGAGTGAAACTGGAACAGCAGATGGATATTCTGGATATTTAGCCTGGGTATTCTTGTGTGGAAGGGAAAAAAAGAAGGAGGGAGAAGAAACAGATTTCCCACAAGCTGTTTCACATCAGCCCACAGAGGAGACTTTGGAGACCCTGCAGAAGGAATGCTATGTTATCTGTAGAACTCTTGTCTGGTAACTCTCTCTCTTACCTTGTTTGTGTATTGTGAGCATGTGAATGCAGCTCATGTATTAGGATAACTGCTATCATGTGCATGAGATTCTGACAGCAGTCTCTGTGAGCTTTGAGCAAATGGCTGATGCCAAGCAGTTGCAGAATCTGTTTTTTCCACTGTCTGAAGCAGGAGAAGTTTTTCCTCTAAATCTAGAGAGAGGAAGGGATTATATTAGTTATTTCTTGAAAAGGAGTACTCTTTTCAGTCTGTGTGCATGGGTGACCTTTGTCACTGCTCTAGTTTGACTTTACTGAAAAGACCACAAAGGAAAAGGTGGGCTTCCAAGTGGCTATCTTTAGACCCTCACAGACTTCTCCCCTTTGGGAACATAAATATCTTCTCTGCTGTCTGACAGGCCTAGTGAAGTTTAGGTCTGCTTTCTGCTTAGGTCTCCTTTGCCTCCACCATCCAGGTGGAAGGGACAACACAGATGGATCTGAAGTCATCATGAAAGTTGTCTCTTTTATCCCAGAAAAACGGTGCCATGGCTACCAGCAGAGGAAAGGACAGAGCCTTGCCTACCCAAGGACCTCTGTCTGGCATGGATTTTGAGATGAAGTTTCCTTTTCTAAACATATGAGTGAAGAAATTATTAAGAACTATTATGTCCAACACAAAAATGTTCAGGCATCTGTGAAAATAAATTATTATAATATTAACTTTAGAAAATCATAAAAAAATCAAAGATCTTGGAACCGAACCTGCAGATAGATATCTAATAGGTCAAAGCATTCAAACATGGCACGGCCTTCTGGGAAATTTATGAGCTTCAGAGATTACTGGAGGGGCAGCACTAAGAACTAAAAGAAGACCTGAAATGCTTTTCTTGCAGGCCTACATAATGTTCTTTGCCTTCCCCTCACCACCACACCTTTTGAAACCTGTTAAACCATCCCTGCCCCACCACACGCCTCTTGGGAGAGGCAGCTGGGGGCACCAGACAGCCACCTTTGCCTTGGGGCAGCACCCGAGACTGCTGCTTTCTCCGGGACTGAACGTAGCTTGGGGTTGTCTCCCTGCTCTCCAGACCTCCACCAGCGCTTCCTCCTTTCCACAGCTCTGGCACTGTGCGGCAGGTACACACAGCTGGGGTGAACTAAACCTGAGGTAGACCACATAACCATGAAGAGGGCTGGCTTCAGGCAGCAGGCTGGGAGAGCTGGAGGGAATGTGACCTGAACGGCTGGCTATGCCTAGACTAATTCAGAGCTGTCTGATGTGGGTGTGTTCCCAGGCTATATCTGGGTAAGAGCGGATAGGGGTGAGTTTTCCCTTTCTCCTGCTCCTGTACTCCTGCCCCTCCCAAAAAACCTTGGTAGGAAAGAGGCAGAGGCCTGTCAGCTGGGAGAAAGCTGTATTAATTCTGGTTGGGCCCCACCACTCAGTCTGGCTACGGGGCAGCATTTTACACAAGTAGAGGAGAAGGCAGGCTCTTCAACCCTCCTCTGTCTTGGAAAACCTGTGTCACCCACCTCTGCAGTGAAGACACAAACTTCAGGACTCTGTTGTCGAGTCTACCAAGTTTGGTAAAACCTCCTTGCATCCCTTGACATGGGATGCTAGCTGCTGAGCTGCCAACAGCTTCCACGTTGAATTAGTAAACACCACTTTGCCACTAATGATAACAGCAAGACAAGAAACTTTATGTGTGTCCTCTGGTGTAGCTTCAGTGCTCCCCCAATGAGTTTTAGTACTGAACGAGAAACAAGGTTTTGGGGTTTTAAAATTTCTCACTTAGATTCTTAGGAAGAGTATTCACGAAGTCCAGCTACCACTTCCCAGAAGTACTTGTCATAAACATCTTGCACCAAATTATTTTTTCATAGTTTCCTTTCCAAAACAAAGGTTTTATTTTGCAGAACTAATTCATGCTGCAGATGCACCTGTGATAAACCTTTATAAATTTCTGGGTACTTTCTAACATCCCCTGGCCTCTTTTTGTTTTTCATTAAACTTGTTGATTTTTTTTCCCTCTGTGGAACACAACTCTGTTCCTACATGCAAAGTTATCATAGACTTTGTATGATATATACAAGACAGGCCAAATAACCAGTATTTTTTATATTTATAAAAGTTATTTTTTCTAGAAGTATTTGAATTACACATATATTCAGATTGGAAACTCCAAAGCAAAAAGTTGCCTGAGAAAAAAATTTAAATCTGTAAGTGGTAATGAGCAAGAAATGAACAGTAATTTCAAACCACAAATTTGCTTGGACAGCCATGAGTCTAGAGAAATACTAAGTGTGAAAATAAAATGAAGTGAAAACTTTTTCTGCTTTGTCATTGGTTCTCTGTGTAACTGTTTTTTCTTCAGTGCTATTAAAAGATCCTACCACCACTCATAAACCAACACTAACTTGCAGGACTGTTAAATGTTACTCTCTTGAAATTTCTTTCCATTTAAGAAAGGAATAAACCAATTATATATAAATATACATTGTAAGGCTGTCACAGTGAGGTCTCATGCACCAACAGCTTTTACACAGCTATATACTCTAGTATGCACTGAAACTGAGTAGTTGCCATGGTAACTGTCACATCAAATATATCTTTTCAGTGCAGACACTTAAAAATCAAGCATTTGTGCTATCATTAATACTACTTACATTGAGACTGTGACAATAGGTTGATTTTACATTCTTTTTAATCATGATTACATATTGTGGAAAGGAACATTTTTCTTTGCAGTATCTTTTTGATTTTAATTGCTCCAGTATGTTACAACAGCAGAAATTAGTTTGGGGATTCAAAATTGTATCAGAGTTCACTGACAGTGAACTGTAGTAGTCTAGATTTATGTGATGGAATTACAGACACAATGAACATGAGAGAACACCTTGATTTTAAAATCCTACAGTGAAAATCTATATTATTTATGCCATGTCATATTTTGGAAAGACAATTATATTTCCAGTTGCATATTTGAATAATATTGTCATCTAGTTAATTCTGATTGCAAATACAATATGTATAATAATGAGTTACTCACACTCCAGCTAAGGTAGGAAAACTTGCCAACATTCCCGGCATGTTTAAGTATCATTTTTCCAGTTTTCAAATAGCTAACGGCATTGCTTTATTAAATTTCCTTTTTAAAAATAAGCTATTAATTTGCAACATGTACTATCTTTACATATTTTATGTTCAGTTTGTTTTTATTTAATTCCCCTAGCTTTTGTTGGAACAAATAAACCCTACAAAGCTTTCTTCTTTTCTCTAATAACTTTTCACGTGGTCATAACAAGGCACTTACTGCAAACTGAAAAAACAAATAAACATCAAACTAAATTGAAATGAACATTAAATGGCTTTGGGTTTTTTTTCCTGAGAAATCTTGCTTTCAACTGCTCTCACGTTTCCCTTCTCTCTTAAGTCTAAATAGAAATTCCAAGATAGTTAATTGTCTGTACTTACTTGTGCTAATGAACAGTAGAGTTTGGAATAGTGCAGTTTTCTAACTTATTGTCCCATTATAAATTAAAGCAAATATGTGTTGCAAATATAAGTATGAAAGAAACTGTGGAATTGTATTAGTTGACTTAGCATGCCACTGAGGAAAATGGCATAATTGTATTTTAATAATTTCATAAAATCCTCTATGTGTCAAAAGTAATATTGATTTATATTTACTACTGTTTAGTTGGATGTTTTCTGAACTGTAAGAAAACAGTCCTATACAGGCATTTCAATTTCAAGTGTTACAAGAAAGTAAGAAAACATCATTAAATGCCCGTTATGAATCCAGCCCCACATTCTTTGTGTAGCTGAAGTTCCAGCTGAAGCTGTAGCAAACAAAGGGGCTGGACTTGTACTCGGGCTGTAGATGGCTTTCTTACTTTCTTTGTGTTGCACTGACCAGGGGACAGGTAAAAGAATCGAAAGACGTCCTCCATTTGTGGCTATGCTACTGGTTTGTTGGATTAAACAGTTTCTCTTTCTCGGTCTTTCCCTTTGTGAATTGGGATAGCAACACTGAACTTTGTACTGTGTCCTGACATCCCCAGATGAAAATATAGAGCTAAGGCTTGTGCTACATTTTGATTGAGTTGGGATGACTGTTTCATAGCAGCCCAAAGCTGTTTCCATAATACATGATGTTAAAGCAAGAAAGCTATTGGAACATGTTATCAGTGTGGGAAAGTATGAAGGAACAAGGTAGAATGGCGAGTGGAGATTCTCATGGTAACAGATGTTTATGTTTGGTGCCAGTCAGAGTTCCGTACAAAAAAGATGTGCGCTGAAAGCTACAGATGAGTCATAATTTTTCTAGTTGAGGTGCTGTATTATAATACAAGATGTTTCGTATTCTCTTTCTTTCCTCCCAAGTTTTCAGATTTTTTTTTCATATGACCCACAGAAAAAGGAAGAAATAGAAGTGTGAGAGGAGAAAAGAAAGGTAGTGGACTTACGAAGTTTCTGAAAGAAGGAAGGCCAACTTGCAGGTTAAGGTATGGGTACAGAAAAGAATGATTGATGGGCAGAATGGAGACAAATAAGGAATGGCACTTGATAGGACAGGTGAGGAAATGGAGAAAGGCAGCCAAGTAGGGGGTACTCATCAGTGCAGCAGCATCAATGTAACACTGATTCTCTGCCCATGTTAAGCTTTGATGGCGCTGGGGTAATGATGTCTGACAACCAATTGGCAGGAAAAAAAGCAGATCTGTAGAATCACCTGGCAATAAAATAAGACCTGAGGAGTTCCGCAAGATTACGATTGTAGCAGTGGGATGGGTCTTTTATATTTTCCTAAAGCATTTTAAAACTAGTGAATAGAGAGACTTCATGCACAGCACGTAATGCATTTATCACTATTCTCTGCTTTCACTGGTGTAGCTTCTACATTTGTGAAGAGCTCATGACTGAGTTTAATACATGGTGTCAATACTTCCAAATTCTTAAGTTTTCCCTTTTTGGTAATGAAACTATGCACAGCCAGTTTATGATAATTCTGTGATGAAGATAAATGTAAGAAAAGATAAATGCATTTGACTAACTGGTTTCTGGTCAGAACCCAACTCTGTGGTGTTTATAAAGCATCTAGCTAACAATCTCAAATTCCAAACACGAGCCAGTAATACACTAGGACATACTGCTTGCTGTGACTTTCTTTGCATGGCAGTTTTGAGAAATAATTAATTTTTAAGGGGAAAGAGGACATAGAAAAGACTGCATGTGTGCCCAATGACACATGCCTGTTTGTGCCTAATTCATTGGAAAAATTGCTCAAGAGCTGTTCAGCCATGTTCAAATATGCTGCCAAGGTCAATGGGACCTTTCCAAAAGTGCTGGTTATGTGAGGTAAAAGTGCTTGAGGCAACTTCAACTTAAACTTTTTTGTATATTTACTTATTTTATTTGGAGAGCAGATAATTTGATGGTTTTGGCAGGCCCATCTCTGCACATTACTGACAGCATACCTTGGAAGGCTCAGAAGAGGGGTTTGGTTTGACCAAGTGTCTAGAACCCAGCACGGTAGTACAGAGCTGCATAGTATGGATCACCTGATGGTGCCAAAAGTGTGTTCAGACAGGGCAGACTTTAAAGTCAAATTCCATTTTTATGACAGTAGTAATCCAGAGACAAAAGAGAAATACCTAAGTGCATTAATTTCTTGTCCTACCAGCATTATCCTGCATAGTCCCAGAAGGCATCTAGAAAATGTGGAGTTGATTCCAATTCTGAAATGGTCAATATGCAATATTTGAAGTTATTTTGAAAGTAAGTAAAGAGAATGATAGTATGATATACCAAATGCTTCTGTTCTGTGTGCCTCTGGAAACAGTAGCTAAGTAAGAAAACATAGGTAGGTAAATATAAGTTTTGAGTATCTATATGTGAGGTTAGCTGAGTTGGTTTAAAAGGTTGTGGTGAGTGGGAAAAGTTGCTGGATAAAACCTGGCCACATTCACCTTAATTGTTTGCTCTTCCAGCCATTGTTTCTGCAGTGTGGTTTGAGTATGGCTTCTACCTATTGCAGACAAAGGGAGACTCCTTCAGCAAAGACTGAAAGAAGGTTAGAATTGAAAGAAATCCAGCATTTGGTTAAACTTTGAAGTTTAGCATAGGCCAAAAAGAGAGAAGAGTTTGATCCTGCTCCCATGAGAGAGTGTGAACAGAACAAGGCATAAAAAATACTGTGTTTCCCATATTTCTCTTAATCATTAAGTTTGGAATAAGAAAGTCTCATATGTAAGTGAGGTTGCTCTGGGTGTGGTCTGGTTTCCAACCTGGTGGTTAAAAATCACCTCCAGAAAGCTTTGCTGCCCTGGCTTTTGGGAGTTGCAATGTCAGTGCTTGGCTTAGCAGGAGTTTCCTTTGCCCACAACTTCTAGCTCCCTGAGGCTCGGACCTGGAACTGCTGATGCGCAGCCCCACCTCTGTCCTTGGCTGTTCTTGGAGCTGGATGATATTCCTTTGGCAGGAATATCCCTGAGGCAAAGCAGGTCGATGATACAAGTTCACCTTGTTTACTGGAATGTCACTTGTACCATCCAGTGCTTTTTGCATTGTAATTATTTCCTGGGGGTAATTGCATGCTTTTAGACTTTCTTTTGCGCTCCCATGCTCAGTGTAAAAACTGCCAGAAGGCATTGCTGAACTGCTCCCAAGGAGAACAGTAATGTCTACTAGTCACTTTGACATTATTGTTATTTATAAATCCTAAACAAAAGAAAATAAAGGGCTAGATATTGCTCACCCAAATCCACCTGTTTGGGGTACAGAGCTGGTCTTATGGTTGACAGTCCTTTTCCTGATCATGTTAGATCTAGATTAATCATGTGCTCTGGTGTGAAAACGTGGGCTACTTTATGGGGCTATTCCACAAGTGGTTGTGTTGGGTATGTATCAAAGTGGTGTGGGGGGGGGGGGGGGGGGGGGGGGGGGGGGGGGGGGGGGGGGGGGGGGGGGGGGGGGGGGGGGGGGGGGG
>JANZLQ010000050.1:14491199-14513448 GCA_026212715.1 Elanus axillaris
GGGGGTGGGCGGGGGGAAGAAGAGAAGAAAAATATTGTAAGATCTACCACGGTCTACCATTGGCAGTCATTGTAAAGGGCAGGGTGAAGCAGAAGAAAATTATCTGGGTGACTTTGAATGCAGAATATATTGAACTCTTTTAGTTAAGTTGTAAACTGGGAAAAAATGAAAGGTAAATTGAAGAAAATGGAAGGAGTGAAGGGAAGGAAACGTAGGAGGTCCAATAATAGTTCAGCCATCTCAAAGGGATTTGTATTTGCCTTTAAAGATTGTTTCCTCTTCCCTTCAAACTCTGTCATAGCAAAATCAAGGTTTAAATAATCTCCTTCTAAGAAGCATTTTCTTCTGTAATTTTACATCTTTTTCCTGTTGTTTTTTTTTGTATTACATTTTCTACTTTCCTACTAGTAGAAATGAATAATGTTAAAACCACATTTTCTGATGGACTTAATTACTTAGTAGCATTGTAAGGCAGACAATGCTTGTATCTTATTTTTTTATTACAAAGCCTTTGTATCTTATTTTTGGCCTTTTTTTGAGAGCATTCAATTTTGTGCTTGGTTAATCAATTAACATCTTTGTGTTCTAGGACTGAAATGTCCCTAAGAACTAACCATTTTCAGTAGCAGCTTGAGCCATCACCTCTTAGCTGGCATGGACACAGGGACTACCTCATAGATTGGAGACATTTGATAACCACAATTTTGAGAACAGATTGAATTCACTGTTGAAAGAATTCTCAAAATTGTTGAAAGCAGAATCAAGCATATTTTAAAAAATGAAATAATATTTCACAGAATGAAAATGCATGACACTTCAAACATAATAAGAAGACTTTCTTAACAGCATTGCTGAGAAGAGTGTAAGATAGTTTTCTTAAACACTTATGCCATAGATTGACCCCGATGAACTATTACTTACTGTAGCAGTCACAAAATAATTTAAAATTAATTAAGACTTTACTTGGTTTTGCCCCAGCACTTATGAGATTTTATCTTCATGGAATGTGACTATTGCTCAGCAAAGAAAGATTCATGACACTCTAATAGTTCACCATAATGGTCCAGGGAGAGTTAACATTAATTACAAACATCCTTTGCCTAATCACATTCTTCTGGCAGTAGGTTCAGCCATGGACCGTGGACAGCTCCTGGAAGAACAAACTCCCTCCTGACCTTTCCCAGGCTACGTTCCTACTCCATAGCCACATGGGCATGGCAAAACCACAAAATTTCATCAGATAGCTTTAACAAGTGATGGATTTGTCATTGAACATCCTCTTTGAACATACCATTTAGTGGGTTGAAAAAAATCTTCCTTATTCACTGAACTGAACTGCTTATACTTTATGTTAACCTCTTATTAATTGGTCTGTTAAAGCTGGTACTGGAAAAAGTGGCAGAGGATTAAAAGCAGAAAATGCACAGTTAGTCCAGCTTGGGAAGCACTGTGTTTAAACCTACAAGGACAGAGTATGCACACTGTCAGAAAGAGTAGGATGGGCAGAATGGGTCTAGAAGAGAAACATTACTATTATAAATAATTAATTATAAATAATTAATCTTATGCAGATCTGGGAAAAAAACCCCTTTTGAATAGAGGTGATCCTGCATAGCACTTACCAAACAAAAATTATTTGTCATATATTCATGAAGTGACCTGCTGAATCTGGCACATTCCTTTTATTCCTGTGGTTGCATTGAATCAGTAAGAAATCATTACATGAAACTAAAACCAAGGCATGCAAAAGGTGATGTAAAATCAAACAAAAGTGTAACAATCTATTAATTGAAGTAGATTTTAGGCCATCACCTGATATGTCTACTTGCTCAAAGCATTTCTTTCTGCATGGATTTTCCTCATGTCTTATTCACTTTCAGTAAGATTATCAGAATAAGGATGACATTGGAAGACCACTCACTACAGGACTACTTCATCAATTTTTTTCCCTATTTTTGTTAAACAGTATCAGTCCTTGGACCAGGACCCCTTTTAGAAAGGTACAATGCAGTACAAAATTTTGTTTCAGCAGCCATAAAAAACCAATACACTCTAGGTAAAATATAAGAGTAGATTTTCCCAGCCATGAATACAGAGCTTGTTTAATATGGAAATGTTTGCTTTAACTGATGAGCACCTTGCTGTGACAGATGAAGACTGTTGCCTAACAGTTAAAATGCTTGACAGCTTTTCATTATATTGTCCTGATGTTCCATTTGCAATTTCAAGCAGATCTGTTTGTTTCTCCTGTAGTTCCATGGCTACTGAGCTACTTGGCACCTATACTTTTTTCTTGTTCTATTTTTTTTTGTAGGATGACAGTCCAGTTTCCCAGGGAGAAAATCACAAATCTTTGGTTTTTGTACAAACGTTGTTGTTGTCAGTGTTTGAATAAACTAAGATGCATTTATTGTCAACAACAGAAGAAAGCATCAAAAATATATCTCTAATTATGTTTAGTTTCAAGAAACCAGGAAGTTTCCTCACACAACCAGAATAAGAATTAGATATGTGTAGCTCTGAAAAAACCACCTCTATTTTCTAACATCAGATTAAACCCCTTTCACTTTGAAGTTAGTTCCTCGTACCTTAACATGCCCTCAAGCTTAAATTTTGCTGTGGATTTCTGTTTTTCTTTGTTTCACACTTTCTCCATGTGTTTTAACCACAATTTAAAAAAACCCTAACTATTGCAATTTTGATAAAGTCATCGTCGTCTTTGGGAAGTGTCTTGGGTGGCATTTACCAAAACTACACATCTGTATTTCTCATAAATGACTATAAACTTTAGAACAATTGCTGTGAATTCAATTAGATACTGGGTTACATTGCTGAGTTTTATTAAAAAAGAAGACACATAAACTATGAGTCAAAGTTAAAAGATCAAAATATTACATTTAAGCTTAACACTTGCATGTAATACTTTTTCCTAATAGATGCTTATTATACACTGTCATTTGGCTTTTCCATGATCCATTGAAATAGAAAAAAAAGCCTGAATGATCCTGGTTAAAATAAATCAGGTACAAACATTTTTCTCAGCTCCAAATTCATTTTTATTTGCATATACTTTAAGCAAAAAATCACCATAAGTTTCGGGAGAGTGAGTAGGGATTGAGAGTTAGAACTGCATGAGGCAGAGCTTGTCTATGCTCTACTATCAGAGGCCCTGATACTTTTGTTAAAATAAGTCTTAAAAGGCCTATCAAAGCCAATGAAACAAGAAAACAAATAACACTGTAAATTGAAAAGAATAAGCGTAGGGTTTAATGAACACTTATTGACCAATAACCTGCAACTAATGTAACTATAGATTTTTACTTTGGCTATTCATAGCTCTAAAAGGCAGTCATTTGAAGCTGTACAGACAATAGGGTGAAGTGATGGTTAACAGAAATGCATTTTATTAAAAGCTGAATTAAATAAGAGTAAATTGGAAGTAGATGGAAAAGTCTGCTTAGTTTGATATACCCTTGGCTATTCATATTGTTCGGTCTTGATGGTCCTTTAACATGTAACATGGGAAGGTCAAAATCTGTGAGGGTTTTTTTTGCCATTGCCAGCATTTCTACCAGAAACTGCAATTTTATCTTGATACTTCTTATAAATAACCTGTAAGCTAGCAATGCCTTGTAATGAGTAAGCAGCTGACCTTCTAAAGCCATACAATAACAAGAATTGTACATTGCAAGGTGTACACTCTTTATGTGGGTCTAAATTGGTCAATCTGTGTTTATACTGGGTACTATGTCATCATGGATAGGACACTTTTTGTTTTAAATAAGAGGTATATAGAACTCATAGTTTCCTGTCATTTATATCAGAATATAAAGAAATCTTCAGTAGCTTAATTTCTGCCAGAATTAAGGGGAGCTTAGAATCCCAAGATGTAGCCGTAGGAAGGATCTATTAGGCCACATAGTCCAAACATGGCTTTTCTAAGATTATGTAAACCACTGATCACAAACACACTACACACAAGACACACTACACATTTACTAGATCAAATTGCATTGTTTTTAACTGTTAAGGTAATAAACTTGATTCAGATGCTGTAGAGCTGTATAATTCTCCATTAATAATTTGTAGTCTCATTTAGATGTGCAAGACATGAAGAAAACCAGACATCATATGTGTTACCAGGTATCTCAGTATCACATGTAGTATAATAAAATAAATAGCTGGAGACACCAATGCAATAGTACTCTGATGGTGGAGCCACATGTTGAAACAACTGGTATTTTTAATGCACTTTAACTTATTTCAGAGAACTTTAAGTAAAATGCTTATTTCTCAGAAATAAAAGCCAAAAGCTGAAGAAAGAGATGTCATACAATCAGCTATTTAAATTAGTAACAAATAGAGTTTGGGAGTGAGGCCCAGATCCAGAAAAAGAATTTTGTCCCCAAAGCAAGTCAGGCCAATGGATGGAATGCACAGCCTTGAGTAACACTTTGGGGATTTCACCCTACTGAATGAGAGGACTTTTTTTCCCTCTTATTTACCTCCTGTGCACATTATTGCAGTGTGGAGTGTCTGTGTGAGCCCGCCAGGCGTATGTGGCTGACACACAAACCATCCCTGAGCCTACAGGGCTCTGGTATACTTAGAAGGGAATAGTCTGGAGGGTGTTTTCCCCCTAAACTTGCAAAACTGTAGTATGGAAAGCAGCTTGGGTTTCTCAGATCGTATAAAGTTTGTCTTTGCTACGTGAAAGAGGAGTTAGGCATCTCTAATGAATTCAACAAAGCAGGAATGCAAGCATGTCTTGAATATGTAGAGGCAGAGAGCCTCAGCCTGCCAATGGGAAAGTCAAGTTATAACTTATCAGCAGCAGAATAATGGATTTGGGCACCTTACTTTGGACTCCTGGGACTTGTGGTTTGTAACTTTCTCTCTTGATGAATAAAAAAATTCTTCTCACTCCTCACTAACAATCTGAAACAAACAAACAAAAAAGGTACAGGACAGGCAAAGCCCTGCTCTGGATTCTCTTGTTATTAACTACTCTAAGGATTCAGAGATAACTATTAATGTGTGTTCACATAGCACATCAGGCTATAGCAAAGAGCACTTTTTCACACCAATCACCATGTCCTCTTGAGGATATTTTAAAATATTAGAAGACTTAGGATTTGGGTGCACCATCATTCTGATGGCAAGGTTTGTAGTTGTGACATCACTCTGGAGTAGGCAATGAACACCTGAACCACATTTACTCAGGGGACGTGCTCGGAGAATCACAGCCCAAGCCAGAATTCCTGGGGCATGTCACCAGTGCAGCTGTGTTAGGAGATGATCACCAGTGTATCTACCCCTACTATAGCTGCAATAGCTTGTTTGCATTTTCTGAGGGTGAAGAATGAGGCAGGATTTCAGAGGTACTTAAAGAGGTTGCCTCCCAGTGCCCACTTATAATTGAAGTAGGAAAGGAGAAGTGCTTCTGAAATTCCCATAAGGCACTTGTCTGCTTTTTGGAATTTTATCCATGGAAACCAGAAATGTGTAAAGAAACTGTTTCCAAATGTCAGTAAATAATTCTATTTTTTAAAATACACCAATGTTTTAATAAAATTATTATTTGTCTTTTTTCCCCAGCACATACAATTGAGCAGAGCTTAGCTAACAAAACAATGCAGTAAAGCTATATTTGTGCATTTTTAATTCGGTACTGGTTTTCATCTAAAAGTTGCTTAGTATAAATCTTGGGGGGGCAGGGAGAAGAAGAAACAATAATTTAATCACTAAAAAATGGGCCATTCTTCATCCTTAAAACAATAATGCAAAAATTAAGAATCAAAATATATTTTAAGCTATATAATCACATGAACAAAAATTAATTGACATAGTTAACCAAAGAAATGTTATATTTTGTATGAAGGCTATATTTGGTGAAGAAACAGCATGTTTTGAAGGACAAATCATCAAATGAGAATGTATCTTTCTTTGGGAAAAAAAAGGAAAGAAGGAAAATAGAGTAATACAAACCAAGAGGGAATTCAGTTTAAATCATGTTCTATGCATTCTGATTCAAAGTATTATGAAAGTTGGCAATCTCTTTCATTAAGTCTATCTATTTTCACTACCTGCTGTTTTAGGTACAGTTCCCCTAAGAAGTGGGAAAGTAGAGCCCCACCAGATTGTTCCTCCTTGTAACGCAGTCTGCCACAGGGAACAGGGCAGGCAGTACAAATCTAAGGACTAGCATGACAAGTACACTGCTCTTTGTCCAGAGGGCAATGCAGGACATCTGCAGGACTTTGGAGCATTGAGTCCCATTTAACCCCTCCTGGGTCTGGCTAACTTCAAGATCCAGGGTGCAGTATAATTCAAGATTCATTGGATCAGGAATGAGATCTCGGGTGTCCTCTTTCCAGATAAGTGTTTTGTCCAGTAGGTTAGAGTAATTAATTTTTATCCTCCAGCCCTGCTAATGTTGATTTGTCTCTGAAAACATAGCTTCCACTAGCACGACGACAGAACATTTACCCCAGCAAACCCTATAAGTAAATAATTCTGGATCTCACTGGAGAAATCTGTATTGTTGAGCTGAAAAGTGCTTGGGCAGAGACTGGCAGTAAAAACATGCCAATGAGCTGACTGTTGTCCTATTGCATAGCAGGAGATGGCTGCCACTTCTACACCTGTAAAACCTCGTGTAAATGAGCTCTTTTATATGCCTAAGCATATAAGAAGATCCTGGGAAGTGATTTCTGATATATCACACCCAAGAGAAGGGTGGGTCATCCCTCAGTTATTTATGGTCCAATGTCCTGCATTACAGGTTCTCTATTCAGTATCCAGTATAACCGACTTCAGATGCAGGGGAAGGTGGAAAGAAATATTTATGAATAACTCTCTTCCCCAAAACCCAAATACTATTAAGGAGAGAAATGGTTTCCTAGCCCCACAGGTAAAGCAGAGAAAAGCCATTATAAATCTACTCAGGCCCTGAGACTGATCTTGTCCCCAAAGCATATCTTGCATTCTTCTTTCCAAACATGTTCAGCTGTAATTTGGCCAAGTGCTCCAGACTCCTCTCTTGCCTTGGTGTCTGTAAGTAGATAGTTTTAGCAGCTCCTCAGATAAGATGCCAGCGCTTGTGATCTTGTTCTTAGGCACCTATTTCTCCATCTTTAACCAGATCAGGAACTTAGGGAGCTGGATTTCACAAGCCTGCCAGGCAGCTCGATAATGCGCATCCCTGGTGTCATCACGTATAGGCTCCATATCATTCTAGCCCAATGTGCCCCTCAGAGCAATTCCCAAGGTGATGGAGCTTGGAATAGCTCCCCTCAGAGCCACATCCAGTAGACATAACTAACTTCTAAAGCAGGAAGCTGGGGAAATGTAACAGCCTTTTAATTAAATAGTCTTTTTTATGCACATACTGCTTTCTTGGGGTGTTTTCCTGTAGTGTAATCTTATTTGACAGTAATCCTTACACTGACAAAGAGCACTTTTGAGAAAAACAAAGAACAAAAAACTTTTAAAATTGAATAGGTGATGATATAAATGCCACAGGGAAATTAAAACTCAAGGTGAGCTTCAAGGCGCTAGGGGGTGGAGGTGGAGGGAAGGGAAGCAGTGAGGAATGGCAGTGATTGAAAAAGGGAAACTGACAGGAATCACAGGGCACAGACTTCCACACAAGCTTCCCCACAAGGTTCTGCAAAGCAGGTGTCGGCCTGTCCCCTCTGCAGCAGCGCTCTGCAGCAATATAAAGCCATGAGTGCTATTCTATGGTTTGCCCTTTAAATGGTCAAAAGGGTAAAAAATCTGCCATCTTGATGCCATTTCTATATGTGCAGATGATGGAACTGCATGAAAAGTAGGTTTTGCTAGTATTTTAAACTGGTATTAGTACTAATATTTTAAACAAACTGTAGTTTGTAAAGGTTTAACTTCATTTTAACATAAATAGTGGAGTTATGCATGCCTGTGAACATATAACTGTTCTGTTTTGTCCATCTGGTCACAAAGGAGTCAGTCCAACACCATCCTCACTTGGACAAGACTTCCACAAGAGATTTATTCATAATAATTCATAAATAATTTTACAATACTGTTACCCAAAATGTGTATTTGTTATTCAGAATAATAAAAAGAGCAAGGAAATGTGTTCAAGATAAAGTTTATTGTAATTCTTAAAATGCTGAGGGACTGTTTCACTTCTAAAAATTCATCTCGTACCTTTATTGCTTAGTAACTGCAGTCAGAAACTGATTTCCACCACAGACTGGTGTTTCCAAAGCACCATTGTGCCATAAACCCTAATACTTTTCTTACTGTTAAGACTATGCCTCTTTTAGACGTGTATATGAAAAAAAAAAGAAATTAGCTTTGCACCATACTGCAGAGATCTATAAAGACCATAATAAAAAGCTACGGTAATACATAATGAAGCAAACCTGCAGATCAGGAAGGCTATTCATGGAGAACACCCTAGTAATGCTTCTTTGTCTCATTTTCCAAAGAGAATTCTACCATAAATGCCTCCAAAGAACAAATCTAATGAAATGTATGTACAGAGAGAGGCACTTAGGTAGCCCAAACCAAGCCACTTAGAACTTCATACGTCAGCTCTGTCTTAAATTCCTCTAGGGAATTAAGCAACAACTAGCACAGATTTCTGCACTATACTCACTGTTTGCATCTTCTTTTCAGAAAGAGAGAGCAGCAATTTCATCATGTTGAATATTATTAAGGTGCAACCTTATAAATGCAATGTAGTGATTTTGGTGTATAATTTGATTTTTAAACTGTTTTCCAAAAAAATCTTGTTTGTATACATATGTATGTGTGTGTGTATCTGTATGAATTTATTTAAAGTTTAAAAGGATAGAAGAATATGATATTTTATGAACAAAACCCACCTTTTGCTACAAGCTAAGTTAACATAATGCACTCTGTATTGTGTATTCTGTGTGCGTATTCTGTACATTTATTACTTACCAATTATTTGTTATTATTTTTGAAATCTGTGGTTTTTCCTTACTCTCTTAAAAATGAAAGTGTTTTTTTAACTAAGGATGATACAGAAAAAAAATTGGCCTTGCTTGTGATACCAGGATTATCCATAAGAACTTAATTTAGCCTTTTTTCTGTATGTGAGTTCTGCTTAAATTAAGGAGGTGACACCTCTCTCACAAGGGAGATTCAGACTCTATTTTCTGTAGGTACCCACCAGAGGGAGACAAAAAGACTTGCTGTAAGAACTGACCGGCACAACTCATAGCAAAAATGCAGAGCGGGTGAAAAATTTCTCAAACATTTAAATAGTCATAGAAGCATTAATGTGCAAAGCACCCTACATCTATTGGAATTATTATTTTTCTATACACTTTAAAAACATTACAAAACTTTATACATCCTTTCTATATCCAAATACACTTATGCCTGTGTACATCTACATGGCTATATACATACGAAAGTATAGCTCTTGACATATATATATATGTTTGCCTCCTGCAAACACTTCAGAAAGTAAGGTAACTAGCAAGATTGTTTAGTAAATCAGAAACCCCCCATATCAGTACGGCTGAAGATGGAGACGGGGTTCTTAATTGCAGTTATGCAGCTTGACAGTCTGATTCTAACTTTTACGTATGCACAATTAACTAACAGCAGGATCATCCCATCCTTCAGCCAGTCTGGTCAGCTGCCCAGAGATACTAAATCAGAGGGGTGGTGTGCCGGGAGCACTTTCCAACACAGTTTCTGTTTCATTGGTTGTTGGCCACTCGCATACAAGGCAGAGGCTTACCAGCATTGTTTTTTCTCAGTAATGCTCAAAACAGCTTGGGACAGGGCTGGGTAACTATCCTGGAAGATTGGGATGGGTACGTGTCAGATATTCAATGCTGAAAAAAACAAACTTCATATCAATGAACAACAGGCCTAAGTAATAATCAAAAAAGACGAGGAAATGGGTGGAATGCTAGAAAAGGATTAATATTGCTTGGGACTGGAAATCTAATGCAGAAAGCAGCCTCAGGATGCATCACAAAAGCTAATATAGACACTGTCAGAGGTTTTATGTGGCAGTACAAAAATCGGGACACAGTATTTGCAGCAAAACTGAGCAGAATTCATTTTTTCTAATAACTAATCCTGGAAATTAGTCACAAGGTTATCCTTGTCATTTTGGTTTAAAGGTCTATTAAAATATGTTGAGCTGATTACTTGGGTAGACATTGGTTCTTATTAAGTGGCTGAAAATGCCAAGTCAAAGAGAAGTAGACTGACCCATTTGTGAATTATGATGAGGCTGGCATCCAAAAGACTTTGGAAAGGAATAATTATGAAACGTCTGTCATTTCATCATAACAGTCTGTCTTCAATCAAAGCATGTTGTAAATGGAAGTGTTCAGAAATTATCAAAGGAAACAAAGTTTTGTCAAGAAATGCTACTTCATCCAGTCTGAAGTCTTTCATTTAAAACATCTTGGGTTCAATGGGGTTTTAGCAAACTCAAGGCAGAGTTCAAAGAGAACCCTGCCTGGATTCCTGCAGAGACTGCCTGGGCTACGGACATTAGAAACAGCCACTCCAGGTCAGATCAAAACTAAATTAAAAAGAAACTTCCAGTGAACTTGGAATCCCGGTTTTGGGCCAGCTTTGCTTATGAGGTATTTTTACTGCTATTTAAAAAAGAATTTTGCATCTAGCAGCTACAGCTCAGGAGGGTGTTTTTTTATAGAATAGATTTTTATCTTCAAGAAGAGCCACATAAGCTATTTAAAATTAGAAGAATGTGATTAAAAATGCACATTGTTTTTCTGCTATAATCTCTAAAGAGGGTCTGAAATTGAAAAAAAATTAGCCTACAACTGACTTTCTAGGAATATATAGATTAAATATATATATATATGTATATATATAAAGTTCCTAGGGAGACAGATGCCTCACAGCACTTCATTTGCTATATTTGGTGACTTTTGAAAACAAATTACAGACAGTGTTCATTACCAAAATGTAAAGTGAAAAAAAATTCATACATACCTAAAATATAGGTAAAGTAATTTTACTTAAATATGTTCAGGGTCAGTGCTATTCAAGAGATAATTTTGCATATCTCAGTTCCTTTAGAATGATTTCAGGTATCTCTTGCTACCATTAATAAAGTGGTTTAAAGTTATAATATATATGGAGTTTGTATATAACATACATAAATATACATATTTAAGTATCCAAATTACGAGGGAGATTTTCAGAAATACAGAGCACTTGGTGGTGATAATATTAAAATATGCAGAGGATACCATTACAATTATTTTGGTGTTTTTCACCAAGGTAACTAGCAAACATAGCAAGCAAAAAATATTTACGTATCTTGTTTGTATGTTTCCTGCCTCAGATCATGATGGCATAGCACATACGTGCTAGCATATAAAAAGAGACAGTAGACCAACTGAAGGGTACACACCCCACCCGGCAAATGTTTTAGCATTATCATCTTGTGCAAGATATTTAACACAAGACTGTCTTTAAAGCTCATAAAAGTGTTCAAATAATTTCTGAAATCCAGAATTGTTTCTGAGCCCTTCTGTCTGTACTAAAAATAAGAAAACTGGTGTGTTTCTTATCAATTTATTTGAAAGAAGAATCCTATTGAAAACTAAACTCATTTCAGTTACATGCTGAAGTGATTGTGCTAAAGGGTCTTACTGTATAAATGGAGCACACAAGCCAAAAACAATACAAACGTTTAGCTGCTGGCTTTAGCCAGTCTCTTTCAGTGCAAATGATAATTGCTTTAGGACTTTCTGAATCCACTTTTGAATTCAAAGCTTCAGACAAATAATTGGATTTCCTGAAAACATGCTGAGCTATGTTGCTCTCCCTGTCTTGCTTTATGTCCTCAGGGCTCCAGTCTCTGCTTTATATCAAGCTGCACCTAGTAGGCTAATTGGAGGGATGGGTAGATCACTCTGCATTAACATGTCCATCTGTATTAAATAAAATCTCCTCAACAGTCTTTATCATCTTCAACAGAATTATCACTTCAGAGTTGAAGAAACAGGAAATCAAGTAAAAATGGCTGTGTAATTTACCAATGGCTCGGGTGCCTTAGCCCTGTAGACCTATGATCCAAGCCAATTATATTCTAGCTGACTTATTTTTACAGTACTTTGACATTGTATACTCACTTTATGTGTCTCACTGACTGCAGGGCAGCTCTAAATATGCTCTGGGCTATCTGCCTAGACATTTCTTGCTCTAGGTAAAGTACAGTTGAAATACCATTTGAGTTTGATCTGCAAGGCTTGTAAATATGTAATATCAAAGATTAAGCCCTTCAGTTTCCCAGTATTGTGACAGGTGTACAAAAGATATCATAATAACAAATGAGGTGTTGCTTTTTTACTGTTGTTATTTAACATTAATAGCATGTAATAAGCTGGTGACCCTTTTTTCCCCCACATGTGTAGAAAAGGAATAATCAAGCTAGTGTGTCTGCTGAGACAAAAACCTGTCCATTGCTTGTGAAATCTCTGGGGTCAGGTTTGCACTAAGAGATCTCCTGGCATAGCTGTGTTTGTTCAGAGTCTGAAAAATTCACACCTTCTTGCTGACCTTATTGTGCTGGAAAACACTAAAACTAAGCACTGTGAGGACACAATATCGCTCTAAGGGAGGTTTAGATGGCTTCGCTTAAGACATTCAAGGAAATGGCATAACAACGTTGACAGACATTCTTTTCTTGTGTCTCAGGACCAATTTGATGGTACTTTTAACCCCTTAGCACAGTACTTGCATTCTCCTTTTGCTACTGCTGCCTCTTTTACCTCTTTTCTCTCTTTGCTGTCCCAAGCATAGGAGAAGATGGAGACACCTGTCTAGTCTTCACAGTCAGCAACTATCTTCTGCCATCTCTGTCTGTTCGCTTGATGGGGTTTGACTTACAATTCTGGTTCTTTGAGGACTTTTTTTTTTAATGAGTTTTTTTTTAATGGTTGCTATATTCTTGGATTTTATTATTTTGCACTTACTGCCAGCAGAAGCCATTCTGGGCAGATGAAGTAAAGAGGTTGCCAATACTGTAAAGAAGCATGCATTAGAATATTACTGTGCAGAAGCATACCTACCTGACCATCTTTTCCATTTTATTGCTCTTCTGGTCTGGGTCTGCATGAGTTTAAGATTGTTTTTGTCTCCTACTGTTTGCACCTTCACATGATATATCAAAACAACTGTACTGGATACGACCAGAGGATTAGTGCCAGAATCATGTCTTCTTGCAGTGGCCAGGAGGGGGAGAAGGGCTATTGCCACCTCCTTCTTATGAGACAGCAGACATCAGCAAACCACCAGTCACTTGAGGGTTTACCCTCTGCTCTAGGCCAATTCTTTAGAGATTTATCAGCATAGTCCCACTACTGACCCTTGTGAACTCCACAAATTACTTCTCTCCTTGTTGAAAACTGACCATATATTCCTACTTTGTCATTTCTCTTAGCCAGTTTTTACCTGTGGGAAGACTTTCTTTATTCTGCTATGCCTACTCAGTTTCCTTCACATCTTGCCTGATTCAGGGCTTCCTCCTCTGAGAGCAGATCCTCAGCAACCTTGTTTTCTTTTGGCACTGTGGAGGATCCTCGCTCTTGGTTTGGCACAGCTGGGGTATTGTTACAGTCTCTGCCAATTACGGATGGATCTTATTACTGAGGTTAGGTTCTAACCCACCCATCTCCACCATCATTTGAAGATGTGTAATAATTTTGACAAACCTTAATGGCCATTCCAGATGCCCATTTATTGTGGAGTGACCCACAAACTGTCACATTACAGATGATCAGAAAATCATACCCACCATCTGTGGTGATGTTTGAGTTTTCTATGCAACTCTTGACATATAAACCAGGAATTCAGTTATGTCTCATAATAAAAAAATTGGTCGAAGCTGGAATTAAATCTGAGTATTAAATAGAATATAGCATCTCCCATCTTTGCAGCTGATACTTTTTTTCAGAAACCAAATTTAGACTGATGAAGAAACCCTCTGTGAATAATGTAGCTGAAACCATTATGGATCAGACTGCAGTTTCATCTTGTAATTATTCCATTTATGTCCAGATAAGAGGTAATAAGATGAAGCTGTGAAAAGCTACATCTGAGTCACAACACAGGATGGTAGGCTTACAGGATAATGCAGGTAGGAAGGGATCTCAGGAGGGCTCTAGGCCAACCTCCTGCTCAAAGCAGGCCCAGCTATGAGGTCAGACTGTGTTGCTCAGGGCTTTACCTGGTCTTGAAAACCCTGAAAGGATTAGACTTGCATACCCTTTGCTTGACTGAACCTCTCCTGTTTCAATGTATGCCTTTGGCTCTCATCCTCCCACCATGCACCACTGAGAAGAGTCTGGCTTTATCTCCTCAGAAAGATCCTCTTAGGTCCTAGAGCTGGAGCTGGTATTGGGTCCCCTCAAAGCTGTCTCTTCCCCAAACTGAACAAACCCTGTTGCCTCAGCCTCTCCTGAAAGGGCAAGTGCTCCAACCTCTGACCATCTTGGTGGTCCCCATGCTGTACCTGCTTCACTTGATCAACATTTTTATTTCCTGAGCCCCAAACTAGACAGTATTCTAGATGGTGCAAATGATTGCTGAGTGAGGAGGAAAAATAACTTCCCTGTAGTCCTGTTACTATAACTCAGGATACAGATGGATAGATATATAGATATCTATATATAGATAATAGTGGAGGATAGCGGAGATGTCTGAGCTATGATTTCAAAGACTCAGTCTTTCATGGCATGAGCACTTTAGGACAGGGAAAACACTGCTCGGCTTTTTCAGTAACAACAGTGTGACCAGGCAGTGGCTGTAAGTTTCAACCAGTGGAACCAATTCAGTCTGTAGATATCTCCAGATTACTCACTTTGATGAGTACCTTGTGGGATAAAAGATGTTCCTTGTGCAGAGTTAAAAGTTGATTGCGACTAGCATCCAAAGCCAGAAGCAGTCAAACACAACCTGACTTGAAAAGGTATGTGCTTAACTTTGAATATTGCCAGCCTGGTTAATGTGGAATACTCTTCAGAAAAGTGAATCAGCAATAAGGTCCCTCTATGCCTGTTTTCTCCTGGATCAGATTTTCCTCCCCATGGGATTTCTATTGAAAGAAAATAGGTAAGGGCACTGTGCCAGATTCCATCTACAGACTGAGGTCCACATGCTTGAGCAGCTGAAGTGACCTGACATACAGAACAGGTTTGGTAGGCAAGACTGTGTGGCTGCTTAAAATATGACCAGACATCCTTCACAAGATGCCAGTGGTAACTGATGGATTGGCATCATTCTTTATGGAAGTATTTGGTTTTAGTCTGAAGTTTGGCTAGGTTAAGGCAAAACCTTATACCCAAGACACTACCTCCAGAATCTTGGATGGTGTTTAAGTTTTCATTTTACAGATTGTTTTTAAACCTCTTACTTTGATGGTAAGGATGGAAATGCAAACATTTTCTTGAGACTACAAACGTGTTAGCAAGGCTGCAGTCAGGAAGAAACCCACAAACTTCATGCCTGTGTTGGAACAAATCAAGCCTAAGTGACACTTAAGGAGGAGGGTTCTTGGTTAGGGAAGAGACTGGATTGTCCTCATTGGTGTGACGTGGAAGCCCACAGGGCTCTACTCTTCTGCTTTCTCATGACCTTGTGTAAATTACCATTTCATGACCATTCTAGTCAGAGGGCAGTTAACTGCTTTGTCAGGAGAAAGACGAGTTTCTCCTAGCATTTCAGAAAAAAAGTTGTTGGCTTTGCATCAGAATAAACGTGTTGCAGAGTTCAGATCCCTGCAGCCAGTTATTATTTAAGCAATAAAATCTTTACAGCCTTTTGGCATCAAGCCTTATAGTTTTTGTGGGGAAAGAAGAAGTTGTATTATTTTCCTTCTTGCTATTTCATTTATATCACAGAAATGGAACGTCTTTCACAGTTGATTGTATGTACTTTTGTAATTCATAGATGTAAAGCCAAAAGGCCCCCATGATTCCTAAATGTTCTGTAGCCAAGCCTCTCTCAAGACTCTTCCAAAACTTACTAGTACACCATTTCGGCCAGAAACCAATACTTGGATATCTCTGCTTAAATCCCTCTGCCAGTCACCTGATAGAAAACATGCCTGTACTGCTGAAGTAAGGAGGAGTCACCTTTGTTTTCCTAACAGGAATGTATTTTATAAACCTTTCTTTAAAGTCTTTACAAAGACATTTTTTAATCTAATGCCTTTTGGGTGTTGAGACTAACCATAGGTATGTCGGTCACCACTGACTTTTTGCTTTCAACAAGAGGATAGCAAGAGGAATGTTGGAAAATATAGCTGCCATGCAAAGGACAGATCCTATACCTGAAGGAGAATGTCTCAAGACTTGGGTATATTGCCTAAAATGGAGTAGTAAAATCTCAATCTATTGTGTTCTTCCAAAGATGGAGATGGGAGGTAACCTTGGGACATGCATGCAGGAAAGCTTTTCAATTCTTTAACCTGTGTAACAAACATGGTCATTAGAAGCTGAAACTAGACAAATTGAAGTTAAAATCCTTCTTCTGTTGTATTTATAGTAAAGGTAACTAATTGCTTGAGGAGCCCTCCTCAATCTGTAGTGGTACTCACTTACTGAAAGTCTCTAAAGCATGCTCCCAGAACCCTGGCCACCATTCTGTAATTGCAGTAGTGGAACCAACTGCATAAAAGCTCATGGTCTAATAAAAGGTGGTGGAAATCACCACCTTTCAGGTAAGAGTTGGAACACCAGCTTTAGGGAAGCAACAATGCAGTAGGCAATGTAATATCCAGAATGATAAAGAGAGGGGCGTGGAGAACTAAGGTGTAATCAATACAATTGAAGGTGCTGTACAGATAGGCAAAAGCAGTCAGAGCAAGCCCTGCAGAACACTGGCAGAGATGGCATCACACTGCCCACAGGATGCTGTTGGGATGATGTGGAAGGGGACACAGAAAAAATGACAGTCCTTATGCCCTGGGAGACTGGTACAGCATTAGGACAGGGCATCCTGAGCAACCGTAGAGGCTTCCTCCTAAGAAGTTTGCAAGGCGTAGCTGTACAAAGCTATGGCTGATGTGCTCTGTTGGTGGTTGTTAGTCCCATTTCAAGTGGGAGGCAGTGCTGAGGGCTCACAGGGGCTGCTCCCCACTGATGTTTCTGTTGCTATGTTATTTTGTGATTCAAACTATATCAGCGTGAACAGAGGGATAGTGGGGATTCTGAAAGTCGTGACATTTTAAGATCTTCAGAATGATATTTCTCGTTTACTAGGCTCTTAGATGCCTTTAGCAATATTTTCCTTGTCACACTGCTAATTGTTCTACTGTTAGCACAGGGTGCAAGAAAGCTTATTATGGAAGCCTAGTTTGAGACCTTGTGCTCCTCAGGGAGGGGAAACACACACACACACACACACACTTTAGACAGCAGATTTTATGTTTTTTCATATATTAATTCTTCAGCAGAGTTCATATATGAACTGTAAGATTTACTTTGCTTAATGCATATATATTAAAGCCACAGTTTAACTGGTCATTACTGCCACATTTAAATATTCGATTAACAGCTCTTAACAGTATATTTTTTTTCTTAGTGTAGACTCCTAGCAGTAATGAGAAGGAATAAGTTAAGGATTCAGCTGGTTGAATTTTCCTAACGTCTGGTTATTTTTCAGGAGTAAATATATGTATATTTTTAAGCTTAGAATACTTAATGAAATGTCTTCAAATTAACTCAATTTTTCTTTCTGTTTAAGGAGTAAATATTTATTTGAAGAACACAGACTCAGATCTCAGACATCCGAGTAACAAATAGTTGATCACGTGATCATTACAAGTATTTGAATAATATATATTTTATATGTATCTGGTTTTAAGTATGTGAACAATATTTTATTCTTGATTTCCTGCAAATATGTCTTTGCTTACTTGCAATACAATGAGAAAAGTATATGAATTTTTATATGAATAGGTGTTTTACCTCATCTTTGCCTTCCCTTAAGGCTTTTGATCACTTTAGTTATGTCAAACTGAAGTTTTACTGTGGATCTGAAGTGAATCTTGACATCATAATCACTAACCATGCTTCGGCATGTATCTCAAAGCACATGGACTAGATGTTAGATGAAATTAAACTGGAAGGTCCACTGCAGGAGTGTACCTCACGAGCTGCAACCACTAATACTCAGTTCAATAGTCACAGAGCTTGTCTGAAGAAATGACCCCCAAATGTTTGTAGGACACAGCATGTATGTCATGTCCTCAGCACAGATTCTTTTGGACGTATAAAGCTCTAGCTAAGACGGAAACTAGAGAGTAAATTCATTCCCAAGCTAAGTTGTTTCCTTTGTATGCAGCTTGAAAAATAGTAATACTGAGATGTAAAAAGTACACAGCATTCAGTGCTGCAACAGCATTTTTAACTTTGTGGTTCATTAGACTGTACAAGATTTTATGCATCATTGCTGTCTGTGTATAAAGTAGACTCATAATAAGCAATCAAAATATAATCTCTGAAAAAGGGTGGGTATATCTTTTCTTTCTGTATTAATGTGGAAATCTGACGTGATGAAGAAGTTGATTTATTCCAGTTCAGGTGTTTCACTGATTTGGTATAATATAGTGTAACAAAGTGTTATTAGGAGTGTAGATAAATGTCTAGCGAGATTTTGGCAAGAAAAAAGTTGTAGTGTCTCCTCTCACACCTCAGAAAAACTCAACAGGTAACAGCTACGATATACATGATTGCACTTGTAATGCAAATTCAATATAATTTTCTTAATCTGTATACAGTAATATGATAGTTCACAATAGACTGGAAATGTATATGTATGTCTCTAAATTAATCACTTCAAGATCTCATTATCATAAGAAATCTCTTGCAAAATATTCTTGGTATTAGTCTTTTGTCAAGCTAGGCAATATTATTTAATTAGGTGTTAAGTGAGTTGAAAATGGCATCTTTAGAGAGAAAGGGATGATTGGGCTGGAAGTGGCTTACTATAAAATTTTACATCATGATAGAATATTTGCATTAAATATGAGAAAATTTCAGTTTATTTTACCTGAAGAAATTATATATATCAAAGTTCAGTTGCTAGAAAAAGCACTTTACTTAAATGAAGGTATATGTGGTGCAGAAATTAGTAATTCTATATTTTGTACACATGATGTCATAATCTCAGTTTGGTCCACTGTGCTTTATACAGCTGGCATTCATTGACCAAATGGAATGGAAAAAACATACATTCACAGCTAAGTGGGATTTTATCAGCCGGTGCCAAATTTAACTACATGCACAATTTCTTAATCTTGATCCTTCATCTACAGTGAAACGATGATGTAAAACATAACTCAGTGATTTAGGTAAGTATGTGAGTACTTTACCTCAGCTTTTTTTCATTTAAAAGCCCCCAAAACAGCAACAACACCCCACCCCCCTCAAAAAGAAGAGGACAAAGTAAAATTTTTTTCTGCTCAAAGCACAATATATCTAACTCTTCTATAGGAAAAGCAGTTCTGACTCACAGTGCTATTCTGGGAGAGAAAGCCAAAGCTATCCTCTAGGCTCACGAGGGATGGAGTCTGAGATGAGATGATGAAAGCAGTGGTATCGTCCCAGGTTTTGCCCACAAAGTAAATTCTAGCTGTTTGTGATGTCACTAGTTAGTGAAGTTACAAGTATGACAGGATGTACTTTGCTAGGCTCACCCAGCAAGTATTGCTCAGGATATGGGTACAGTACACAGATGTTTAAGGTCTACTTCCAAGTTCACTGTAAAGAGAAGTGGTAAAAAATGACTCAGTAATGACTGCTTTCTGAGTCTGAATGTCACTTGTAAACTGCTGATCTGGGGAACAATCGTATGTGCATATATACACCAGTGAGCTCTGCAAGGTACTCCCTGTGGCTTTTCCTTCCTCTAGCTTTTTCCTAGGGATCAGGCAATGGAACAGGTGCTGACATTCTTCTGAGCATCCTCAAGAGCCACCAGGCTGAGCACCACATATAATATGAGTCCCTCATAACATGACCTGTTCTCTTCCTTCTCTGTACTTTCAGCAGAGGTAATTTTATGATTTTAACAATGTTGGCATTTTAATCATCATAGCAAGATACTTGAAATAGTACTACTAGACTCAAAGGAGAAGGTCACTCAAGGTCCTAAAGCTTTTATTTCAAAATTTCAGACTCAGACAGATACCTCTGCATTCAGTTCATTTTTTCTGCACAACCATCAGGGCCAGAGGCTGATTCTTTTAACAAATTTAAATAGAAATGGTGGAGAGAAATATGGCACCCTTAAAAATATTATCAGGTCACTGACCTAATACAGGTGGAACAATTTTGAGCCCTGAAGTTAAAGGAGACTTCCTGAAGGACTAGCAAGATAAAATCACTTATTTAAGGGACAAAAAGATGACAAAATGAAAGGAGAGGCACCAGAGCTTTATACTGACACCAAGAAGAAGTCAGTCTTTGGAAAGACTTGTGAGGAATTGGTTCACTACAGTAGATCCAGAGAATAAAAACAGAAGAATCCTTGAAACTGGAAGGAGGGTCTTTAAGCACAGATCTTATTGAATGCTTTTATTATGAAACAAAATATGTTAAAATGATAAAATACGTTGATGACATGAGGTGCTGTGATGATGAAGGATTATCTAGCATACAGAAGAACCAAAATACTTTGAGATGGGAAGCAACGGAAATAGAAAGGAATAATATTACACAAATATTGCATAATATTACAGAAAGCAAAATAAAGCTTGCAGGGTACTAAAATGAAGAATTTCTATAACCTTGTAATTCACCAGTTGGAAATAAGAGAGAAGAAGAAATGTGTGAGCATAGCAGGTTGATCACATTAATAACTTGCAAGCATGATATGCACTTGCCAAAGTTGCCCCACAGTGTTTCTTGAGAAGTTCCTGCCACCCCCATTTCTTCAGGAAAAGGCAAATGTAAGAGTCCAGATATATATACTGTATATACTTCTGCAAGGCCATGTTTAAGAGAAAAAATATTGACATTAAAACACATATAGGGATAATCAGGGAAATGTTGGACCTACAGTAGAACAGAAGCCAAGATAAACTTGATATGTGTAGTCTAGCTAAATGAAAGTCAAGGTGGGTTATAACTGTTGTGCATAAATATATCAAGGGATGGAGATAAACACTGGGAAAGGTGAAAAGCCAGGTTGATGTTCATGCAGGAGCAATGAGCATATAAACTGTCATTGAACCAACATGTCTACAAACTAGAGAGAAGTTTTGTGCCAGGTGGTTAGAAACAATCACTCTGTAGCAGAATTGGGTAGCTAAACTTATAATAATATATATTTTTAAGATAAATCTTGATCAGTGTACCCAAAGTATTATATGTCATAGTTTCAGTAATAGTAGGAGACAGAACTTGTTTACACTTATTTCTTTTATGGAGTATGTATTAATACACTATATTGGCCAGGTATTAACATCACAGTTTTATTTCTAATATTTTTCTTAAGTATATTAAAATTAAAATAATTAAGGGAACCTACCTACACTTCCCTCACAGGATATCTGCTATATGTCATGCTCCCATTTAGTAAAAATACAATTTTATGCATTATTCCATATATGGAATAATGATTATTAATACAGGAAGCTAATAGCTCAAATTATTTGACATCATATTTTTAGAAGTATTTGCACCAGGGATCACTGCATCTCTTCCTAAGTTGGTGAGGGATTTATGTCCAGGAGCAGAAGTAACATTAGATAGCTTAGGTGATTATAAATAGTAAATAAAGGATACTGTGCTTCAGAAAAAAGGTCAGAGGTCCACTCAAGTCTAGATGGGTCATTGATCTGTACTGCTTAAAGGATGCTGTTTTCTGAGGCCCAAGAAGGATATTTGGATAGTAGCCTTGTGATCTATGAAGACAGCAGCAAATACAGATTTATACAGCATTCTTTCTTTTATTGTGAATAGTATAACTCATTTTTATCCAGCTTTTGCAAAACCGCAACTGGATGCCATCATGTTTTAAATTCCACTTGTATCAATTGCATCCAATATTTGTCTTGTCTGTTTACAGTGAAAATTCTTTGGGGTTGTATATGTACATTGTTAAGCATAAAACTTCCTTATTTTAACCCAGCCCTTTGCATGAATCTATTACTCTCTGATTTCTTGTTCTTATCAAACTCTTGGGGCTTTTTTTGGGGGGGGGGGGTGGGGTATGTGTAAGG
>JANZLQ010000050.1:14513548-14549551 GCA_026212715.1 Elanus axillaris
ATGAAATTTTCCTGCATGGAAAGTGAGTGAGGTCATTGTGAGAGTTGTGCCAAAAAAGTAATGTTTGGGGGGTGGGGTATGAGTAAGGATATCATTTGGTCGTTAACTTTTGTGAATTACATCTGTATATTTATCTTCACCATGTGTTTTTTTTCCCCAGTTGCTGCTTTTTTTCTCAAACCTTTCCTTTTCTTCCTTCTATTCTTGTTATTGCAGGTATATTGCAAATACAGCTGTATACCCTGAAATCTAAAAGTAGCTTCATTTCATCACTTTTTACATGTTGTTTGTAAGGGTGGTTTTGGTATCTTTAAAATGAAGAATACCATACCACTGCACAATTATAAACTACTATTATTCCTGTAGGGTTTTAAAAAAAAATATTATCTTATATAAATTTTTAAATACAAGTCTATGATGGTAAGCATTTTATTAGTATATTTCTTTCTACTCAGTCAAAGCATTAAATCATGTTATTTGTTTTGATTTGGCTCTGTACTACAAATATCCCTGAAAACTGAAATGGCAAGTATGTATTATAATATATAAAAGAGGAAACTTCACCCATGTAAATATTTCAGGTATAGTTTGTCTGTGTTTTGTAATAATGAAATGGAAGTAGCTGTCTTTTTCCATGCAATGTGAAGGGTACAGATTTATTTTACTGAACAATTAGTAATTGTAGTGTGAATTTATCCCTGCAATATGGAGGTGTTTTTAACCATTCTATTTAAGTAAAAGGGATTTCTTAAAAAAAAAAAGAAATCACTGTTACTCTGTAGTAATAACTCACACACTCTTTGAATTTTGGCAGAGTTGCTCATGGTTAAGTTTTGGCCCACTATAGATCAACATTAATTACTGTAATCTTTATCCTTGTTTGGGGGAAATCACATTTAATGTGTCTATTTTATCTAATATCGACACAAGACAATAAAATAATGTCAAAGTCCAATAGTTTATTTGTAGTGGATATAATAAAAATTTTAAGTAGCAAAAATTGTGAAATTGCTAAACAGACATTGAATCTCTTAATACAGGAATTATATTGATTATAAACTCAAGAAAGAACATCTCAGATATATAGCAGGGACAAGCTAGGGTAGCACATCTCCTGGTATAACCCCCTTCTCTAATGAGTTTCTTTCACCTTTGAGTAGTGTTTGGACTTATGCACATGAGTCAGCAGGTCCCTCCTGCCCCAGCGTAGGTAAAAAGTGAGCGCAGCTGGTAACCAGCTTCTCTGCTGAGATGATGTGGAGAGGCGGGAGGGAGCCCACAGGCCATGCTGCTGTGCACCGTCAGCCTCAGGTGGGCACATTCTGTTTCCTGAAGAGACTCAGGCACTCCGAGTCTGCTGGGGGGGGGTCTCAGGGATTTGATCCTAAGTGATGTGTTAGCTACAGATGCAGAAAAAACCTGGAAGTGTGGAAGCTTCTAGTAAGGAGAAATGGCTGCTGGCTTAGGTTTTTATTTTCCTTTGTGTGCATTTTGGGGATTTGTTTTGTTTTGTTTTGATTTGTTTTATAATATTCCTTTTTTCTTGTATGTATTCCAGTTTAGGCATTTGTTGGTTTTGGTTTTTGTTGTTTTTAATTTATTTTTTTTTAGTTTCTTTCTTTATCTGTATCTGAAAGCTATTTTCAGTGTCAGACCAGAGTCAGACACAATTTATAACAGACAAGACCATGCTAAATGGAGAGCTAGAGTGGGGTAACTAACCAGTGTGAATAAGCAGGCCATAATCCACACTGTCATCCTTAAGACAAATAGGGGGAACAAGGGAACCCGTGCTCCTGTCAGCTGGACCTTTACCCTTTTGTAGAAAGTGATATAGAAATACCCCATCTTAAAGAACCCAGAAGAGGCAAATACAATTGGGCCAAAGCTCCCTCTGGCTGCAGAAGAGATCTAATAATCCCATGTCTGCAAGGAAAACTTGAATAACAGGCATATGTGTTATGAGCTGAAAATGGGTAGCAGGTGGTGGGAATGTTTATAAATTATACTGCTCCCACAAAAAGTATTCATGTGTGTCTGCTTCAAACACGTAGTCTTCTTAAATTCTTATTTATGGGAGACAATAGCAATAACACCTATACTTCAGATTTCCTGCCTTTTCTTCTTGAAATGATGCCCTGGCTTTTCTTTTTCCTCAAGCAGTTTTCATCTCTCCATTGTTTTCACAGGAGGACAGGTACTGGATTTAGCAGATATCCTCCAAGGGTTAAGAAACATTTTCCCCAAGACATTTTACTTGCATTTTTTTGGCAGAGGCAGGTATTGAAATTTTTCTCACTTGTGTGCTGCAGGAAAATGTTTTGGTGCAATCACTCAACATACTGAGGCTAATGCTGCTACCAAAAGAGCATTCACAGCAGTGTGTTGTACTGGGAACATCAGAAGCTGTTTAGAGCAGCTGTGGCAGAAGAAAAAGAAAAAAACAGGGCCATCTTCCTTCACTGTAACCTCCAGATCTAGTACACAGCCACAGAGGTTTGCTTGCTCTCCTATGATTTTTAAAGTACTACAAGGCCAGGAGCTCTCCCAGAGGAACAAGAGGTGGTTTGCATTCTTTCAACTGTTGTCAAAACCCAGAAAACCTCCATGTATGAGTGCAACCACTGGACCTGGAATTGGATCTAGCTTTGTGGGAACCAGAGAGGGAGCCTAGAAGGAAGAGCCTCCAGAAAGTGTATTTAGCAGGACCTTCCCATCTCTTGAGTTTCCACAACAGAAGCATTCATTGCTCCACTATGAAATTTTCTTGGTACGTGCATGTTTTCAAGCTTCCCAGGTGATTTGATGTGCACCTGTCTGCCTATTTATCTGTCCTCTATCTGCCCAAATTTTGAATTCTGCTGATTTTAACCAAATGTGACTAGCTTCCTCCAGCTTCATGAGATCAGAAGACAGAAGTACTGTTAAATATTCGGACAGTGAGAGAAAGTGATGTATTAATTCCCACTTGTCCAGAGAGACAGGAGATAGACTCTATGAATGCTCCAAAAGCTTCAACTGAAGCTAACAACCTTGCAGATACTAATGTCAATCAATCAAACGCAATCCTAAGTAGACAACTTTCATAAATCTTGGATCGCTCCAAGCAAACTTACTGAGACTTGAGAATGTACCTTCACGGGGGTTAGACAGAAGGAGGATATTCCCTTCACAGCCACTGCAGCAGGGGAGAGGGATATCAAGAACAGCTGCATCTGTAAAATGTAGTGGAGAGGGCTGTCCCCACTGCACATGATCTAAGGACGGAGGATTGAAAGAGAACTGCATGATAAAATAGCTGCAGAAGGGATTATTATCACACAGTTATAACAGATTTTTGTTTAAATTTTGGAAATGAGTACATTTTAAAAGCATTGACCTGTGCTAATGCTACTGATAGGTTGTAGAGTTGGATTTTTCTTCTTTTAAAGGAATAATGGTCAGAGTCAGCATATCCACAGCAAGAGCTGCTTATGTTTAAAACGTAGTCATATCCTCCATGACATCTCTGTTACACTCTGCTGCCTGGGGTTCAAGAAAGTTTTCACTGTTTGCTAAAATAGGCTGTAGTAGGAAAAACTGAAAAATATAGCATGTGGAAATCAGCTTCGGTTACTAAACTGCAGAGCAAGAATGCAAGAGGATGAGAGGAAGAAAGCTTCTTTCCCTCCAAGTACAATTCTATCCAAATCAGTAGCAAGAATAAAACCAGTAACTATGAGTTAAAAAGAATTACTTACAGTAATAAGTAACAATTACTTATAATATGAGGTAGGTCATATAGTTGCTACTGTTGGCTTTGGACACGGTTGTGGTGCCTAGCAGTCCCTTTCAAGTACAGCACCTCTTTGTGCTGAGCAAGTTAAAGCTTTCAGGGTTCCAGGGAGATTTCAATTTAAATATGCAGGATAAATGCATCCTTGACATCATACATCACTCCAGTGGCAAAATGAGGGCAGTTTTCCTTTCTTGAGAGCAACGCCTGGTATGCCAGGACATTTTGTCTCTCACCATTTCTCCTTGAATTCATACAACTTTGAAATATTTTTCCTTTTCTGACTTTTCCTGCACCTCTAGATTTTTAAGACTTGTCATCAAGTTCAGACCACTGTTGCAATAATTTGGTGCCAATGCACACCACCTGCATTTTTTGTGAAAATACATTTAAAAATGGAAGGTGCTGTGGCATCTGAAGTGACTAAGAACACTGCTATTTTAGTCTGAATTTTATTGCTTCATTGTCTTTTTCTGATTGTGATATCAATTTCTGAATTACTTCAGTGGCTAGCCTGGCTTTTAGAAAGCAGTATGATGAATTTTTGAACCAGAACATCTGAGATCAAGAATCACCTTACCCTACAACATGATCTCTCTGGTTTACATAAGTTTTTATACAGATTGGTAAAGTTTCATTTTGATCTCGCAATACCTCTCACCCACACTGCACTTGGCTGCTGCCCACCAGTGGTACATTGTAGGGAATACATGAAAAAGAGAGAGCAAAATATTATGGCTATTTTTATTACATTAGTAGAAATAAAATATACCAAGGCTAAGATATGGTTAGCTACTGTTCTGTGTCAGAGAAAAAGACTAAGCTGAATATTATACAATTATATACATCAAGAAATTCTTACTACATTTTTCTATGCTGGTTGCTAATTTTCTTTCAGCAAAGAAAACGTAACATTATTAAGTATTTGCTCCTGAATGCGGGAAGCTTATTTGCTATTTTTTCTTTTCCATATTGTTCGCCTTGCAGTGATACATGCATTTAACTGGATTACTGAGTTACTATATTGCTTGTCTAGAAAGACTGAATACTTTACTTGCTGCTTAAATGTTAGAAGTCATCATACCTTTATATTTAGGCAAAAGTTTTAATACTGAGGAGATTAATAAACTTCTTAAACATTACTAAATAGCTGATTTAGTAGCTTTGTATATAATTGTGATAATCAACCACTGACCAAATAAACTGGAAAGTAAAACATTAAGCAATAAAAAGGCACATAAACTTTTTACTATACAAATCTATTAAGTCATATAGAAATAAACCCATTTTTTTGTATGCAGAGAAAGAAATACAAACTTCTCTGCTATTCTTACACCTTTTTTGCAGTCTTGAGATTATGTCCAGAAAATCCAAATACCTACTGTTTTGAGGAGTATCACTAAGGGCCTGATTCATTACTGTGTTGCAATATAAGTAATGATTTCCATCATCCCTTCTATTGAAGGATTGGACTAGAGGCAGGAAGAAGGTATTTTATTTACATGAAATCGAAAGTATTTTGCAGTTTGCAGTGGCTTTCAAGTGTCTGAATCTATTCAACTGCTGTTGTTACACTGAGAACTTTCTAGCATATGACTAACATCTATTATATCTGGTTTGTTCCCTCTGTGGCATGGTGCTGTGTAACATTTTCTTTTGACTGGACTTTTATTTATTATTGTTTGCTTTGGAAAGATATGCATGCCTTGGTACTTGTCATTTCCAATATAGTTTAAGGGAAATGCACCTTGCTTCAGAAGGATGGTGGCATTTATGCTGGTCTGTACTTCTGCAGAAGCCATTCTGTTGACTACAAAAATGTTATGTACAGGTACATAATGTTTTTAAAAAAACTACCAGTAGTGCTATGGTAACATGGAACTCAGCATGGACAAAGTTACAGACTGAACAGAAGAAGAGTAAATTATACGTTTTCAGCCAAAGGAAACCATGTGATAAACACCAATTCTCAAAGTGACTTTTCCCTGACCATCAACATTATCTGTATTTCATTTAGGTTCAGCTTCAATAAGTTGTTCTTCACCCATGAGCTGATTTTCTCTCATCACTAGGCCATCCTAGGCACTGAAGGGGAAGACAAAGTTTGCATCATGTCAATACTACCTCCTCTGAGACCTGTGTTTGAGCTTTCTTGCTGCTGCAAGCAGACACCGAATAGATGTGGAGAAAGAATGCGGGATTGATAAATGAGGGTCTGAGTCATGGAGGAGTGTTTCACCATAACTATTTTGGGTATGTCCTGCCAGGAAGGATGTAAATCCTTCTAATTCATTCAGCTTGCCTCCAGCACCTCTGCGAGGAAAGCCCCCATTATCTCCTGCTGGTGAAGCTGATCACTCCAGATGATGAGAGTGAATATCTTGCACCTATGCACTGACAGCCGGCAATCATCTAACAAAACACTAAACCTGCTTCTACTCAGCAAGATGACCTAATTCTGTGTAGTCTCAAATATATAGTCTCTGCATCACCCAAGTGACCTTACAGATGTTTTTTTCCTAGCTCCTCTATAAATTTAGTCAGGAATGGAAGGGTTGATGATAAACAGTGGGTACATCTCCCATGTATTTCTTGCAACATGTGTGAAGGGGAAACCTTTTATTCTCTGAATTAAGTGCTGGCTGTTTTGGATGTGTCTATGGCTGTCCAGGAGTGTGTTTCATGAGCCAGAGAGGGCAGAAGTTGGATTCAGAGTCTAAAGTCAATTACAGATGTCAGCAGAGGTGAGACCTTTAAAATTTGGAAATATTAGTACATTATTACTTGACTGGTACAGGTGAAAGAGATCTGCATTATCTGAGAAGGCACCTTAAATGTGTGCAGTGTCTGTGAAGAAGGTTGACTTAGGATGACTCCTCATAATGTTTAGTGCTGGGTTCTTTGGCAGGTGGTTAGCACCCCAGCACTGACAGTGGGGAGTAGCATAACTGGCAGGTTAATTGGAGGTTTTGGGCTTTTTATACAGCTTCAGATTAGGGTTGAATAATTCCTGAAATTTCCACTGCATCAGACTTCATTATTTATTACTCATGTGGATACTTTCTCTTCATCTGGTCATTGATATTGTAACTTTTTTTTTTCACAATTGTAGCATTGTTTTCCATAATGTCATTTTTAACTTGTGATAATTACATTGTGGTTCATTGTAACTGTCAATATCTAGTAAATATCAATTTTGCATGTTTGGTTACAGACTTTGCAATCGTTATTTCTAACAGTGCCCTTTCTGGATAATTTTAGTAAACAATATATACGTTCTTCCTGTATGAGAAAATAATCTATGCATATTTATATACATGTCACCAGACTCCTGTGCACATTCTTTTTGCATTTCATATGTTGTAACATATTTCTTTCTGTTATCTATGTATTTTAAAATGCCCACATTATTAACAATATATGATGCTTATTATGATTTGGATGTTCTTTTGTCGCTTCTACACATCTGTTTTCTTTTTGTATTTTTTTTTTCCCATTTCCATTTTCATGTTTTGTTGTTCTTTTACAATACCAATTCTTTCACTAGATCTTGCAAGCTGTTATGTTTTCCTTTCAATATAGATGTTCTGTTTCTGACATAATTCCAATAATTAACCTGTCAGGATTTTTTGTTTTATCTTTATATATAGTTCATGTATACTCCTGTTAGGAATTTTGTTTCCAGAATGAGAGGTAAGGTTTGCTGTCTATGTCCTTTTTCACTAGATTTTTCTCTTCAAACCATTTGCTGTAGTCTCAGATCTCAAATTCATTTGTGTCCCCATGTCCAATTTATATTTAATACGTTTCATTTCTGTTTAATGTAGTATTCCAGTCAATGGACATGGTTTCTCTTGAACAGTTCCATAAATAAGTCCTCTTCATTAATGTTGTTGCTTCTTTTTTTACAATAGATGAAATCCTCTCTGCTGAAATCCTCTTAATTCTGGACAATTTAATTTCTGTGGGGACCATTAGTAGTGTCATGTCCTTAATTTCTCAATAGGGACATTTTATCATTGTTGGAATGCTTTAAAAAAAGAATTTATTACTTGCATGTAATGGTAGCTGTGTCCAAAAACTTCTGTTTATGTGCTGTGAGTATTTTCATGTTTTTGCAATGTCATTCTACTTGTATTTTGAAAATTCAGTGCAACAAACACTTTGTCTCTGTATACAGCTTGAAGGCTAACTCCATGCTTTCTTTACCTTCATTATCCTTTCAACAAAACTTGTTACCTCATCTTTAGACTTAGCTGTTTTTATCTGTTCTTCTAGTTCTTCCAAATGTAAATTGAATTCCCCTTGTGGTCTGGTTCTCACCTATGACTCTTTGAAATCTTCTAAGGTCTGATCTCAAATTAGGGATTTAATGGAAATAATCTATTTACAGTTGCGTACTTAACTTGGTAGCCGTATGTAGCCTTCAAAAGTTTCTTCGCCTTTTTACTGCTTCCTGGTAAAACACATATTTCTGGGAGTTAGTTACTTCTAATTTCAGTGACATTGTCTGGTAACTCTTCTGTTTTTATGTTAGCTGAAACTAAAACCCAAAAGGATCAGAAGAAGATATTATTAACATGTAGACATTTTTTTTTTAATTTATGGCTTCACTTGCTTTCTTGAAGAAATCACATTCTTGTACCCCAGTTGTTTACACATGTTTCTGGAGTCATGGGCTTTTTCAACAGTCTAGATTCCCCATCTACATCTCTCCTTTTCCCCTGATTCCTCAATTTCAAGGCATTTTCTCTGTAATACTGGTCAGTTCTAGTACCACGTGGTGTTTATGTTGTTGTTGTTCAATTCTTTAAATATTTTTGTACAATGGAACTGGCTGTTTAATTGACAACAGGAAAGCTACAACATTTAGAGGAAGGTATCTGGAAGATAAGGAAAGATCTGTGTAGCTTATCTCAGTGAATCCACAGTGTTTCCCTGTGATGTCCTTGCTGCCAGGTTCAATAGACATCTATTTTCTCTAGGAACACTCTCAAGACCCTCCCAAGCATTATGCCACAGGAGTGTCCAGCCTTGCCAGCAGGCTCCAGGCTGTTGTGGCTCACAGAGGCTCCATGGGTCCCACAAGACCTGTTCCACAAGGCCATGTTCTGGAGCCACCACCATGACTTTCCATTCCACACTGTGCTTCCAAACTGCTTTGGAAATGCCAGCATGTCTCTGTGGAAGAAGGTATAGCCAGCAGAAGATACAGCTGCCTTCCCCCACCATGCACACACAACGATTTGAGGTTCACCTGCACCACATTGCTCCCTGACATAGCATAATTTCTAGTGTAGCCATTCCTGACCTTCACTTGCTTTGGAGTGACAGTCCTGCCTCTGTTCTACTCCACATGGGTGGGAGAGGGATAGCAGACAGCTGCACTAGAAATTCAAGTACCCTATGTGAGGACATGCGGAAGGAAGGGTCTTGTCTCTGGCAGATGGGTGAAAAAAATTGTGCGTTACTTTTGCCCCTGAGCCAAGATGAGAACTGCTCCGAGATACTGAACTTCACTGGAGGTGGAGATTCTGTCTGCGTTCCATCTGCCCCATTACTGCTCTAGTTCAGCAGTGCTGAACCAGTGTCTCTGGGTCTGCTGCCCACCTGAAAGGATTAGTGACAATACTGGGGTTCAGATCAGCTTTGGTTATGACATGCATACTTCGGTAAGGAGCAACTGGGTGTTTCTAATTACCTCCTGCCATTTCAATGGGCAAAGTATTTCTTCACCCTTCCTCCTTTCCTGTCCTTTCCTTCCCTTGTCCTTTCTCCCCACCCTTTTCTCACTTTACTATCTGCTTGTTACCTGTGTGGACTTAACTTCCACCTTGTGCTCGCTGTACATGTCTGTGTGCTGACTTAGTCCTTGCTCCCAAACAGAAGTCTCTGCACCATAACTTATGCAAGTGCTTGCCAGATTTATTTATTAACTAATTTAACACATTAAATTCCAGAAAACAAACTCAACAAAACATTTTAGTGGACTATGAGAAGGAATGTGAATTACACTCTTCAGCAGCAGTGAGTCGTTAAATCAACTCAAACAGCAACCTCAGAAATACTAAGTTTGAAGAAGCCTGTATAGGACAACTATCACAATACCGTGTCATGACTGCAGTGTGGGATGAGGAACAAATGGACAGTTTGCAAGGTCACCCTGCTCACGGCACCAACTGTATGGCAGCTGAAAGCACAGAGAAGGAATGGCATACTGTTATTGATCATGGTCTGTGTCCTACTGCCAGGGGACCCGCTCCCTTCATTTCAGAGAAAAAAACACATGAGATTCAAGGAGTTTGCGGCTGTTCCAAGGTGAATGATGCTGATTTAGCTCCTCTTTGCCAAAAGGCAGTGCCAGAGCTGTTTGTTGGAGTGACCAAGGCACTGGGAGATAGCTGTGAAGGTGAAATGTACATCTGGTCTCAGATGTGTATGAACCTCTGATTAGGCCAGTTTGTCACTATACCCTTCATCAACAGCAAGAGTAACTCTTTTTCTCCCTCTTTACTAAACTGCTGCATAAATACTTAGAAATCAACATCCTACAGCAGAATGGAGAAACTTAAATCCACTTCTGAGAAACAGTGGGGCTTCTCTTTGTGGGCTTCTGCATTAGACTGGATATTGAAAAAGCAAATACTTGATAACAATATCAGATGCTTTGATTGCCTTGTGGATTTTCTCAGGTTTTTGGCCAGAGAATTCCTCAAGAGTTAGACCACTTCCTGATGTAACACAAAATAATAAAGTCTACTTCAGAAAGCATGTTCAGAACCGGTATCACTCTTACACGTATCAGGAGGTAACTATGACAGAACCAGGTCAAGGGCAGCCTTTCAGCCACTTGGCAGATTTATGTAAGGCAACTCAGCAAACAAATTCTCAGAATCCTGAAGATAGTCCAGCCTCTTTCCTTGTACTAGACAAGTTTTAATTATTTTACTGTAAAATACCAGCAAACGGATACCCATAAGTACTGTCAAAAATTGGTCGTGATAAAACATGATGCAATTCTATGAACAACAGAGAGGGGAATATCAGCTCTTTGAAACCTGAACTCATGATTGCAGTGCTCCACATGATTGAATCTGATATCCCAACATATGGCATGCAATAACAGAGCAAGAGCAAGATCAGTTTAAATGAAGCAATATCAAGGGAAAGTTTAACTGATACTGACTTGGGAAGACCTTGGGAGAAACTTAAGATCCAGATTTGTCAGTGTTGACCTTTACTTGCCTGACAGTTCCTTTTCATACCTATTTTTCTAAAGATAGTTGGAAGGTCAGTTGTGGCTGGTTGACCTTCACCTCTACCGCTTACCTTTGAGAAATTACTACAGCCAGTATTCTTATTTTTAGTGGTTTAGAAATGTCAATACTGGACACAAGGTAGATGCTTGGCCACTCAGATGCAGAAGGTGATGGGTAGTTCTCAAGCCTTTTCTTAAGAGGTATGGGGTAATTTTCACCTGAAAAGCTGAACTTCTGACTCACACTCTCTTCTACTCATGATATCTTTTGCTCTTTCCTCCTTGGTTTCAGATTGTGATCTCTATGATTGGCTTCAGAAGCAGCACCATTTTTTACTTTTCTCTCAAATAAATGCAAAACTAAGCAGCTAAAAAAAAAAAAGGAAAAAAGCATATAGAGGATGGCACTAATGCTTTTTCATATATTTAATTATTTAGTATGTGTATCTTGCATGGTTTAATTCTCTTTTGTGTTTTATACGAGTTAGTTTTGAATGGTCTGAATTGTGTGAAAAGACTAATTAAAAAAATAAAATTTGATATTTTAAGTCAACATTCTGAAACAATTTTGAAACTCTTGAGTGAGAACAACATATAAAAAAAATCCATATAAAAAGCAACCTTCATCACTAAATTATTCATACATCCTTACAATGAGGCAAAAAGAAAAATTGGTGATCTCTTCAAGCCTTTACTTAATCATTTACACAGTAGATCTATGAAAGTTAAGGTATGTTTTCTCTTTTTACTGTTATAACCGTATTACTACATCTGTTCAAAATCACGTTTTTTAAAATCTCAAAATAAGGATTAACTGTTAGATCTGAACAGCAACTGTAAAACATATTTGAAAAAACAGACCCATTTTTCCTTAGAGTACAGAAAGGTCACTAGTTACCTTGGTTTTGGTGCCTTTCAGACTCAACTACATGTATATATACCCTTGCTATAAAAAATACTTTGCAACCTGTTTTGAATATTTCTTCATAATAAGAAGGCAATTTTAAAAATTTTTACCTTTCCTGTTGATTTAAAGGGTAGGTATGGAGTTTCTGGCTTTTGTCTGTTTCAGAATGATAGATCAGTGGCCTTATATATGTCAGTAATCATCACTCACACAACTGGTGCAGTACGTGGCTTTGCTTCTACTGGAAAAATTACAGTGTTCTCCCACTGTTCTTCTAAATGAATTCTTCTAGAGACATTTTAGTATATAAAAAGCCTCTCAAAATTTTTTTTTTATAATTTTACGTATAGTTTTTTATTGTACTTAACCACATTGATATGTCAAGATTATACCTGGTATTTTTTAGTGTAGCCAATGGCTCTATCACATGGTATACTGTGCTCCATCTCCAGCATTACCTTGTTAAATCAACGTATGTCTATTAGTAAAGGATCATTCCTTCTGTTACAATTGATGATGCCACCCAGCCTTGTATTTTATGCATGATTCCAAAAATCTTTATCTCCCCTTGATTACAATTCTTCAGTATGACATGGGTTTATCATAATTTATCATAATTTAAATTTTCAGACTTTTTTTTTGCATTAAACAGTGCATTTCTTCAGTAATTACATGTATTACAGAATCTGCATAACTTTCTGCTCCCTTAGCTGCATTATTTATTTTTATATTAGTCACATACGGAACATTAATGTTCCATTCATCTCCTATTGAAAATAGTCTTGTGGAGAGATATAAATCATAAGACATCGGTTACGGATAGACAAAATTTTAGAAACATCAACATAGCCTAAGAGTAATGGGTTAATCTGACAGGGCAACTCTGTGTTGTGATATACCAAAGTGTCTGAATATTACTAAATGGATTAACTGTTAAAAAATGCAGTTTGGCAGAAATTGAAATGTTCATGGTTTGCAGTCTTGAGTAGTTCTGGGTAAGAAAATAAGAGAGAAAGCAAAATATCTGTGATACTTCATTTTGACCCTTGTTAATGGAATGTGAGGTTTTTTTCTACTTCAAGACAACATTTTCAATTTTTATGTTTTCATACCAAAGAAAAGACACATCTAAAAAAGTGAAGATTTAAAAATCTTTTTCTGATTTTTCTGGGGAGAGCTCAGCTGACCTTAAAAACCGCTGAAGTATAAATTTCATCCTGATGTGAAATTAGTTCTTTTTCATTCTTTTTTTATTCTTCAAACCAAATATATGAAAACAAACAACCAAAATAAAAATCCACAGTTCTCCAGTTGAGGTCTTTGTTTTCAGTTTTCATTTTTTAAAAGCTTAATTTTGATCATCATTTCTGAGCACACTCTTTGTAACAATGGAAGTCTTATACCTGAATATATTACTGTAGTAATGTTCATATCCACACAGCTGGTGCAGCACTCAGATTAGAGGAGAACAACTACAAGCTGCGTGTCCTCTCTTATCTCCATTCCTATCATTTAGGCTGGTTTTGAAAATTTGATGCCAGTTGATTAAACAACCCAGATCTCTCCAGCCAGGCTTTGCCTTCTTTTATATACTGATTGTAACCTTTCTTGGTCACTCCATCCTCTGCCTGATTCACAGACTGAAAACCTCTCTCATGTTAGACAGTTCTCTTGAGTCTCTGGATTTGAAACACTTAACATGATTACTACTGCCACTACTAGAGTGCATTGTTTGTGAACAAAATATTTCTAAGCCACTCCCTTATTTCTGAATTTCTCATCCCTAATGGAAAACAATTCCTGAGAGCTTCAAGGGAGTGTTATTAAAATTCAGATCATGGGTAGCACCACCCTCACATTCAAATATACTTTTACCTTCCTTTTCATTTTTAAAGTGGAATTAACAGCATTTATAGAACATACTTTTAAAGAGTACACACTAATTTTAAGTAACTCAAACAGTCCTTTCTAATCTATTGCATCCCGTTATCACGAAAAATGTGATTCTTTCAGACTGGAAAGAGCCTTTTTCCCCATCATAGTGGGAAAATAGTGCAGGGTTTTTAATGGTCATCATCAGTACCGTTGCCTAAAAATTCCTTCCACAGCCTTTGCATACAGGTTTACAAAGTTGTTCCTCCAACAACAGAGGTAGTAAAACCTTGCTTTCACAGATCTGTGTCCCATGCTGCCTGTTGTGACTGCCTAAGATGCCTCCAATGCCTTCCAATGCCTTCCCACCAACCCCTGCACTGAAACGCCAGGTCTCTTGCCCCGATGATAACCACCGGCTGTGACACTGGCACCTTACACCTTGGCTGGTGCCCAGCTGTGGGCATGCTGGCTGCCCAGCCTCTCCGTGCACCCTGGCCGCCGACTGGCCAAAGAAAAGCAAGTAATGCTGAGCTCAAGATTTAGCCTTTCCTTTGACAGGAGTTTCCCATGAGTCTTTCCCCCATGTTTAGTGACAGACTTTCATGAAACTTGTCCGAACACAGTATCTCTGATTTATCTATCTGTTTGTCCGTGGCTAGAACAGATAACGGGGGAAGGCAGGCAGATTATAATGCTCAAACATAAGCTTTATCTTCTTGAGAAATCAACATGAAAACCCCCTTGTTTTTAAACTTCACTGTCTTGTTTCTACACATGAGTTATTTCTGGTTTCTGGATTTTCAGACCTTGCATTTGTTTGTTGCTTTTTAACATAAACCCTCCAGAAATAAATTCTTTGTCATGCTGATGTTGCTTGTCTTGCTTTATCTTCTAGACTCTGACAAGCCCTAGAAATGTTTAATTTAGGGTTAGGATGAAAAAATAAATCCACAAAGCAGTGTCATGAATCCAAGTAACACACTGGAAAGTGTCCTGAATTTCAGGCTCCGTTCATCCTACTACACGATGTAGTAGTGCCCATGAGTAGTGGAGCTCTGTTTCCACATGGCAGGTCTCTGGTCAATGCTTCTGAGATGTTCTGAAGCAACATTCAGGCAACACAGCCTTCACAATGACACTGCATTTCAAGACCCCCAGTAGAGATAGTTACATTTGATTTTTTCTTAGAGAAATCTCCAAAGGCCATGTCCAACCAAAACACCCATAGCACTAACCCAACCTTCCTTCAGCTTCGTCTAAATAAGCTGACCTCTTATGGAATGCAGATCTACCTCTTGTCCTTTTCGCTAGAGCAGTAACAGAGCACAGACCTCACTGGCAGTATCGTCTTGTGTGTACTTGATTTTATTTTCTTCCTAGCATAAAAAAATTCCCAAACTGATGTCTGCAGAATAGCTCTCCACTTTGAATGCTGTATATAGAGCACGATGAGTGAGATGGATCAACATGTGGAGAGTTTTGGACTCTTCTTTGGTATCTGTTTCCATCTGTCAGAACTGGAAAATAGAAAGTAATGTGAATCAATTCACATTTAACTGTAATCTCCACCGTAAGGACTGCCAGAGACAACTTTGGCACACTTTGCCCGGGCAGATATCCAAGACTTCTCATTGTATATGCCTTGACTTAAGAAAGCCTGTGGGCACGAGCACCCCAAATGTTTTTGCTTAGAAATAATTTCCAAAACATTTACCATTTATGTGATCCTCAATTTGGTAAATGTGTTCATTTTTTTCCCTTTTGAACAGGGTTTCCTAATGCTTTAGCTGTCTGATGATATCAGAGAAATTTGACTTGATGTGCACTGGAAACTGCTTAGAAATCCTGCTCTCTCTTCCCTTCCTTCTCTAACTCCTGCACAAAAGAAGACACTAATAAAAGATCAGTTCTAAGGCAGAAAGCAGATGAAAAGATATCTTAAAGTGACCCTCAGCTTAAACAAAAACAACATCCCTTGTCTTCAGACTTACTTATATTTCACTTTGTTGCTGTTTGAAGGAGAAAAAAACCCACAGCAAGATAAAAAATAGATATGAATTAGTTAGAAAGGACTCCTCTTAAATTACAGTTCTGCCTTAACCTCCCCTTCTGCAACTAGTGAATGACTAATCAGGAGATGTTGCAGGTTTCTAGAATGACAGGGCCAAACAGGACTGAAAAGTTTGTTTCATTTCACCTCTCATTATGTAGTCTGAGTGATTTTGTAGGATTTCTTATTTGTTTTTAATATAGACCTTGTAAATTAGCACATTTCTTCTCTAGTGCAAATATTTATTTAGAGCAAGCCACTGGCACTTCACTATTAACAGGACAGATAAAAAGATATATAGCTAAGTTGAAATACATTTATGGTGATTGAGGGAGGAGCCTGCTATTGAATATACCTACCTACATAACCGGTGCATGCTGAAATTGGAGCATACCTTGTGAAATCTCTGTGTTCCAGAGGAAATGACAATGAACTTTTACATAAATACCAGTATTTAACTGTTAGGTATCTATTCTTGGCAAGACTGAATGAAGTAAAAACATAAATTTAAAAAAAAAACACAGAAACTTACTAAAACTCTATTTTTCAAGTTCTAATTTACTTTTTTTATTGTTTTGGGAGTACTTCAATTAATAGCATTTATGTGAATGTTAATGCTATCAACAAAGTTCCAACAAGTATTTCAGCTAGATAGAAGTTCTACTTACCATAGGAAATCTGGGGAAAAGCATCCACTTACAAGCTTGTCAACATTTAAGATACACAAAATTTTCATGTACTTTGGAAAATGTTTGCCTGTCTACGGTTTAGGAAAACAGAAACCTGATATTAACTTTGCAAACATCTAGATCTTTAGAGGTTCTAAATGAGTATGGATCACTTCTCTTTGCTAAAGCTTCACTGATTTACATAATTTGAGGAAGTATCCCTCAAAGTATCATGCCAAGCGTTACAGTCTGTTGTTGCAGAAGTGACAGCAAACCACACCAATAACATTCTAGCCCTGTGACGTTGCTTCTTTTTTTCACACCACTAATGCAGATCTGTTTTACAGCTGGAAAACGTGGGTTGAAAATGTCCTCAGGCAATGTATGGCTACTGTAGCAAAACCCATATCATACCACCTGAACCCCAGAGCAATGAGTATGACCAATAAAAAGGGGGCAAGTGAAGAAAATTTCCAAATTCTGCCTTTGCCAGAAGAGACATTAGATAAAGGTCAGACAGTGCAGCGGCACTTGCCCTAACTTTTGCTCCAAATTAGTTCTGAAATTAACTCACCTACAGATGTGTGCTTTCATTTATACCTTCCCAGTAATCACACTATTTACCTAAACCCAGCTCAAGGCCACAACTCATAAACAGGAGAATTTGCTTTAACATATTGATGTATAAAATAGGCTAGCTTCCTATCATGGAAAAGAAATTATTTCTTTTTCTAGGTAGTGATTTAAAAATTTGTAATTGTTAATTTTCTTTTTATTTTTAGTAAAGAGATCAGAAAAGGTCATCCACAATTTTGAACCATTAATTCAAGTTTTTATTTAATTTCACAACATTGAGAAATGCTGGTTTATTTTCAGCTCTCAGAAGCAAAACAATTTTTCATTTCCCATCTACTGTCTCTTATTTTTTCTTCTTGTAATTTCCCCCAACATTTCTGAGCAGAAAACTCAATATTAAACAAACGGTTACACTACTTAGCAGTATGTACCTGTATTTCCCCTGCTTCCCTATTAATACAACCAAGATGAATTTAAGGATAATGCTATGTAATCTTTACTCTATCTGCAGTTAGGATGCTTACCTTGGCTAAATTCCCACTATTTTACCACCACCTCCTCTCAACATTGTTCTCCTGTACATAACTCTGAAAAGCCCTGGTCACTCAGGTTTGGAAAAGGGATTTCCTACAAACCACGGAGAAATAATTTTCATACTGAAGCAAATGTACTGAAACATAGTTGAAACAGATTTATTTTTTTTTTTATGCAGAGTTGCATGAGATAAAATGAAGGTTTAATGTGAATTAAGTTGGTTTTACAGTAATCACAGCATAATGTTAGCTAAAATCTTTATCAAACCAACGGAATTTTTGAAACACTTTTCTTTCCCCTTTAGGAATAATGCAAAATCAATACATGAGATTAATGCATGATTAGCAATCTTACATTATGTATTCAAAGGAAAGATTTTCACATGAGTTTCCCTGCATGTCTTGATGAAAGTGGGTTGTAGAGATAGAACGTGTTCAGGAATATTTAATGAAGTATGGTTCAAATACTGGTGTCATTTAAAATTAGGAAGACAGAAGTGATCTAATGTAACTTCCTCTTACACTCATTTCAGCTATGCTCCAACTGAAACAGATGTCTCCTCTTTGTAGGAGAGTGGGAAGGTTAGAGCTTACTCTTGGCATGATTTAGATTAAGAATATTGTGCTTTGTCAGTGGAAAGAAAGTGGCTGGATTTACTGAGAGTATCTAAGATGCAGTCTTGTATAATAAAATTAACAAAATAGTATTTGTACCTGAATTGTGGTTCTTCAAGATCTGTTTCAACATAAACGGGTGTATGTATGTGTGTATGAGCATATATGTATAAAAAAAGACTTCAGCTCTGTTTTGGGTTTTTTTGCAAACATAGAAAGCTTATTTATAGTTGTCAATCATTATTTTGCACATCCCAAAGCCACTAAAACAAATGTGACCCTCGGCTGAAAGCAACGAAATTGCATGTCCATCTATAAAACACTGTTTTGCTTGGGGCAATACATCTTGAGCAAGTGTATAGCAAATCTCAATGCATTTTAAGATTAAAAATTTAAGCCCAGAGAATGGTCTTATCCGGTTCCCAGGCCCCCTTTTCAGCCCTTTGGGAAACATCTTTGCTAATGTATTGAAAATAAGTAATCAGGAGGGAAATATGTATATATATATATAATAATATGCATTACTAAATGGATAAAATATCTCCAAATACAGCTACGTCATATTTGATACATATGCCTGACAACAAGCAGCCTGTCACTGAAATGGAATCATGTATATTTAATTCTGTCAGAGTTAGCCAAATCCTACCTGACCAGTGCATCTTTCACTAAACTGCAAAATTCATAAGGAGGGGTGACTCCGGGGTCAGCGTTACCTCCTCCTGGCTCTTCTCCAGACCTGGGATCCCATTCTCAAGATACTGAGTCACCCTCTTCTCCCCAAACCTCTTTACTTTTGTTAAAGCCAATTACAAGTGGTGCTGATGTAGCTCAGCCAGCAAATGAGCATTCCTGTGTCTGAAGGCACAGAGATGTTTGTTCGTTTGTTGGTTCCCCCGCCCGCCCATGCAGGAGTTGTAAATGGGACGTTTACTGTGGACATAACCTGTTGCAGCAGCAGGAGCGTGCAATAGCAGTAGTTGTATCTAGAACTACAATCTCCAGTTTCTTGAGGTCCCTAAGAACATTATTATGCACTAGAAGTCTCCAAGTCTCAGCTACTCAGAGCTATCAATCTTTTTTGACCTCCCTCTGTCCATGCTCCAAGCAGATGAGAGGTCGGCTTTTGTTCCCAAGCCTTGCCCAAGCTGTATAAATATGTTAATGTCATGCTGACCTAACCATATCTACATGCCTTCTGCCGGTTAGGAGATCCTTTCATTTACCTGAGAAAAACCCATGTACACATAGCTTTGTGCAGCATCTGGAGTTACTGCTATATATAAAACTGGTGAATGAGCAGTTTTGTGACTTTTGTGAGGACCTGTTCAGCTTCTCTATATATTCAGCTCCCTTATTGGGTCTGGATAACCCTACTGTATACGTAAGATCCTATTAAAACCACTTATCACTTCTTAAGACTCCTTCCTTAAAGAGCTCGCTTTTTTTTTTTTAATATTATAGCTCTTTTTGATTAACTAATATAAGAAGCCCAACATTTCTGCAATTTTCCCATCCTATCTGGAAACCCACAAGTTCTTGCATGGCACTGCATTTCAACATCATTATTTTTCCAGATTCCTTCCTCCCTCCCACCACCATGTGTGTACATTTGGCGTCACTCTTTTTCATTGCCTGATCCTTGGAATGGCCCTGGGTGAATGTCACCTCCTTTTCTACTTTGCTCTTTTAACTCAAATTATAATGAACAAATAGTCCTGTCGTTGTACTGGAGTTCAATACACTGGATCTTTGAGACTTGGCCTGCCCTGACCAAGTTGCCCCCCTTCCTAAAACTGACTTTAATATGTCTATGTCAAGAGTTAATGTACCTGCTTGTAACTTTTTTGTATAAAGGGAAGCCAGGAAGATGATTTTTTTTTTTTTAATGAAAAAAAGTGAAACCAACTGTTAAATGTGACATTGCACATATTTTGGACCAAACCCTGTTCACTTTATTCTCATTTGTATTTTCATTCATTTCTGACAGGTCCTTTCATGTTATTTGATGAGCAGCATTTGAACTCTGTCAGTCACTACCTGTATTATTAGGTTAAGAATAGAAACAAATAATTATATTGCCATAAAGGTGTCTCTGCAGGGTTTCTTTAAGAAGCAGATTTCCTGATTAAAGCAACTCCTGGCTTCTTTAATTTTTGAAAGGCTTTAAGCAATCTGAAATGTTGCTTTGATTCAGTTATGATAAGCAAGTACATGCAGAAACACTGCAGTACAGAGCTGCTTTTTATACTGTGGCTTTTTACAAAGGTTTAAATTACTAAGCCTAAATGAGTGTCTTAGAAAAGGAAGAATGCCTCTTGCTTGTCGCAGCAACAGTCTTTTCTGCCTGCAGTAGGCAGGACATTGACCTCTACCTGAACAGCCTAAGGTAAGAGGAGTAGCCACTGGAAATTATTTATAACCTGACCAGCTCATTTAGTTTCATCCTCTGAGGCCCTCAGAGTCGAACTGACACAGCAATAATGGCCAGCAAACTTTTGATCCAATTAATTGTTAATGAGAGGTTTGATTAGCAAATAAAGGGCCTATTAGGTTAGCTGATTGTCTTTCTTTCACAATACCAGAGGTCAACATTTTTTTTTTTTTTGACTGAAAGAAAAGTACCCTATGTACTCTGGTTAAATTAATCACATGCTCACAGGTGTTGAGTAAAGTTGATTCAGGAAAATAGTCATCTTAGACATCTGTCTGTAACCATGAGAATGCAATAGGTATCCTCACTTTGTTTATGATTATTTTTTTTTTATTCTTTTGTTAATTCAACTACCTTCACCTCTCTGTGCCTGTGAAATATTGCATTAACCCATCCTTCTTCTCGTCCTGCTTTCCTTCAGGCTTCCTTCACAGTTGTCTTTTATTTTAATTATGCTGCCAGAATTCTCAGTTTCAAATTAATTAATTCTTCATATGTATGTAAAATCTCCCAGTATATATGCAAACACCATTCCAGAGCGTGATGTCCTATTCCTGAAAATTTCCCTCTGAGTTATGACACACTTCTGTAAAATTACGACTACAGAGAAATGCAAGATTAAGGAGAAAACTGAACTACAAATGACACCTATGTAAATTAAGAGTATTTTGATCTCAGTGCAGCCATGCTGGATTTATACCAGTATAAATCTGTAAATTTGACATTAACAAATTGATCCCTGTAGAGTAGCTTTTGTTATCTGAACTTTTAATGTTCTTTCATATTATCAATAGTGCTTGAAACAGAATACTGCTCACTGTCTCTACCCTCCAGCCTCCATCATGTACAGAAAGCCACAATTAGAAGAACATGAAGTTTGTTGTCAAGCTTTCAGATATTAAAAATCTAGAGATGTGGCTGTCTGTTTTGCAGTGTGTGATGTAGTCTTTAATTACATGATCACATTCTGTTTTTCTGTGATTCAACTCACGGGATGGATGGACGTAACCAAAAGCAGCAGCTCTTCAGTGTTTCTTATCACCCTTGTTACTTAATGAAGGCTCATGACATGTTTACCAAGTGTTGCCTAAACCTTGCCCACATGAAAGAATGGTAATTTTGTGATGATGTATCCTGGTCATTGCTGTAATACAAAAGTATGTAGCAAACAGTATCAAAAAAGAAGTGCAGATTAACATAGTGTAGCTATTTCTGTTGGCTTTTTTTTTTTAATTTTTTAATAGGAAAAGCTGAGATGTAGAAACATTAATGCTAGAAGCATAGGCTGACTCTTCATTCTCAGAGACATGTTGGAAGGCCACCCAAACATGAATTTGAGCTTTGGTCTGAACCCTGCAGACTGAGACTTGTAGCTCTCTCCCAGTTAGTGGAGTTTCAGAGTGGATTTTCAGACTGGTCAGCAAAAGACAGCAGCAGGGAGCTGTGGAAAAAATCACCCCTTTTTATGTTGATGGCAGCTTCAGCAGCCTCCTACTCCATCTGGGCTACACCCATGTTCTGATTTTTGTTTGTCTGTGTGTATGCATATGGCCTGGTTTCTATGTATGTGCTTGCTGTTCTCTGGCTCCCTAATGACTCAGAGCACAGCTCTCACCAATGTAAATGTGAGTACCCAGCATTTTTGCAAATCAGAGACCCATAAAATGAACAGTATATAATTAGTAGCCACCTACAAAAAGTTTGGTTGAAATGACTAGACTAGCCTCATTAAGGACCGGTATGACAAGAGGCAAGGTTTAATCCAGTTCTCCAAGGCTGCTTTAACCACAAAACTTCCCGTAATCTCTGATCCACTAACTACTCTGTGTCACACAAAGTGGGGTTCAGGTAAGGTTTCTCATGCATGGAGACCTTGACTTCACATAAATTCTGTTTTTGCCTGGCTTTTCTAGGTTTCACATATTTCGGACATAATTGCTAGATCCTTGTAATGAATTAAGATTTCGATGTTACATCTGTAGTTAGTTGAACTAAAACCTTTTAGACCACTGCACAAATCTCTATCCTATCTCATATGACCACTAACTGTGACAGCAGTATCTGGGTTTTGTCTTTTGCATAGAGATGTTCTCAGCAGTAAATGAGGCCTGTAGTTTGCCAAGGGCTTTCGCAGAACTGTTTTTGACCTTTGAGATGGAGCTGAGGCCCTGGGAGCCCTGATTCTTTGCCAGCATCTGATGGGAATCTTCCTTCTCCTCTACCCCAGCCAGCTAGAGCTCTTCTCTCTCTAACTTTCTCAGACTTTAGCAAGCCTTATGCTTTACTTCACTGTCCTTCACCACAGTCCTAATCCTGCTTTTAGTACTTCATTTTCATTTACCCCCGTCTTTCTCTTTGATCAGGTTCCTTGTGCCTGTCCCTATTTTCAGTCACCCTGATGGCTCTCTCTAGCTATAGATAGAAAACATTTTTTTTTCTGACCTTATATGTGAAGCTATATCCATGTGTGTGCGTGCAAAAGCACACATGTGCATGTGCAGCTGTAGACATGCAACCAATGGTTCAGATTTCTTAAAGCCATAAATAACTGGCAGCAGCCTTTTGTAATGAAAAGCAATGTAGCCTAGGATAATGCTATCAGCTTGATGTATAATAGACACATCTTTTCTCAGCTATGTGATCTTCCATCTTTATGCATTCTACATAATACCTCCCTTTGCACATACCTCCACTGAGTATAAAGGGCAAGCCAATGGATACAGCAAACATATTGGGCTTGCAGTATGGATGGTGATTAAAAAGAAAATGGCAGAAAATAATTCTGTTTCCATTGAAGCTAATAGCAAAATCTCTGCTTAATTTGACTGGGTTGGGAAATGCTCTGTAAAAATAAGTTTCCACATATAAAAATAGATAATGAAGACATATGGATTAAATAGTATAATATGATTATGGAAATCCATTAGTAGTTGTGCAATAACACAGGAAGAGAGAACTGAAAATATCTAACTGGGTCTGAAAGATGCATTTCAAGATGAACTGTCAGCTGAAATGGAGAATCCAAGAAGTAGAGAGAGGATGTATGTTCAAAGCAAGCTCTGAATAATCATAGATTCTCATTGCATGAGACGTGAGGTGTCAAGCAGAGCTTATGAAGAGGTCAGTGTGAGAAAAGGGAGTAAAGCAAGTAAAGCCAGCACAGTTGTGCCGTGTGTGGACGACCTTCAGCTCAAACTGTAAGAGACCTACTTTAAGGAACATTTGGTAATTGGTTTTGGATGGGTAAAACCAGAAGCCCGGAGGACAGTATGTGACTGGTGTTTCAAGGGTGCGCTGGAATCCAAAACCCTTCTGAAGTCACGTTACTGACACAGCTTTTGCTGACGGCTTTCTGACGGAATCTCTGTCACAGACTTCCCACATTAATCTCCGTGCTTCAAACCTCATTTAATTTCACTTCACACTGAGTGTCTTTCAGGAACAATCCTCTCCCCCACCCCTTTTTTCTCCTCACTGTTCTTTAAAGAGCTATGTAGTCATCTGGTATTATAGAAAATTAGTATGTAGCAAGAATAGAACTAATTCAAAGAAGAGAAGGGTATTGCTATTATAAAATGGTTTTGCTAACAGTGTAAGCAAGAAATGAATGATGTAAAAATGCATGTCTGTGCTACTAAAGAAGTGTAGCTAACTCTCTAGCTTTTGATTGACATAATTCCTGGAATCTGCTTGTGGTTGTATATGTATATGTGGGTGTATGGATATGAAACATTAGCACATTTTTCCACAGAATGTTTTTATTCTTTTTCAAATCAAAGTAAGCAGTATTTTTAACTTTCTATCTCAGGTTTCATGAAAATGTTGACTGTAAGCAAAAGGACCATTAAAGTTCATTTCATAAGTCAGTGTAGCAGCTTTATTGCATGAGCTATTATTTTAATTTTTTAAACATTAAAACCTAGCAAAAATAACACAGAAGTAAGTGCAAAATATTTTATTTAAATTAGTGTTCTGCTATTAGAATTTGTGTTGGTTTTTCCCTAGCCATCCTATTGAAGTGATATAATCTCACAATTAAAAAGTCTAATTTATTTCCTTGTGTTCCCGATGTTATTGAAATTGGCTGGGGTTACTCTAAGCTCTAATAAACTCCAAAGTAACAAAATATTTTGTCCGATTTTATTTTTTAATTTTCATTAGACTAATACAAGAAAACATTTAACCTAAGATCAGAGAATAATCCCATTACTAAACAAATTCAGTGGATAAATGCAAAGGTGATCTACAGAAATTACTTTTTGTAATATAGACATTTAGAAAAAAAGAGGCAGTTTCATTTATATAAAGAATAGAACCTGATAATGAGAGATTTATGCGTGGACCAGTTCCAGTAAGTTCTTACTCCACTGGAGAGTTTCCAACCTACTGAGATGATAGAATGAGAGGATTTATAAAGGGAAGTGAAAGATACACTGTGTTATTTATGAGAAGAAGAGGGGATGGAAGGGCCAGTACACTTTTCACCTAGGCATTATTGTGTACAGGGTGTACATGCCACAGAATGTTTGTCCTCAGTCTTTCCAAAGGCAAATTGGAGATTTGGCTACACAGATCACAGTGTGAAAATGATATGATTTGGCTGTTATCACATATGGCTAAACACAAGATATAAAAGAATAGACTCCAGGCTGATCACTGCAGTGAATTTAGCCTCTCAGTAGACTCGACACCTGGATAAAAGGTTGTTATTTGAACTTTCTATGGATGAAACATACTTCTTCATGATTTAACATAATAAAGTGCTCTTGACTCATAACTGTCTGAGGTTGTTAGAGAGTTGTGAACTAAATGGAGAAGTGATTATTCACAAAGGCTAATCCCCATACTCCCTCTGTGCTAAGCATCTCCAAAGGAAGTGTCAGTTAAGTCCTAAGTTTAGATGTGCAGAAACACTTCCTCAAAAAACATCTGTGTCTGCATAGACTGGAAAGCTTCCCTATGAAGAGTAACCCCACTAGGCTAATGCACATCCTTGTGGATGACCCCCAAACTCACAGCACAAAAATGAAACCTAACTGATGAAAAATTATTCCCAATGCTTTCAAGGTTTATTCTTCATATTCAGAAAAATGTTTCAGATATTAAACCTTCATTTCAAATATTATCCAACCCTTTGATTCTTACAGAACTTAGTTCTACGGACATGCTGCCAGACCCAGAAACTTGTAAAATACAAAGTTGTGTCATGCCTGAGAAATGAATAAACGTCTTTACATCCTAGTTTTTTATCTTTTGTTGTTAGCACATGAATTTTTGCATCATGAGAAATTCTATTCCTCTCCAATTTATTGAATCTGCACTTGATACTCCTCTCCTGATGTGAGAAGAGATCCATATTCATATTTATTTTGCTCTAAATTAGCTACTCGCTTATTGACCCTTAATAGTTATCATCTCAGCTGGAAATATATTAGAGTTCTAGTTGCCAAACAAATATTCAGCAAAAGATGAATAAAAGCATATGGGGAGGAAAAACCCACAAAGTTTTCACTGCCAATATAATGGAAGGCATTCTGGCGGACAGCCATCTGCACCCGCTGAACAGAGGGATCCTGGGATGACATTGATCGATTTAACAGTAGGAAGGTATTAATGATATTCAGCACTGATGGCTGAGCCACTTCACACTCATTTGCATTTCCATTCATCATCTCAGCATTTATCATTATGAGGCGAATGCCAGAACTAATTAAAGTCTGGGCTAACAGGGTGACATGGGAGTCCAGCCGCTACTTATACTGAGGAAATATGGGAAACTTTCCAGCAGGAAGTACACCAACCTTACACCAAACCCAATTAACTTAATTCCTAACTAAACCATTTGAGGGTCCTTCATTTGAATAAACTAAAAAGCTGGGATTGAAGTTACACCATGTTTTTTTCTCCTTGTGTTCTAGCAGTTTCATGACTCAATAGCATTCTTTTATGTGGACATTTGGGAGATTTCCTTAATGTGATCCCGCTCCTCCTCAGATATCCCTTCCCAATTTTGTCATAGCAGCAGAGATACAATTCCAAATTTTGCAATAAAAGTTCAAAGTTAAATACACATTCTAACATAATTTGATCCTGAAGTGACCTAAAAAGTATTGTGAGTACCCTAGTAAAAAAAAAGACAATAAAAAGCTGGAATACATTGAAATTTATTGTTTATGTTTACATAAGAGAGCTAGTAAACCACCTCTTCAAATAGACATAAAAATTATTCTTATTTGTTTTCTAGCACAGAAATATGAAATTTTTCTTCTCTGTAGTCCAAGACTTGGCATACTCTCACAAGCTGTCCCATTAGCTGCACTGAGAAAACCCCTGTGAGCAAAGCCACCAGGATTTGATCCCGGATACATCTTGGTAAGTCATTTGGTTTCAAGAATCTTCTTGCTGAGAGCTGGAATAGTCATAGGGATATTGGCTGTCAAACTCCACTTAGATCAGGTCTGTAGCACCTTTAGGCTCCTTTGAAATTTCCAGACAGAAAGAACAAACATGATAGGAAAAAGGTGTAGTAGTACAAAAAACTGCAGAAAAGCTTTCCAAGTAAATTATTTTATATTTTCAAGTTTTTGCAAGGTATGTCCATAAGTACAAAAGTAATCTTTTCAAAAGCAGATTTTACTAAACATTATCCTTACCAATGGTTCCAAATGCTGTTTTACATTTTAAAGCAATATTTTATTTTTATTTCTACAGATATAAAGAGACATTTGATCTGGGCTCTGGGTAACATGGTATCATTTCATTACCCTAGGAATTTCTCTCCCTTATTAAAATAAATACATATCACCAGGTGAAATATCTAGCTCAGGTGTCCACAATGAATCCTCTGCAGTTTTCTATCTGCCACACACTTAGAAGAAAATGTGGCTTTTATACTCTGCTGCAAAGGCCTTAATGGTTTTAAGAGAGATGCAACATCTTTGTCTAGTGGCATCCCCCCACACATATTCACAAATATGAGGAAAGGCAGTGCTGCTGTGGGAAATGCTGGATCCCTCCAATGTTGGTTGAAACCAGTTGACAGATTCATAAATTAAAATAAAATCTTCATAAGACCTTTTCAAACTTAGTGAGAGAAACAGTGAGCTTGTAGTCTTGGTGTGAAGCTCCTTGTAGGAGGAAACTCAGCCTCTGCTCATTTCAAGTTTTTAGTGATTTCATTGCATAGCGCCAGCTGGAATAAGTGTAAGTTAGACAGGCATGGATGAACCAGTCAGGCTCTTTTTACCAGGCATTGATGAAAAATATAGGCATTTTATAAAAGCAGAATGAAGAGATGCAGCAGGTGATTTTAATTTTCCTTTTGTGCTGGCCAATTTTAATTTAGTCCTCCTTTGTGGTTAAAAGCTTTATCCTCTTCCTGATATATATTTCTGACCCATTCACATGACCAGGCAGTGTGTAGCCTGTAAAAAAGATCAATGAACAACGAAGGGTTAGATTATATTGACTTAATGTTGATTAGTTTACACTGGGTTGTCTGCTGCAAAAGATGTCAGAGCTTTTGTAGTTCATTAGCTCCCATCAATTGAACACTGGCTTAAATTAGTACATGAGACTCTTCCTTTCTGTAATGCAATTTCAACTTGCATTTCATGCTTAGCTTTCCTATTTGTACTTCCACATGATAGCTGTTACAACATTTTCTCCATGAAAGAAAAGAAAAAGAAGCAGACTAAAAAAAAATTGGAATGCTTGTTAGGTGTGTTTCTGCTCATTTCACCTATGGAAGTTATCCCACTTGCTATGATCAGGATGACCTCTGACACCAGTTACATCAGAAGTGTTATTCAACTGCAACACATCTTGTAATCACCTCAGGATGTGGCAGCTTATAATTAAAAAAAGTATGACTTCACTATATAATCCACTTACTGTCAAAAAATCCATTGCAGCTTTTGGAATTTATGATCACAGATCTGAACAAATCAGGATTTCATAAAAATGTTTGCTGTTATCAAAACCTATGAGAAATTTGGTTCTGAAACAGCTCTAATAGCTAGCTGCAATAATAATATTTTATTTTCTTTGAAGAGAGAGAAAGAGCACAGATTTAGAATCTCTGGAGATCATCTGGTCGGGCCTCCTTGCTCAAGCAGGGCCACCTACAGCTGGTTGCCCAGGACCATGTCCAGGCAGCTTTTGAATATCTCGATGGATGGAGACTCTAAACCTCCCTGAGCAACCTGTGCCAGTGCTTGGTCACCCTCAGAGTGAAAAATGTTTCCCTTGTGTTGAGGAACAAACAGGACAGAATAAGAACACGCTTTTTTACTTAACTCTGTCAAGCAGCAGTATCTTCGCTACAGGCTGGCCAATCTTCCAGCTGTGCTCTGTGGCAGGCCCATGCCACCACCAATACCAAAGACTAAAAAACATTAGAAAAGGATAGAGGTTACTGCCAGAAATACAAAATGAGTGTTGCACAAAACTGATTTGGGCATGACTGATCCAAATGGAAGAGTTGGCAGAGGAACGACTGGCAAAAAGAGGGCCTGTAGGACATGAAATATGGCAAAGATTAAAGTTTGCATTTGAAAGTAGAGCTATTTATAAGAGATTTCAAACTTGATATATATGAGGTCTGATTCATAACTTGACTGCTATTAATTCCCCATTTTCAGAAAATAATTTTCAACTGCTTGGAACACCTTTCTCAAAATATTTTGACAACTTTTGATTTGGGCGTTTATTGGATATTTTTATTTCAACAGAGTTTGGTTTCACTGTCAAAAAAACCCCCAACTTTTTATTTCTTCTAAAATGTCAAAATCCTAACTGACAAAGATAAAAAGAAGACTCCTTATGTAACTAGATCTCTGGTGATTTTGAGGATTATTCTCAAAACTAGCATTATTTTCAAATGTTCATTATCTAAAGTAATTATTGCTACTTTAGAAAATCTGAATGTTGTTTCCAAATGAGATGGCATAGAATCTCGTAACATATAGAAATGCAGTTTTCATCAGCTGGCTCTACACAACATATGTCACCATGTGCTCTGTCTTTGGAAAGTATATTTTTTGGCCAAAAATTCTAGGAAGAAAGCAATGCAAAAATGAATTGTATTTAGGAACAATTTATTTCTCATGCAGAAAAGGATAGGAAAAATACAGAAAAATCTGGGGTGATCGTACCAAGATGTCTGTTAAACCTTCTTTTCCCCTCCAATAATTTGATCTAGTCGACACATGTTCACTTTCAACATTATTGGATTAGGAAAATTCTTCTATGCACCTGCATCACCTCAGTATCATTCTTCATGTTTTCCTCCCTTCTTTTCTTCTGACTGCTAAACTCGTGCTCATTCATGATAAAACTGCATATGTATACTATGTAAGGCCGAAATTCTTTCTTATTATTTTTCAGACAAACTAAAGGACACCAAACCCAGAAATATATTGCCATCTAGAAGATGCTTCGATTTTAAGTTCTTAACTCAGTGAGACACATCAAGTAAGATGATGCAACATGAATTCTGTGCATCCTGAGTATGATATATAATAGTTATAGATAAAACTGATCCTTATTCTGATCCTGTCTATGAAAAATCAGTGAAGAACTATAATTTAGATGTTTAAATCGAACTTTAAAAGAAAAAAAAAATCCTATACAAGGATATCAGGGATATTAGTCTCAAAAGCTGGTTGCAACATTTGAAATTAGGATTAAATTTTGAAGAGAATAGGATTTTTATTTTCTTTTAACAGAAAGGGCTACTGTTAATACTATTTTAATGCAAGCTTTACTAGGCAGTAAAGGCAGAGTTTTTTGATGATTGATGTTTCTTGTAAACCATCTTGCAAAGTACTCCCTTCAAATGTCCAGTAAGCATCTGACAATCAGACTAAAACTGGTGGATAGTCTGATACTAACTGTATCTGTGGCTGCTCTTCACAATTATATTCCACCTGAAAGAACACGTGTAAGAAAGTACAAACCGGTGTAAGAAAGTACAAACCGTAGAAGTACATCAGTTAATCTCAAGCTAAGCACACACTGTCTGGACTCCTAGAAAAACATAATGATCATGTTAGTAGCTTTATTGTGAGTTATAATTTTTTAAGCAAGCATGTAAAACCCAAGTCCTGGGTTGCTTTTTTTTCAGTTACTTAATTGTTACATGCAGCTACAGGAAATAGAGGTATAGATAAACACATTATTATAGACAATGCAATACAAATTTTCTAAAAAATATCAGATGACATTATCATACCGGTTTCATTTACATATTTGTATTTAACTTCTTAACCAATTAAATATAATACAATAAAAAAGTTTATTAAAGGAGGCTTTTATACAACACAGTCTAAATAACCCTTTTGTGTCTCTTCTAAAATTAAACTTGTAGAACAAAGGACTGAAAAAAGTTTGAGAATAGTAAAGGTTTTTTTAGGCTATTCATGAAAATAGTCAAATATACTAGCACACCTGAAATTGTCTCTTCGTTAAGCCACAGAGTTTATTCATGAAGTGAATTTTTGTACGTATTTTCAGGATCTGGCCATTTAAAAGGTTTCCATGGAGAAGTAATCAGAACTGTTCTGTATGATGATATTTATTATTCATGGTCCTACTCTAGCAGTAAAATAGCTAATAAAACAATCTTAGAGAAAGAAACACTGCAGCAAGCATCTTGCATCTCTCGTAACGGCTGAGGACTTCAGATTCACTTGTGAAAGACTATTGCTCATTGTGTTCATGTTTGTGTATTTACAGGAACACATGATAAAGATTATTTTTAATCTCATTTTTGTGTTCTTTGATAGAGAATAAACAGCATAACATAAATATGAAAAATAAGGCTTGTGGAAAAGGGAAGTATAGTCCAAACCCAGTAAAAGAGCATAGCAATCATTATGATTGTAAAACGGAACTACCCAGATTGGCTGATAAGTGACATGCCTTCTCAAGGTATGAAGCTGAAAATAATCCTGGAAGCTACTCTATACAAGTGCTTGTGCAGTCATTAACTGTCGCAAGCTGAGGAAATAATAATAAAAAACGTACGAAGTCAGTCCCTTGGAAAAAAACCCAAAACACAACAACTTTAAACAACTTGTTTTCCCTAGCTCCTTTTTGTGATAAGGGAATAGTTTCGTGAACACTGTCAGCCTTATGCCATATGTTCCAGGAAACTAGGGACCCTTGAAGAAGAAGAGGCTTTTGAATTATTGATCAATGATTAGCAAATGCAATCGAAATTGTAGACTTGATGTTGTGCAGGAATTCATAATTTATGAGTGGACAAAATAGTAGGTAGCAGAGGTAGTGGTAGGTGATTTCAGCCCCCATATTGATTACTTAAAACAACAGGAGATAAGTGTAGTGTGACAGACAGAACAAAAACTGACAGCTCACTGCCTGTCCATCACTACAGACTGAGCACTGGGGGAATAAAGCTTACTGTAGAAGCAAATACATTTCTATTGTGTGCCTTTGATCATTATGCTGTTCCACTAGACCAAAGGACATATTTGTTTATAATTTATGTATTCTCTTACTATAAAAGATTGATAGCATCCTATTAGATACCATAGTATCTAAATATCCAGATAGTTTGTACCTGTAACAGCTTGAGAAGCAATATTGTGAAACATTTGCATAGTCTATCAGCAAAGGTAAAAACCTGGGAAGGGAAAGGAGACAAGGTGTGTCTGACACCAGCCTAAAAGTCAGCTCTGTTTTCCATCCTTTGCTGCCGTCTGCCAGCTCTTCTTGGGCTACTGAAATTCTTCCTTACAGATCAGCCCTTGAGAGCACTAACTCAGAAACAGACCTCTCCTGTTAAGAAAAAAGCAGCTTCCACCTCTAATTTTATGAGTTGATGAAAGAGGAGTAGGCAGGGGTGGGTGGACATCCAGTCTCCACGTCACACTTGGGCGATCATTTCTCTATTTGAGCAAGCAATCTCTATGCATACCAGCAGAGGTAGACTTCATCATTCTTGAAACCTGAAAGCAGTCTGGGACTGCACTAAGTGATTTGGTGACTTCATTGACATTGGAGGGGGTTCTGGGACTTTTTGCTGGCAAGGGATAACCTATTTGGTTGGAATTATCCTGCTACAGAACCAATGCAAAGGCACGTGTCCTGCAGGCTGTCCTTTGTTGCATCACAACAGGGAGGTGTGAGGGCATGTGTGTGTCTGAACAAATATTTTGTCTTTTCTGTCCTGACCATAAGTCAGCATGACCCCAAATTTATGGAATAACCTTATTGAATAAAAATTGTATTTAAAAAATAAAGGAGAAAAACTAAGGACTGACCCAAAGATATGGCCTTGTAACTTTGAGGCCAATTATATTCTGAGTTCAATTTGGAGCATGCAGTGCTGTAAGTGTCCTTCTTAACAGCAGAAAAGTGATTTGAATGACAAGAAGGCAAGCAATAGAACAGCAGAAGTTTCCAGCATTAAGACAGAAGGTGGAGCAAAAAGATGTCCATGAAGAAGAGCGGTGTGGACACAAGACAAAGATGACTGCCCACCAACAGAAGCATATGTAGGAAACAGGACATTGTGAGTGGATTAGTCAAGTCACAGAAAACTGGAGGATAATTCAAGGACGGTTGAGTGATGAGGGTTGCCTGGATCTGTATCTAAAGACAACATTCACCAACAGTTGGTCTTAAGATTTGCAGTAACCTGGTTACATTTAACATTTAATTTGGTAAATGTGCTCTGTAGAAAGATTTTGAGAAAAATGAGCCTTATTTCTCAGCTGGAGCAAATTAAGCCAGGGCAAAAGGGTTCAGGTAAATACATAATCTGCCTGATGAATTACCTTCAACTACCATGAAAGTTTGATGCTTTTATCATAAACAGCACCACATATTTTAACCTCTTTGTCCAAATCATTGTTGGGTAACAACCATAAAAAATGGGCACTACGCAAGGGAAATGTCGTGGTTTAACCCCAGCCAGCAACTAAGCACCGCGCAGTCTCTTACTCACTTTTCCCCACTCAGTGGGATGGGGGAGAAAATCGGGAAAAGTAAAACTGTGGATTGAGATAAGAACGGTTTAAGAGAACAGAAAGGAAGAAACTAATAATGATAATAATAACACTAATAAAATGACAACAGTAATAATAAAAGGAATGGAATGTACAAATGGTGCACAGTGCAAGCGCTCACCACCCGCCAATCGACACCCAGTCAGTCCCCGAGCGCCCCCACTCCCTCCAGTTTATATACTGGGCATAACGTCCCATGGTCTGGAATACCCCATTGGCCAGTCGGGGTCAGCTGCCCTGGCTGTGTCCCCTCCCAACTTCTTGTGCCCCTCCAGCCTTCTCGCTGACTGGGCATCAGAAGCTGAAAAATCCTTGACTTTAGACTAAACATTACTTAGCAACAACTGAAAACTTCAGTGTGTTGTCAATGTTCTCATACCGAACTCAAAAATACAGCACCATACCAGCTACTAGGAAGACAATTATCTCCATCCCAGCTGAAACCAGGACAAGAAACCACCTAGTTCTGTTGGCAAATACTATTGCCTTTACTGAGATCAATGTTTTCAGCTGGAGGAGCTAAACAATATGGAAAGAGTGAGCAGATTACTCAGGCAACAAAGGTTACCCTGGAAAGGCTTCAGGGGAGAAAAGGCATATCTTTCTCTGCATGCTCATAGAGGAAAGTGCTAGCCGGAAAGATACATTCCCTGAACGTACCAACCATAATTTTTACAGCAGCTAGCAGAACAATATCCTCCTCCTTCACTGCATCTAGTAGATCTTCGGAAGTTCCACTTTGATGATGCACACAGCTGACACCAGTGGTGACACTGGTAATGCCTTTTGGAAGATGGAGCTTTCACCATTTTTGTCAGTTTTCACCACACAACTTCCAAGGAAAAGCTAGAATAATCAGAGGAGTCTGGGACTATGGATTTAGATGAGTACAAATTTATATGGAATAATTTTTAGAAGAATTAATTTTTTTTAAAGGAAAATAGAATAAATTTCATAAAAATAACATACAATTTTAAGGTATATGAGAGTTCTTGCTTGAATTCCATGTCACATTAATCTTACAGCATATGACTCATGGATGCAATTGAACAAGAAAAGTGGAAGATAGTATTAAAATTAATATAGCTGAGAATCTGTTAGAGTGGGCACAATTCGCTTATTATAAGATTCTAGTACAAATGACAATTTTACATTTAAAACATTCCTACTTTAAGTGCAAAGCTATATTTTGCATAACATGGTCTTGTTTTTACTGGAGAAAGGATCTGCATATGAGTTAAAGATGCATGAAATGTTGCTTTTTCCTTATTTATAAACAAAAGCAAATAGGAAAGTTTGTCCTTCATAAGTTATGACATGATCTGCTTTAATGCCTTCATAGCTTCATGTCTGTTGAGCGGTACATTCATCCTAAACTCATGTTATTTAAATCCTATAGTGCAACACAATGTCATATGTTGTACCTTTTTTGTTCTGTGTATAGTGGCACTAGCAGTGATGCTGCTCCAGGATTCCTGTATCTTCATACAAGCAATTAACTTCCTTATAAGATATATAGCATGAGTTTGACAGTTGATTCAAAATAGTTATTATTTGTAGAGTGACTGAGTTTTCATGCTTTTGTTGGGTTTTGTTTTTCCATAGTAAACTGAGGGGAAACAAAACAATCACAAGGATAATCTGAGATGATTTATAATTATTTCTGACAAACACTAGATACCTGAAGCTGTATGAAATTCCTTCTGCCTCTCCTCTCTTGGCTGATTATAGTCTGCCTGTAGTGTCAAAGAGTACCGCCTAGCCTCCTGTTTCTCATAGGTTTCCAGTCTTTTTTACATGATGATGGCCATTTTCTCCATTTATTGAGTCTGCAACAGTCACGTTTCAGGTATCTGTCCAATTTCCCCCAAAATATGGGAAAAAATGCCCTAAAGCATGAAAGCAGTTGTTTTACATTGTAGTAGTCACCAAAGAAACCACTACAGTCAAGCAGAAGTTTATAGTCATTTTGGTGAGACAGTGGAGTTACTTTTTTCATAGGTCTTAAACAGTAAATGAATAAAGAACAAAAATTTGTCAATAAGTAAATGTAATTTAATATCTTTACAACATTAATAGACAGGTAAAGCTCAATTAACACCTTGTCGTGGTTTAACGCCAGTGAGCAACTAACACCACGCAGCCGCTCACCCCTTCCCCCCCCAAGTGCGATGGGGGAGAAAATCGGGGGAAAAAAAGTTAAACTCGTGGGTTGAGATAAGAACGGTTTAATAGTACAGAAAAGAAGAAAGTAATTATAATGATAACACTAATAAAA
>JANZLQ010000050.1:14549651-14586614 GCA_026212715.1 Elanus axillaris
AAGCTGAAAAATCCTTGACTTAGTCTAAACACCACCCAGCAGCAACTGAAAACATCAGTGTTATCAACATTCTTCTCCTACTGAACTCAAAACACAGCACTGTACCAGCTACTAGGAAGACACTTAACTATCCCAGCTGAAACCAGAACACACCTTAATATTGTAGTATTATTAGACTTGAGTGAATTATCTACAAGAAATATTTTTTTAAAAATATCAGCCTTTTATTTTTTTTACCCTCTTCTTTGTGGACTATCTATGAGAAGATCAGCTTTCTTGGATGTTTATATGTTATTTAAAAATAGTAATGAATCTTCTAATTTATGGGGTGAATGCAGGTAAATCTTTATGCCTCCTTACATTCCACATTCATTCTCTGGAAGTGATAAGGGGCTGTAACTGGTTAAGTGGTATTTTTGCACATCACATGATAGAGTCTTATAGATGAGCCACCTGTTTCTTCTTCCTGATTTACTGAGTGAAAAACATGTCTAACAGAAATGCTAGTTTGAGTGAGTTGGAACCTTATGTATTACGGCTATGAGAATACCTAACTGTGACCTTCACTTCCTGCAGACAAGAAACCAAACAGAAAGGAGCATAGCAACTGGAAGACCAAATTCCTTTCTCCAGAAGTTGTGTTGGACTTACTGCTTTGCTCAGTTTGCACTGGGGAGAGGGGATTGGGAGAGGAGAAAAAGTTGTGGAGGTTCAGCAAGGAGGGGTGAAAGTAAAGAGAGGCAAATGTAATTTTTTTCTGCCAAAAGGGCACCTCATCCTGGACGCAGTAACAGCACAGACTCCATGGTGCACAGGAATCTCAGAAGAGATGACCATCCTTGTTTAAAGGGATGTCTATAGAATAGGTGTCTGGGGCTGCTCTTCATTTAAATATTTTAGCACTAAATTATCAGTAATAGGGAAAGAGGCAGCTCACGTTTATGTGTATTTATCTTTTATGTAAATCACAATATGATGTGATGCTGACACTTTCAGAGGAGCAGGGCTGTCAGAGTAGTTTTCCTATTAAGCACAGAAGGCCCAGTAGCAGGATTATGCCTTGGATGTTGCACTTAAGCCTCTGTTTCAACATCTGACTGTAATAGGGTACATCATATTATTGACGTATACCTGTAAGCTTGCTTGCTTGCTTGCTTGCAGCAGCCTGTGGAAAGTAGGTTGCCCAAAGAGACTGAAGAATCTCCATTCTTGGGGATTCTCACAACTAGATTAGAGAAAGCCCCGAGAAGCTGGACCTGTCCTCACAGCTGACTGCTTTTAGCAGGAGGTGGACAATATGACCTCCCACAGACCCTTCCCACCTCAGCTATTCCATGATTCCATGCTGCGAGAAGGATTTGAAGCTTAACTTTGTGCTTCAACTTCTAGCTGTGGTCTGGCAAAAGCAATAGTGCAGAAGCAGTTGTAGGACATTCTCTTTCACTGATTTATTCCCTTTTGGAGTCCATAAAATAATATTGCAAATATATTTTAAACCATATTTACATATTAGAACATGTGGATCTGGCAGTACCTGATGAATTGCACTGGGAAATAGTTTCTGTACTACAAAAAAATCTAAGTATGGACGACATCTCTATCAATCCAATTGCATAAAGTGGTGAATTGCATTCGTTGGTGGTAATTCCCTTCAGGATGTCTTGAAATGAAGTATTTTACTTGTCCTTTCCTCTTGCTTTTGTAAAGCCACATTATTCCTGAAGTGCATATAAAAAATTGGCATGCTAAAGATAACACATATGTTCACAAATATGTGAGCTTATATGACCTGCATAAACCCTCTATCTATGTAAAGTCATAGGACATGTTTTTGAAAAGAGTTCAGCTAATTTAGCTGGGATAAAAAGAGTTAATCTTGGAAATATTGCAAGTGTGCCTATTAAAGTCCTAATGTTTGCAGTGAGTGATAAACAACCTAAAGGTATACAGATGAAGGAAGGAACTGACTATTTGTCAAGAAATTGTCTCATTCACTGTCTAAAAGGGGGGAAATTATTTTCAGATATACAAATTACTGTAAGGTTTCAAGGCTAGAGTGAGCCTGACCAGCACATCTTACAGAGTGAAAAAATGAGCACTTTCCTCCACAAGTGAACAAAAGGCCTTTAGTTTATTTGGGGAGAAGCTAAATACATGAGTTCAGAAGAGTAGGACCAAACATCTTTACAGAAGCATCAGCCTCAAGAGAAGAGTCTTTCTGATGATTTGCATAAAGTATTTTTAATGGGTTTGCAAGGGATAACAGGAAGATATCATCAGTACTTTGATGTTATCTAAAATTTCTGTTGAAGAACACATGTAACGCATCTCAGTATATTAACATGAAATCGTGTGTTTGTACAAATGCACTTTTTTCCCAAGAATGAAGAAAAATTATCTTCAAATTCTGCTTGATGTGTAGAAACCGGGACAGTAACTTTATTAGAGCTGATCAGAAAACAAATCTATTGGAGAAGTATTCACGAAAGTTTTACTTCATTTAATATTAAACTTCTTTGTTTATATAAATGTTCAGATCTTCTAAAGGAAGTTGAATGAAAGTACTGATTTTGAAATTGTTATTTTGGACAAAACCTGTAATCAACCTGTACAGCAATCTTTACTGTGTTCACAAAAGAAGGCTGATAGTCAATGCAGAACAAAATAGCACCTATGGGAAATAAAAAGTGTGGCAAAAGGAAGAAACATTAGTTGGGAATAAGACTCTCTTTATTTGGGGGAAGCTTTCCAGGGTAATTAACATTAGAAAAATATACTTTTATTGAAGTAAGGTTCCCAGTGACCTTAAAGTGATTTCAAAGGACACTAATCCAGGTGATGTGCTTAGATCCCACATGACATAACTATGTATTTTTCAGTTTCCTGAGAGTACCTAGACTTTCACACTCTCTTATTTTGACTCTTGAACATCCTTCCTGGCCAATACCCTTTCTTTCCCAGTCTAGAAGTGGACCTTTTCTTTCAAAAGCCTGTGCTGAGATGCTCACTTGTATATTGGAATGCAGGCAGTTCAGCCCCTAAAAACATGAACCAAAAACAAACGAAGAGTTTGCTAAGACATACTACACCAACCCCACCACCCCAAACCCTTATAGCTTGAGAGTGAGGACTAAATGACCCTGCTGGATCATGGCTTTAAACAGTCTTTATTTCTTTTCATTAGGAGGGCTAAAATCTCATCTATTAATTCTATTCTGCACAGTATAAACTTCAAGCAAGAGTCTAACCCAAACACTTGATAAATATCCCATTGTTGCTATGCTTGTATTGAGAGAGGGGCTTTACATAAAACACACTCCATTTCTGTGCAGAACTTAAGAATAAACATTTTATATTTTTCTTAATCATCACAGTAAGAGTAATTGCAAAAGTTGAATAAAAAGGAAGGATGCAGAGAAAAAAAGATGAATAAATACTGAGAAGTAGTTTTTCAAAGACAGTTATGCATGATTCATAAACTGAGCTTTAAGAAAAAAAAGAAAAAAATGAATAAATTGTTAGCATACTCCAAAATCTCACATGGCAAACTTTCCTGGATAATATCGTTAACAATGCTGATCTCTCTTTTCCACTGGGGATGAAAACAGGCATGACCCACCCTGGGGTAATTTTAACTAAAGGGCACCACTTGAGAATTCGCTTAATAATCTCAGTCTCAAGTCCTTCAGCCAGCGCCAGTCACCTTGTAATGAATATTCTCTTCACAATAATCTCCCTTTTCCCGAAAAATGGTATAAATGGAATTACAACACAATTGCCTCCTTTTATCTGATGAATGTGAAGCAGCAATATTGTGTTAGCAGGCCTTTTTGGAAGATATATTGGACTTTAATAAAATTTGATCAATGCATTTAAGTCAAATTGAATTATATGTAAGTGGATAGGGTTGACATATGTTTCAATATCTGCGAGTGATACATTATTCTCCAGTGAGCATAAAATTTAATGAAATATAAATACCCATTAATCCTCATGTTTCAACCAATCAGTCACCGTTGCTCCTGCCTGCTGTTAGCAGAAGCAGGCCCAGAAAGTCATCTGTTTTATCTAAGCAGGAGCTCCAAACTGGAAAGACATCAGAAAGCTTGGGGAAGTGAGAAGGCACAGAATAGGGAAAAATGTGCCAGCGCTTTTGTTGTTCCATGCTCTCTAAAATGAAACAATGTAGTGCTCAATTCTCTCTTTTAATTGGAATCTAAAGAAGAAAGTACTAATCATTACCTTTGAAACTGGAATTCTGTGAAGAAACATATTCAGAAGGGCTTGGGTTTTTTTGTTTTTCAATAAAAGCCTACCATATTCCTTCATTCCTTTTTTTGATAGATGACTTGTTATGGCATATTTTGCATCTTTTGCAAAGCTAACACGCAAGAAAAAGAAATGCCAACTAACCCAGAACACCTTTCCTTGGAATTATCTCTAGTACTAGCAATCTGATCAAGTTGAACTTTGAAAACTGTACTACAGAAAGCATGAGATATTGTGCTGTAGTCTAATTTCTGAGCAACAAACAGCTCTGACACTAAAATTCCACATTTTATAGAATATTTCCATTTATACAGTTGTAGTTCAAAATAGTTTATAACTCTGTAGGATTATATAGTTTATATAGAGTGGTGCTAAGCTGTACCAACTCAGAATTAAAAACAAAAAAATCATGGACTTAAGTCTGACTTCTCAGCTGACAGCTAATGGTAAGCAAGCACCAATTCCTGAAATCCTTTTAATTTTCCCTCTCTATTACTTTGTCAGTAAAACTGGGAAACTGAAACAAACAAGCATACATACGTAATTTTTAGGTAGGCACCAAGTCAATCGTTCCTCAGATTATTCGTCTAATTGCATGAACAAAATGACATATACAGTGAATTTCAGAATGACCAGTTTAATTTCAGGACTATATGCCTATCTGTAAACCCAATTACAAAACCAGCTAGCAAGCCCTTTGACATGGAGAACACCCACATTTTGGGTCCTTTATCCACCTTGAGGCAGAGGCTCAGGTATTCCAGGAGAGTGCTCTAATCACCAGCTATAAGGTCCCCAGCGGCGAGTCTCTCCTGGACTGTTCTAGTTCAACAGCTGATGAATGGAATCCTCTTTGGGACCTAGCAAGAATTAAGAAGGCTATTGCTCTGTGTCAAGTCTACAAGGACAAGAAAGCAGATAGCGGGAAGCCTCTGTTATATAGGAATATTTTCCTGTGATATAGGAGGACATGGCCTTCTATGCCACAGGCCGTATGCCCCGTTATGAGGGGAGGAGCACTACACTCCTTTTCTCAGGTTGCTGAATGTGGTTTGAACCGTGTTGTCAGAACCCCACAGTTTTGCTTTTGCAAAGAACATGTGAACAAACTGAATCAAATATTCTGATGAAAAAAAACCTGGCTTCTTATAAATCAAAAGCTTCTCAGAGTTGAGGAGTTTCATTTTAGCAAAGATGTAGGACTGCTGTAAGAAAAGAACTATCTTAAACAATTTGAAGCCAGGATAATTCCTTCTTTAGGGAGGAACTAAACTGCAGAACTTTTCCAAATATGAAGTGTGCATGCTTCTTTTATAACAAATAACATTCTCTGTAGTGTGTCATTCTTGTTTTTATTATCAACCTGAGAGTAATTTAGTTTTTACTATTGCATTATATATCTCATCTGAAAAGAACCTGTCTTATACAGAGACATATGGTGTATTCTTGCTTTGTATTACTTCTATAATCAATGTAATGCTCTTTTAGGCTATCTGCTATTCAGAGATTCCTATCATCCAGAGATCAGCATGTTTAGGCCTTTTGCCCTTCCTCCTGCTTTGAAAGCCTGCATGAGACTGGAAAAAGTCTATCATTTGTGCAACACTGGGTGGGAATGTTCCTGCCACAAGGAATCCTCAAAATGGCTTTGGGACTATGATGTCCTGAGAGAAAAACTACAGAGCGTTAGGAAGGCTGAAGAATCCATTTGCCACCTTGCTATAATATGTTGCCTACCTATGATCTATGGTAGGGATGCAAAAAGTGAAACTGGGCAACACTAAAAGGAATCCAAGATTTAGGTAAGTAACACCTTGGCATTTCTAGTTTGCTCTCTCATCTGAGATAAAGGTACCACATAATGCAGGAGTAAGAGTACCTTTCATAGCATAGAGAAGAGGAATATGTTGTGCATTCTACTGATAAGATTTTGATGTGTCATCATGATAGTAAATAATTTTGAGAGACAAATTGGGGGTGTTCAAATTTTTGCACCTGCACGAGAACATCCTAGTACATCCTAGTACTTGAATGACTGATATTTTCAGTGACGCAATTGTTTCTGAACTTATTTACCACTCATAAACTGCAGTGCAAGAAATGTATGATAGTAGTTTGCATCAAATTGCTCAGGTTAGTACTTTGGGAAACAAGGCAGAAGACTGTTTCTCTACTGCAGAGACCCAAAAGGAGGGATTAACTGTATTTCTTGTCAAGTTTAGAGACCTTTCACTTCAGCTTTTTGCATCTTACAGGATCCAGATATCAAGTGCCAGACTGGGGGTATACTCCTAAGACAGCTGTTTTCAGAAGTATATAGACAAACAACAAAGATTGAGGTTGACATTTTTCAAGTGAATATGTTTCAAAATACAACTAATAGCTATAGAATAGCTATAAGGATAGCTAAGGACAAGTCAGCTCTTTTGGAAGTCCCCCGTCTACCTGTACAAGATGGCTATGAGCTGAGGCCCACAGCTGGTAAGTTTTTCCACTCACTAATGGCTTTGCATGGCCTTGAGCATTGGGTGCTCAGTTCAGCACAGCACAGCTTCGAACACAGCTGTGCCACAAAGCAACCACCTGGCCATATTTGTCATTGTCTTCCTTTTCCCATGCCCATGAAACTGCACCTGACCGTAAGGTGGCTGAGGTGTGAAGGTCCTGAACACCTGCTTTCTAATAAGATCATCTCCTTCAGGCTTCTGCAATTTTAGCTTTTTGAAACATGTATCCATTGTCTCTATTTTTTTCTGAGTAGGTTATACCTTACGTTTGGTTATGACCTTGGTGAACTATCCTCAGAGCAATCTAGGCAATTTGGGGGTACTGTTGCAAATTTCTACAGTTTTGGTAGAACCTTGATAGGTACATTTGTATTGCAGTTTGTGTTGTTAATAAATCAAGGCTTCAGGGGACAAAAAAATATGGAGACTTATTATTCCTTTTAAACATTCACCACCTTGAGTTACAAAACTGCAAAAGGTAACCTGGATATAATTGTCACGGAGAGAATACTCTGGATAATACAAAACACATTGCTGGGATGAATGCTGACATTTGATTAAGGTTATTCCTTTAATTTCTGTGCCAGAGATCACAAGAACCCTATACAAAGTGTTTGCCACTGACTGTAGTGTAATTGTTAATATGTACTTTCTGATATGTCAGTGAAACTGTTCAACATATCTATGGAATTCTGTGTTTTAGAGGTTTCACTTTAGTTCTCAGTCTGCTTTATATGGAAGTTATGCTGTCATTTGTGCAGCGTGAAATGTGTATGAACGGAAGTTAGTTTAGTGGCAATTCTTTCTAGTAAAAAGGCATAAGAACATGGATTAAAAAGCTGCCCTAAGAAGCGGTCTGCTTAACTGCAAAGCATGTTATAGTTAAAACCAATGCCACTTTAAGCTTTAACTCAGAAGCAGCTGAAGTTCTCTGATGAAGTATTAAAGACTATTATACAATCAGTTTTCTTTTCAAACAGTTCCTTTGCATACTGCAAAAAAGGACTTGAAATGCCACTAGATCTTACTCTGGAAAGGGCAAAAAAATGCATATGAAAATATTAGAGACATGCAAATATGAGAATAATTTTAATGAGTAACAAAACTTTCTAGGCAAGGCGATGGTCAGCAAAGAGGTCTGAAAAATGAATTTTTAACATATTGAGGAAGTAAAATACAATAAAATAAGACTAAATTACCATGGTAGACCAGATCACCCCCCGCCCCAAAGACAATAAGTATTTTCGTACTTTATAAAGCCACTTTAAATCAGAGCCAGAGGAAGAAAATATACACAAAACAACATCATTGTTGGAGTAACCTTGTTAATTATAGAAATTTTCTGAAAGGAAAATTAAAGGAACTTTAAAGACAAGGAGTGAGGTGGAAGATTGCTCTGTTAAACTTAGATTCCTTTGAGCTGGAACTGGATTCAGAAGGTGTTTTCATTTGAACATGTCTTTATCCATGAGCTATCTGTTCTCCTACTATATGCTAGAAGATGTAGAGTTCATCTTTAATGATGGGTTTTTACATTTGCTTGAAATATATCTCTGTAGACAGCACCTCAATGGTAGGAATCATAATAATGAATAATTACATTATGGTACATGTGATACAGCTCATTCCACCAGTGACCACACTAGGTTATCAGGGTAATAATAGCCAAGTTTTTTAGGCAGGTCCCACACACTTGCCTAACTTACTGGCCCAGTGGATTTTGTCTTTTTACAGATTCATAGCTGCAAACTACAGGCTGTAATCTAAATTAAATTGCAATATGAATAGACATCACTGGATAAACTGCCAGCTGCAATAGGACACAAATGGAAGGTCAAGCAGAAACACATTACAAGGTGTGAACATGTATGCGCTTGTCTACACAGTGTGACAAACCTCTAAAAGTGACTTGAGTTTTGGGCAGATGGTTAAAACATGACAAGTTACTGTCATTCCAAACATCTAGAAAACATATTTCTCATGATCTGCTCAAAGCTGTAATCACTATTTTTTTTTTTTTTTGAAAACATGAGCATCACCACTATTTCTACCACTGTTGAAATAAACTCAGTGCCATCAGTTTATGGACCCTTTCACTAACACCTTGCTCTACCTTCTGTGCTCAGATCGGGGGGGACTGCACCCCATGAGTGAGGCCACTGCCCTGCCTATACTAGTGTCACCTCAGTAAATTTTGGGTTAGGGAGGGTTTTCGTGTTAAAATTGGAAAGTAAATTCCATCACTGGTCTAAGACATCCTGCAACCATGCTCCTTTGTGTGCTGGCTGTCACTGTTCTCAGAGGCAACTGAATGGTAGGCATCTGTCCTGGGTTCAGCTGGGATAGTTAATTTTCACAGGAACCTGGGAGGGGGCATAGCCAGGGCAGCTGACCTGAACTAGCCAAGGAGCTATTCCATACCATGTGCCATCATGCCCAGCATATATATAGGGAGCAGGCTGGGGGGTGGGCTCTTGGATTTCGGTGGGGAAGTGGCAGAGCGCCGCATTCCGGGTGGTGAGCGGTTGCACTGTGCATCACTCGTGTATTCTCTTATTTGTATCGTTATTGTTCTAACTTCTCTTTTTGTGTTGCCCCAGTAAATTGTCCTTCTCTCAACACTCGAGGTTCCGGGCTTCTTTCCTTTTCTCTTTCTGGTTCTCCTCCCCATCCCACCAGAGGGGGATGGGAGGAGTAAGTGAGCAGCTGCGTGGTCCTTTGTTACCGTCTGGGCTGAAACCACCACAGCATCCATACATGCAGATGAAAGAAAGGACCGCATTTACTAGAGGCAGTGATGATTTGTTTAAAACAAATATGAATTATCACATACAGAGTAAACCTAACCCCAGAATGATGAACTCTCTAGTGTTTAGGGTACATTATGAAACAAGATGAATTTCATAACTCTAGACTCATTCAAGGAAAGCAGTGCTTGAAGCTTTGGATATAGATGAGATATTGGCTGTCTGGTGGAACGGAGATAAGACATTGGGTTTCTTTGGATTTTTTCCACAAAAATGCAAAGGCCATGAGCTCAATTTGTTGAACTAAATTATTTTGTCTTCTACAGTAGAAATAATTCAGACTTAACTAATTGAATAAAGACTGAAGGTTTGGAGTTTTTGTTGGGTTTTTTGGGTTTTTTTTCTCACCTAAGCTTATGAGGAAGCATCTAACAATGAGCCTTACCCACCAATAGCAGGAAATAATTTCTTTCCCAAGTAAGATATGAAAAATGAGGTCACCACTGGGTTTAGGCTACAAGAATTGTAGCCTTGTCGATCACCCAGTATTGAGAACTTCTGTATTTATTTTGATTTATTATAAAAAAGACCTAGACTATAGCCATAGGCTATGCAAATACATCTTCAATCCTCAGCCCTGTTTTCCCATCCTTCTTTAGATTCCCAGGCTAGTGTCTTGCTGAGTTTCTTCTGAAATTGGCAAGGGTAGTTCTGGCTGGAATAGTCCTTTTAAAAATGAAATAGAAGTTGGTTTAAGTCAATATTCAGTGTTAAAGGAAAAAAAAAGTCAAATTAATATGTAAACAAAAATGAAATAATAGACTAAAAAGTAAACTGATCTTTAAAAGTAACTGGTTTAGTGTATTTCTGTCTCTCTCTCACACGCAGTATTTCTTTCTGTATTTTTTATCCTGAAAAAAAAACGTTGGTGATGTAAATCTTTACAGTAGCTGGCTTTCCCCACATATTTGCAACTGCCAGGGCCATAAATTTTAAGCAAAGAAATGTACTGATGGATTGGAGATAAAGGGACTTTTATTTAATACTGTCAAATGGTTTAGTGTTATGGCTTGACAGCATTACCACATTGATAAATTTAAGAAAAATCTGGCTTTGTAATAAGAATGAGTTGGTTTAATATCACCTAGAATATACATCTATGTTAGTTCATATATTATTGTTGAGAATGGAAAAATAAAAAGAACTCCCATAGAAATACTATTTTAGGACACCAATCTCATCAATAGACTGTAACATACTATTTGTTATATTGCATCACAAGCACATATTAAAAGAACAGGAAATTTGTGGCAGAACTGCAGGAGAGAAAAGGTATCAACAAAGGAGAAATGCCTGCTCAGTTCAAATGCAGGGGAATAGACTGCTAAAGAGCTACCTCACTCTGTACAGATACTGCAAAGTGCTTAATGTTACCCTCCGAAGTTCTGTATTTCTGCCTTTTTATGGAGCACTGCCAAATGCTTTATACTGTTAAAATATAAGTCTACTGTAAAAATACAATGGAATTTATTTGATTATTTGTACTAGTAATGAATTGGACAAGTAAGATCTTGTGAGAACTTGAGTGATCTTCTATAGTCTATGAAGAGGTCTTATCAGTGTATGATTTCAGGTAGCTTGGTTGTAATTTTAACAGCAGTAACAATTTTGATTGATAAAAGATGACAGCTTAGATGGAATTGAGGTGGAAATAGGATCACTTTTTGAAGTAATACCACATGATATCTTGAAAAAAATTAGCATGATATAACTCCAAGAAAATGGTGTAACATGATGGAACAAAGGATTCCAAAAATTACTTGTCAGCAGGGAAGTCAAAATGTTTGGTTTTTTTTCAACTGGGGCTTCTCAGGGATTAATTCTCACCAATATTTTATTTTAGCATTCACAATTAAATATGAATTAAAAATGTGGATAAACCATACATATAACATAAACTGGTAGATTGTAGATCATCACCAGTCATTCAAAGAGACTCAGCTTACTGGATGATAAATGGACATATTCAGCTCACTGGTCCATTCATAGAAAAACGTGTTTCAACGCAGCCAAAAGTAGAATCAGACATCTATGATACTATAAAAAAATTTGCTGCCAGAACACAGGTTTTCATGCAGGAGAAGAGGTTAAAAAAGATTGAGGCTCTATAACAGAAAAACAGCCCATTGTGAACACCATCAGTGTATTGCTGTATCAAAGAGGGTAAGCTACTATTTAGAGAGTAATAGGAAATAATGACTCCTCTGGGTAAGGTACTCATGATATTGATAGTGAATCACCAGAATATATAGATAGAATCCACATTTCTATAGGAGGCTGAAGGATTAGAGACCCTTGAAAATGAATAAACCACTGTTAAAGAAAACTTTATATAGAAAGATTTTAAAATTTTAAACTATTTATCATGTTAAAAGAAGGGTGAGTAGACACCAGTATAAAATCTGGATTCAGCCTACAAAGCAATGGAAGGCCACAAGCAAGACTTAAAACAAACAATAGGAAAATAAAATGTAATTTTTTTTGGTTTTAAACACTTGCTAACTAGCAATGAATTCTGCATGTCCTAAGCTCCACACCACATAAGACTTTTAACCTGAAAATATCTCTAAATGCCTTGATGAATTCTCACACCTTGCCCAAATTTGAAACACTCATAGGTAGGTACCTACTCTGCATCTCATTTTCAAATTGAGAATGGATGTTTATTAGCAGGAATTGTTTACTGAAGTCCTGGTTCTTGGAAAATCAAACCATTGGGTAGTTCATTCCCCTGTAAAATCTGTAATCTGCTGCTTTAAAATATAATAAAGCATGTTATGATTAAGGCCTGGTCCTTCCAAACATGCTATTCCAAATGATTTACACCTTAGCCACAAAAACCCAAAGCCTGTGGAATTATCATTGGCATAGTCTTGCCATGAGCAATTCTTCATCATCTTTGTAATGAGTAAAAAGCAATGATGAAGGCCAATACTAAGATGAAAATCTTGAAAACAGAATGAAGTTGTTCCTTGGAAACTTTCTTCAGTTAAGACTAATTTTTACTAATAAAGTATTAATGAAATATAGATCTTCCTAAAATTTGGTATATGCAAAACATAACCTAAAAAAGATTCTGCCATTGCAATATTTTATGTATCTCCCAGATAAGATTTCTTTCCCTTGTGGAATGGATATTGTGCAAGTTTGAAGGATATCACATGGCAGTTTTGACTTTTATTTGAAACAAATACAGGTATTTATTATCAGTTTATGTTTCCTTAAAAGGCTCCTTTTGGATCCTGGAACAAACCAAACCTGTTCATTCACAGACCTCACATCAACATCAAAATTCACTTTCTGATTATGATGCCTTGTATCTGGAGAGCTTTAGTTTAAATATGAGATAATGCTTGGATAAAGTAATTAATTATTAGAGAAATGTTCTTCCATTCAATAGGCTCTTATCCTCACAAAATTGAGGACTTTGGCAAGATACCGAGCTCCTTGGCATCTTTGTATATACCAATATATATACTCGGTATATATGGACCTTTGCATATACAATGATATATATGGACCTTGGCAAGATACCTTCAAATCAACGATATGTTGCAAATGAGTTTGAGAATTAGTTACCACTTTTTTTCTGAAGACTGTTTGTTTATCCCTCAGGCAGATTTTTGCAGGAGGTTTTCATACTTGTCCTGACTGTGTTGGCTCATTTCACCTTCCCTCTGGAATCTCCAAAGTAGTTCAATATTCCTCATTTTGCATTTTTCACTTTGATTTTATTGGGTAACCTGGCATCCTTTATGACTAGATTAAATCTTTGCACTTAGAAGGAAGTAGGGGACTGGCTGAGCAGTTAACTGAGGTGTCATACATCTGTATGTAATCTAGGGGTGAGTGGATGTTTGGCTTACATTTTCTACTAAATAGTTCTGCAAAACTTTCTGTGCTGACGCTGCAAAACATGAATGTCCCCCCAGAAGTTCTCAAGAGAAACTTAGTTTTTATAATGCGTAATTTAGTCAACCACATGGTGGCTCTTGACTTTTAATGACCCTTTTAACTGTAAGCCCAGTTAGAGCTCATTCTTCCTGGAATTAATCTCTTTATTCATAGACATTCTAGGGAAATCCTTCATTTCAAGATGCCCAGAGATCAGATGGAAACTAAAATCCATAGTCCACCTTCACATCATTCTAACAAACTGATTAAGGGGATTTTAATCTCTCCAATAGCCAAGGCTAGTGTGGCATGTGCTCTGCACCATGTTATGATCATGGCTGCAAGGGCCATTAAATTAGGACTGCATGAATCTTGCTACTACAGAGACAGTTCTAGAAAGACCAGAGGGAGATATTACTTGTTCTACATGTGCAATAAATAAATGATGTCTTGCATGGAAGTCACAAAGTGTTTTGCTCATGAACTCATTATTGTCTGGCCATTTTAACTATAAAATAGTTGGAAGAAATTCTAGTACTCTCATCCTACTTTTATGTATTTTAAAAAAAATGTAATTAATTTAGCTTAGGACTATGAATAATCTTTTTATGGTAGAGTCTTTTTGAAGGAATTGTTTAGTAACAACTCATACTGATTCTACACTATTTTTTACACTTGGCCAAACTTCAAAAATAACTCGTGTGAAGATTCTTTTTAACACCTCAAGGCTAATCAATCCCTTTGCTGTATTTCCTAACATGTTTGAAATTATAGCAAAGACACAAAATGAATCTGAGTACAGCTGTAGATTTTGCCTATTATATATTGTACACTTTTCTTCAAATTTATTAATGTAAAATGGCTGACATAATGATTGTCTATTCTTAATTGCTGTCAGTACCCTCCTGCACATTAACTGGTGCTGTCAGCACAAACATTTGAAACATATCATCCTAGTGTTTCGCACCTGACCAGTTCCCCGAATACTGAAAGAACTCCTTGTAGATAATAGCATTAGCTCAGCTGAGGTGTTCTGTACCTCAGTGACAAAAATGAATATCCATTTTGGATATGGATTAATACCGAAACAGAGGAAAACAGGTCTTTTTTCAGTGGGAAAAAAGAAAAAAAATGTGGAGAAATTATGTTTAGACATAGCAAGGTGCTGTTGCTTGCTGATTTAATATTAGCTTGCTGAGTTTTACAGAAAGCTTCAGTTATACAGAAAAAAACTATTTTACTAAAGGATATTAGGACCAGGGCCTGAAGTACTATATAAGTGAACATTTCAGCATTTAATGTTAAGGACTCATTAGCATGGGGGATTCTAGGCTTTGCAACTCCCAATATGCTAACTCTCATAGTCATGCCTGCTAGTAAGTCTGATGAGTACTGAGGCATCCCATGCAAAACAGAAGAGCATCAAAGGGTGGAGAAATTTTAATCATCCTCTGCTACCCACATATTTAAATGCTAACCCCACATATTTAAATGCTAACTCTTGGAATATAATGTCTTTAAGTGAGTAAAGGGAATAAATTTAAATTCGTGTGCCCTCAGAAAGTTGATAATTGGATTTTTGGTCTTCTGCTTCTTCAATCACTTCTTTAGGCTGTGAATGAAATGCAGAGAACTCCTACTCTATCTTTCTTTAATAGCAAACTTGATCCAAGCAAGGTATATTAAGAATGCAGACCTGATTTGTGTTGCCAGTTACAACAGAACAAGTGGTTTGTGAAGCCAAGACTCAGGTTTTGTAATGACTTTGGGCATTCGTAGTAACAGACACCTAAGAACATTGATGGAAATAATTCTGAAGAAGGTGGCATCTCCAGGTTTTGAAGATTGGAATTTTGGATTTGGGCAACAATGTAGGATCAATGCAGGACCTGCACACTTGTCCCACTGAAACTGTTTTTCTTAAGTAGTATATCACTGTTGATTTTCTTTCTGTGTCATGACAGAAGGAAAGCCAAGTCTTCATCCAAAAGAAAATGCTCCTATTTGACATTTATACACGCCAAAAGACTTCATTAAACTATATAAACTGAAGTATTTATATAAAAACATTTCTGTCCTTGAATCAAACAACACTGACAACTGTTTTACACTTTTATGGCTCTGAAGTAACAATTAACTAACGTACCCTTTGCCCTTATGTGTGACTGCAAAGTACACTCATCTTAAAAGCTAACTGAATGATTTGCATTTAGCTTTGAAGAAGATCATAAGCCACAGTTAAAAGTTTCATTATAGCAAATTTAATGTTGCACTTTCAAGACTTTTACTTGGATTTTTTTTTCTAATATGCAATTTTCCGTGGAATTGCAATAGATGCATTATATGTCAATAATGTTATTTTTAAACTTACATAAACTTTCTTAATATACATGATTTATATAGGACTTAATTCTTTCTCACTTAATGAAGCTGACTAATAACTTTACAAATAGTCCCATTGTAATAAAGCATTGTGCATTACAGCCCTTTTTAAATTAATGACTACACTTAGTATGTAATTAACAAAATATTATATTATCTTATATTTTAACATTTATCTTTTAGATCATCATTAATTAATTGTTTTAATGCAACATTTAAATTAATATTTTTATCTTCCTCATGTTTCTTTTGGCAGGGATTAGGTTGGTAATTTTTATTTGGTGTGTGTTTGCAAACTTCGGGCTAAGTTTTGCAATCCTTCGTTCATGACCGTGAGCACTTACTCAAGTAGTCTCATCAGTGGTAATTTTTCTGCGACCAAGTGCCTTGATCACCCGCTTATCCATTTTTCCTTCAAGCACATTGGTGCTATGCACTAACACCCACAATTTTCTCCTCATTTAAATTCTTCCCTGAAAGCTACTGCTTTTGTAATGACTACAAATCATTCTAGTCTTGCCCTGGTTACTCAAGTGGCAAGTTGATTTCTGCCTTTCTGCTAAACTCTGCTTTGTTGCTTCATTCACCACCTCACTCAGTTTAGTATGCAGGGAAAGCCCAGAGATGCTCTACACCTTGGAAAGGGCATGCTCAGGGTCTTCCCTAGTTTGAAGAAAGGATGTACATTGGCTTGCATACTTTTAATTTGGCTGAACTGAAGTGGACTTCTGATGATAGCCTTGACACAAAAAGTGATGCTCTACCTAATGGGTGCAGATCTGAAACTAAGCTATAATATGCTCAAATTGTCTCAGTGAAATGAATGTTGGCATTTTCTTATGTCAGCAGAAGAGTGCTGTTAAGCTTTTTTTTGTTGAAAGAGTTGAGTTTTTCTAAAAAAGTATCTAGCCAGATACCTACCATAGAAAATGCAATTCAAACAGTTAAAGTTTGACATCTTAAAAGCAACATAAGAGCACTTTACAACGGAAAAAGGTGTGCCACACTAAACTGTAGGATTCACTACCAGAAAAAGAACTATTAGAAAAAAACAGAATTTTCTTAAATATTTCAAGGTAGAAATACAATGTGAAACAAGTTATATGTCAGCTAACCTTGGATTACATTGCAAAAAATATACACAATCTTATTTTTCACAAGTGTCTGCAGAAACTTTGATCAAACAATTGGTTGCATGCAGCTTTCACAGTATCAGCAGAAAGAAAGCAAAACAACATCCAGGGAAGCTGGCTAATTTAAGCATTTGATTACTGCTGTGATGGAGTAAATGCAAGGTACTTAATGGCATAGCAGAAATTTGCAAGTTCTCTGTGCTCAATGCGAAGCTAAGAGACAAGTGAGAAAATAAAATGCAAGCCAAAGGTTTGTTATCTGATTGAGAATATAATAATATAACCTTATCTCCCCATTTAAAGCTGTCTGGAGAGTTTTGTGCAGTGGATCCATAGTTATCTGGATATAAAAACCAGCTATCAAAGGATCTGACAATATAAAGGTATTTTGTTGAACCTTTTTTTTTTTTTGAGAATACTTGGCTTGAGAAAACAGAGTGAATTCTGTAAGTGTTTACTTTTATCCTAAAAACATTTCTTAGACATGAGGTTACATAAGCTAATGTGTAATTTGCTTATTTTATGAATTGGAGTTGGCTTTGTCGTTATAACTTTTATTGCTAGTTATTTTGAATTTGACTTATGGATGTAAAATGACCAATTTCTCTCATTCTTATTAACAATATTATAGATTAATTAGGTCCACAGTGAACTGATTAATTTATAAAACCTTTAACATAAAAGGCTCTTTCATTTTTCTTGAGACAGACAATATGACATTTACAATTCTGCTAATATATCGCACAAACTTTGCTTTCAATTTTCCGATTAAATCTTAAATTAGTGGCAATTTTTGAAGGAAAGAAATACTTTTACCTGTGCCATCGAAGATTCAGTCTGCTTGACTGAGACCAATGCTATACATGCTGTACAAAAATTTTTTCTCCCTTTGGCTTTGCAGCACAGGATTTCAGCTGTACATTTCATTCCATCAGTCAAGAAAGGCTGTTATTATGCCAAGATAGATTTCAGAGAAAAACTGGCAAATAACATTAAACTTACAGTGTCAGATAGGTCATGGTGGAAAAAGCTGATTAACTCAAGTATCTTGTGTTAATAATGATGTTTTGGTTGTAGTTGAGATGAAATGTTATCTATAGTCACAAGAATAGACATTTTTCCTTTTAAATGTTATAATTAGTTGTAAAATGAGAGCATGTAGTCTTCATCAGGGCTTATCTTGTTCCATATCTCTTCCAGGGTGATAATAACAGGTGGAGTATTTTGTAATCAGTAAGCCAGTGTTAATAAAATATAGTTTTGTAGGTGTTTCCAGAACTCAGAATAAACTCTGCAAAGTGGAATGATAGCTATTTCACTCAGTAAAAAAAAAGATGCGAGCTGACCTTGTTTTTAAAACCTACTTTTCTAGCTTTAGTTTGCTTATTCAGCAATGTCTTTACTACTACATGTAGCGGTCACTGTATATTTATTTATACACTCTGCTTTAAGGCTTCTGTAAAATGTCTCTAATGTGACACTTTCATTCAGGTCTTCTCCTAACAGAGCAACTTCTTGGCAAGCAGTGAACTACAGTTAGAAACAGTGAAACATGCCCTCTTCCCTTCCTGGTTCCTCCTCACACATGCAGCTATTTGTTTGTTAAGTTTAATAGTTAAGTCTGTTAATTTTGGTAGAACACATACCCTCAGAAGGCTAAAGGTGTTAACATGACTGCATTATTCAAAAGAGTTAAATGTGTTACAAGGGCTTCAAAGTTTTAGAACTAACCTAGCTAATTTTCATTGCAAATACTGACTCTTCAAATTTTCTTGGGCCTTTCACTAAACATACAGAAGGGAAAAAAAAGTAAATTAGTTAAAATGCTAACAAAATAAAATTACTGAGTCCTCCATTTTCTTATCAATCTTTATTCCCATTCCTATGAACTGCAGAGAGTCTTATAAAGACATTTTTTTCTTCTAATATTTTTTTAGATTGTATTAAAAGATGGTACATTTTGGAGGAGAAGAACAAGAGTTGAAGAGGAAATTAGTAGCTGAGATGGCTTAGAAGGTCTTATTTCCTTTTCCTTTAAGACACAACAAGAAAATTCAGACAAAAGGTCAGTGAAAATGATAGCAAAGATTTTAAATTCTGACTCTGGGAGTTCTTCACACCTTTGTGCCTGGCGAAAGGAAGAGCATGGGATCTTAGCAGCCACCCCAAAACCTCGTGAACTCTTTGAGACATTTCTTTTTGCTTTTTTTCTTACTGAAAAAAAAAAAAAAAAAAAAAAGAGAAATCAGTACACTAAAATGCTTTTCTTAAGACAAACAAACCTTCTGTTTTCCAGAGTAACCTTCTGGAAAAAAAGTCAAAGAGAAGAAAAAGAAAGACAAAAAATTCAGGAACAGTTTTGTTTAGTAAAGGTTTGACATCTGGTTAGATCAGATGATGTTTTCTAAGTCCCTCTCTCTTGCCCTGTTCTGTTCAGCATATATTCAGGATTCAAGCTTCTGGTCCTTGTGGACTCCCTCCACCCGCTTCATCACCTCCAAGAGCCTGAAATCCACCTTCTCTTCCTTCATTTTCAACTATTTGTTCTGCAGTGCTGGGACTTGTTTTGGCCTATTATCTTATAGCCCATCCTCCCTACTTGGCCATACTTGATCCAGGCTGTAGACCCCTTGGTTTGGAAGGGCTGAATTTTTTTGCCAACTTTGCTGCTCCCTTGTACGTAAGGAGCTGACCTGCATTTTTGTGCCCTAGGATAACGTGAGAACATACCTGTGTGCTAACAGATGTTGAGGGCAGATTTCTGTACAGATCCCCTATCTTCTGCTGACTCTGCTCTTACTCTGCCCTCCATACCCTGCTAAGTCTTTTGATGCTGTAAGCCCCACCACCATGCTGCAGTACTCAACTACCTCAGTGTTTCTCACGCGTGGGCTGGGAGTCTGGTCCTTTGTGCCAAAGGCTCTCAACCTGTGCAGCTTTGGCTCCACTGCAGCATGGAGCTGAAGGCAGTCGTCCACCCTTATATCTCTGACGCAGCTAGCTAAGCTTTCCAGCACAGATAGTTCTGCCAGAACTGCGTGCAATGTCTCGAAAACTTTACTATGTCTTCTTATTAGAGCTACAGGCTTTTATTACTTCCATAAACACATACGGAAGCAAGGAGCGGAAGTTTTGACAACTCATAAGAATTGAGCTGCTGGCCAGGACAAATCTGGTTTTCCCTGTGGACTAAAAATGTTCATTTGGTCTAGTCTTTGCAGGATGCAAAGTAATTTGTCAGGATAAAAGAAAAATTTTCCACCAGATTCAACACTCTTCAAGATTTAAAGAGAAAAAAAGAAGAAGAAAAAAGAATTTTAATCTTACACCTAATATTGCTCACTACAGAAACTCCTTTTTCTTATCTTTTAAGTGGAAGCCATAACAAATTTACAGAAACTGTGGGACATAAAAATTGGCAGTTCTTTTATGGTTTTGTTTCAGTTCTGTACTATACAGGCAAAGAAGCTAACTGCAAACAGTTTTCATTCTTTTTCTAATAACATTTGCATGTGCAGACAACTGACATATGTAAAAATGACAACATACATGAAAGGTCTGATGAAGCCTATAGACACATCCTATAGATGCATCATTATTCTTGCCTTCCACTCTCCACAATAACCTTAGCTTCTCCTTCACTATGTTACCTGTTGTATCCGAAATGAGGAGGAGAAGGTACGCACTGGTTGTAGTCCAGAGCTGCCAATCTCAGCATCACTACAGATTTTATTCCCATTTTTATGAAAATACAGATTGATGATTGAAGAGCCAATGTCAGTCCCAATTTTAAATGAAATTTTTTGCTTAGTCTGTACAGTTATAGGAATTATTTTCCAATCCAGATAATTGGCACTGTTTAGAAAAATACACCTAAATGATGAGGAAATAACCCAATTATCCTTAATATTTTTATGTAGCTGCTTCAAACAAAGAAACAAACTGCAGTGTGACAAAAAGATACCTATATTTACACTAAGCATGTAACAGTTTGAAATCTATTTAAACTCCTTTTGTTAACCAAATGTGGTAAAATGCTGGGGTCATTTTATTTATTTATTTATTTATTACCCAAGTAAGTTGCTGAGAAAATTAGTTTGGAGGAGTCAGATCCCAGAACTATTTTATAAACAAATCCTGGATTAAGATCCATTTGTGTACTCTGCAAAACATCATCCAGGAAGATTTGTTATGTGCATAAGACACATCTTGTGAGCTTTTCAAAACCAGTCAGATGATGTTCTGGGATTGCAAGCACCTAAGAAATCATGATAATCACAGGCTGAAGTTCAATAATTAGGCATATTTCTTTTGCTGCTTTAGAAAAGATAGTTACTTATGTCACTGCAACTTGAAATACAATTCATAAACTAATGGGTGATACTTTTTTTCTGCCTTGTTCAGGCTCTCACAGTGTTAGACTTTTGAAAATTCACGTGTTTGGTTGGTTGGTTTTTTTCAGTAACACAACCTTGGTTAGTACTGTGTCTCAAATCAGAGTAAAACTGATGCATTATTAATAAAAAACTGGGAAAGTTTTAAAAGAAGCAGCTATACAGCACACATTTGAATCTTGCAAACTGCAGGTTTCCCTCCCTTTTGGCCTCTGCCAAAGCTTCTCCCCACTATATTATGAGTGAGGCCTCACCCTAGGTAATGCCCAAGTCAGGTGCAGTCTTCACCATGTTTTATCTTTACAACAAGCTCAGTCCCAATTTTGAAATAACCTTGCCCACACGTAGCTCATGAGTATATCATTAGTCAAGGACACAACCTTACTTTCATGTCATTTTAAAAATAACAGCAAAAATAAGTTTTCCTCTTTTAATTACAGATGCCAGAAGGCATTGCCCAATGTTTTCTCACTCTTCTGCCTGAGGGTGTGATAGTGCCACTGCCACCCACTCTTTTGGCTACACGATGGAGTCTTTCTCCCAGGAGAGGGATCCAAGGGGTACAGGGTCACCTCTCACAAGCCTGGGTAGGGATTTCTTCCCTACTGGCATGGTTGCTTTCTGGTTGGGTCTAGGCACGCTGTTCTGGCATATTTTGTCCCTTTTGGCAGGCAGTCTGCTGACGGCCTACGACGCCGTGCGTAGAAACCCAGCAATCTGCAACAACACTGTGGGTTGGTCTTGGGTTTCTCTCAGCCCTACCTTCTTGAGGCTTCAGCCTTTTCTTTTTTTGGCCTCGGATCTGCACCCAAATACTTGACTTGATCAAAGCTGACACAATAAGTTAGATGATAGTTAGAAATAGATTGGTGTGCTCTGAGATCAAGTGCATAGTGGTATCGTGCTGATGTTCTCCAGCTCTTACTTCTACTTGTAACACTTGATAGTCTGCAAATTAGCAACAGACCTGCTGCACTCTTTGTCATATCGTAAAGAAGGAAGTTTAGCCTATGAGGAAAATCGCATTGGGTGTACTGAAAAAGTTGTCATTTTCTTGAGATGAAAAAGTTGTCCAAACAGTAAATGAAACCTCAGCTAACACTAGTTTTGGCTAAATATTCACAAACACATTAAATTTTTAACATAATCAAACCCAATAATGCCTAACTATTTTTGTGCTATTTTACTGATTGCTTCAGTGATTATATTTCAAAATTAATTAAAGAATGAAAAACTACAGCAGCATGATCACTTTTTGTCTTGAGTTTGTGTGTGAGTACATGGCAAGTTAGGTTAAAAAATCACCTAGCTGAGAACTGAGTTCAGACTGTCTAACCTTCAGCATTTGAGAATTACTAGACCTTGACTACTACCACAAATCTGAAATTACCACCTTGCAGGTATGCACATTTGGTTAACACTTTAAATTAAGTGCTTCAAATAGGGATTTAATTTAGTTTTAAGAGGAGAGATATTGTATCCTAATTAAACACCAAATCATTCCTAAAAAGGTATTTACTGAGGTTTAACAACTATGTAATAGAAATAGAACCTCTATGTAGTTGCTCATCTTATAAAAACAGGCTTTTAATAATCAATGGAAATTCAATTAACATAAAAAAGGTCCTATGGAAACTCAGTAATTATACATATAAATCAGTATTTAAGGCTCTTCATTTAAAGTGCTACTAGTAGTTTAATATTTTGTTATATAGATTCAGATTGTATGATATTACTATTTTTTCTTTCTCCTCCATTCATTCCCAGTTACATAACTTCTCATTCCCTCATATCTGCAGTTTTCCTTTTTACTCTTATATCTTGACAGACTGGTGAACAATATTCTTCTAAAACTAAACTACTCTGTTTCTTTTTTGTTTACTTTGTTGCTGTTTCATTTATACACATTTAAATGACTGATTAACGTGAATCTGATTTTTTTTGTTCTTCTCTTTACAAAGCAGGTTAGATAATGGCTGCAATGTTATGCATAACTCCAAAAGGCAGGTTCTAATTCCATGTACCCATCCGTATCTCAAAAACTGAAAACTAAGACCACTATCTGTGCATATACTTAACAATATACTACATTTTGGCAATCAGAATCCATCAGTACACTGCAGGTCAAGGTACTAGAAACATCAGCTTGGGTCCCCAAGAAAGGAAATTTTCATCTTCTATTCCAAGATTAAATTCATGTATGCAATAAATACATGTATGCAATTAAAGACTGAAAAATGTAAAATCTGGATTTTCATTTTGGTTTAAAATAGAAAGCAAAAATGGAAACTCTGGAGCAGGAGTCTGTTTCTTCATGTTAGAAATGCATGTGCTTGAGCATTTCTGAGTTATTAGATGGAGTTTAACATGAATGTGAGGTAGAAATAAGATTGTTAGTGAAATAAAATAAACTTCACCACACTTTTGAAGAGCCTACTTTCTTTATATACTTAATAAACTATAGGAACATATTAATTCACTGACCTGGGTTGGGAAATGGAAGTTTTGTTCTATGGTGAGCTCCTGACACCTGGAACATTGATTTCATTCTGAATTTAATAAAAATTCTGAAAATTTGAAATTGGGTATTTTAATGCTATGCCTACAAATTGGAGGTGTTAGGGCTGTCCTAGAAGGTCAGTCACTCCTCACTTCAAAGAGGTAAGCAGGGACCGAAGTGCTAGAGAAGGCTGACTGTCAGCTAGAGATCCCTCTGAAAAATGTACCTGAGACTTGACTTGGGGTCAGGGAAAGGAATAGTATGTCATGGCTCTGTGCTCTGCTCTGCTGTTACTATCCCTGGTAGGATATCCCTTGTCCTACTGCCAAACCTGCCACATCCCTTCAACTATCTCAATATCTCTTCAGACTGTATTTATCGTTCCTCAATTCTGCCATCCCCTTTGGTTCCTCCTGCCTCATCCCCAACACAACAGAGGCTGCGTTTTCTACATATCAAGCATGGCCTGTGCCTGCATCCTGTAGGGTGATGAAGAGTGCCCACCCTCCCCGTGACAGTCACCCTTTTGTCCAGGAGCTCCTGGGGAGGTCAGCATGGGCAATGGAGTGATTCCTGTATGCTGAGGGAGTATTGGTTCTAGAGCGTTGTCCCACTTGGCTGCTGCTATGCAGGGAACCCCTCCAAAGGCATTAGCATTCTCTCAGCTCGGGGTCAGTGTGAACAGTATCATTTGAGTTGTCCTCTCTACTGTCCAGTGTCTAACTGTAGCATGGAGCAAGGTTTCTCTCTTTTGCTGATGCTTGCATAGAGGAGTGAACATATCCAGTTAGATACCTAACCAGCTCTTTCTCAGAAAGAAGAGGAAGTTCCTATTGTGCAGTATTTTTTTCAATGGAGTTGTAGGAGATTCAGACTCAGAATCTATTTTTCTCATGGGGGACTTGACCCCCATAAGCAGTATCCTTACTACACTCTACAGTCAGGGAACAGAGAGGCTAGCAGTCCCTCCCACCCATCACCATCATTCTGCATTGGTTGAGGCCCTTGTGATGCTTTTTTTTAACAGCTTTGAAGAGGAAAACAAAACATATTTTGTACACTTTTCAGTAATGCATCCACCACTGGGGACAACCTTCATGACTTGCACCAAGAATAATTTTCATCATTGTAGAAGACTAGGAAAGCACAATGTTCTGCTATGTACAGCTGGCTTATAAGAGCTGTCTTATATTTAAACAAATAATTGTCGAAATGTGAGAGTCAAAGGAGTGAGTGGGAAGACTAACTAGTTGTTGCTAGTAGACAGACTTTTATGTTGCATGCTGGATGGAAATATGTGTTGAATGAGTGAATTTTAGTGAAATGCAATGTCTTTGTAAACTTTTCATCCAGTTCAAGAATGGAGCCCTTAAAATGGCAGAGCATTTTCAAGGAGTACGTAGTCTATATTAAAATACTGAATGATTTCTCAGTGAGCTTGCTTTTTACTGATAAATTTGTGAACATAAGATTTAAAGAAAAAAATGAACATTAAAAAAATTGGAAAAGTAAACCGAAATATAATTTCAATTGGAGTAGTGAAAACTGAAATGTGAATTCCTTTTTTGACAATATAGCAGCTACTTTGATTTAGATTAAGATTTCATGAAGCATTTCTCTGTAGAAATGAAGTCATGCAACATCCTGAGCACTTTAACAAAAAAAAAAAATCAATACACAACAAACAGGTGGTATGTAATTTAGTGGGGGCCCACACAACATACACAAAGCCAACAAAATAAGGAAATGAGCCAGCATTTAACTGTATGTAACTGCCAATCCTTCAGCTGAGAAGAACATCAGCCAATGACTGTACCACAAAAGCTGGGTCAGCCCTAAAATGCTGAAATCAGTTTCTCTCAGAACTTTGCATGAAAGGAGAAAAATTACTACCTCTGTGTTGGCATTAAGGCTGGAAGACAGAATAAAACGAGGGTGAAAAAAATCAGTTTAGAAAACATAACTCCCTTCTCTCTCATAGCATCAATTTCCAGAACTACCTCTGAGTTATATGATTTTTAAAGCTCTAAAACATCTCCACTTCTGGTTTGTGCCTGGAGATGGAATCTGAAGAGTCAAATCCCACAAGAAAGGCTCTATTTGAAGCACTTCCAAACCAATCTGGAAAAAAACTGTAACTTCAGAGAGTTCAGGATAGCTTTTCATAAACATCAAAACATTTTTGTTCTGTTTACTGACAATTTACTGCAAGTGATTTGAGGTTAAGTCTTCAACAGCAATATCTTAGGGAAGTATCAGCATTAGACTGTGTGCAATATCTTGGGCGTCGTGCTTGAGGAAACAAGAATAAACCCACAGAGGTACATTTCCATCTCAAGCAATCTGTGACTGTAGTCTGTGGTCAATTAAAAGAAGTATGTATCTGTTGAATTCATTATTTGTAAGATTCTTATTATGTAAGTATTTCTGGTTTATATTAAAATAGTTTGGTCCTAAGCTTAGTTGGGGGTTGATATAAAATGCTAAAAATCTAATAATTACAAAAGTAAACACAGAAAACATATTTAGACGTAGCAAAAACACCCATTCCGTTGCTCATCAAAGTTTTGCAAATGGAGGGTACATGACATTTTTTCTCCTATAGACATGGAAGTTGAATATCGCTAGATTTGCAAAGGATGTCTACATTAGCTGTATATGAACAACTTAGCAGTCTTTAAAACAAAATCATTCTGGAACAAACCTGTACAGGTAGAGTTTTGTACAAAAATTTACCACAACTGAACTAGCTGTCAAGTCCTTTAAAATCTTTGCTTTAAGTTGTATAAGCACTCATTTCCTGCTACTACTCTGTCCTGCTATTATTTTTCTTCTAAACACAACATTGAATTTAAGATTTTGTTGTTTTCTGTGCTGCCAATTTCCTGTTCCTCCTCTGTATTATGTGGAACATATGCCTTTGGGTTAACCCTTAAACTCTTGACTTGATACTTATTTAACATGAAGGGACATGAGTCTGCTCATGCTTCTAATCCACGTTAGGATAGTGCAGACCAAAGAACACATGAATTGCCTTTAAAAGGAAGTTTGATTTGCATTTATAGACTTTTTTTTTTCAGACTCCTTAAAATTCAGCATAGCTGTTTAAAGTCTGCTGGAGTGTATCGTCTCTTTCCTCCTTTCCCTTATTTTGGATCACAGAATGTAAATTTGTTGAAAAATTTAGGTTCTGTCTTATTCATAGGGATGGATGTATGTTTGTGTGTGTATCTATCTATCTATCTATCTATCTATCTGTCTATAAAAGCAGGCAAAAGATCAAATTTTAAACTCATGTAAATTGCTGTAATTGCCTTTCATTCCAGATTCACCAAACAATGCAGAGTCTCAGCACCTAAAACATATATTCCACTGTTTTCAGTACCTGTTTATATGCCTGTAGTATAAAGTCCTACTTAAAGCACAACTGAAGAAATTTTGAAAGGAAGAGATAGTTACTAAAATAATTGTATAAGGGCCATATCCTTGCTCCACTAAAATCAATAACACATTTTTCATTAGCTGGCTTAAGCCTAAACTTTTAAAACTTCTGCATGAAGAAAAATTATGTCAAATGTGGAAAAGAAAAATTTTTATATTTAAGTAGTTCAATATAACATATTTAGTGATAGGAAATAGGATATTTTAATCCAGTTATCTTTTTAATCTATTTGACATAATTTTATAATCAAATCCTCAAATGCTCTGAACATATGATCTCCTGAAGTGCATTTATTTTTTCCCATTGGAAGTTTTTGGAACATTACTACAAACCCAGAGTTTTGGGGAAATGAGTAGAAGCATTGCTGTCTCTTTTTTTCTTCTTTTTTTTTTTACTTTCTCAATTAATGTGCCACTCAGGCCAATAAAAACAAGGCAAGACTTGTCCTTACTGACTAACCAAGAAACAACTTTTTGATCTTATTTTAAGTGCCCACAGTTGCTCTCTAGATCTCTTACTTAAGTATCTGAATTATTTCTCTTTCCGAGAATGAGGCACCTGTGTCCCTGAGACCTCAGCAATATTTGGCTACTGCCAAGCCCTCTCTTTGGTTTTACTACTGGCAAGAGAAATATCTCTGTTGTGTCTGTCTTCATCATGTGTGCATGATAATTAGAAAAGAACCTTAAGTACAATTTTTGGCCATACATTCAAATGTGTCACTATACTTCCAGCAAAAGCCAAATTAAATAATAATATTCATAACTTTCAGGCTCTTATGTCCAAGTTTCCAACTCTGCATTGAGATAACTTAATAAAACTAACCTGACAGAAGTGTTATTTCAAAAACAGTGGGAGTTACAGTTCCACATATATTTTGAAATCAAGTCAGTCTTATTTAGGTGCCTAAATGTGGATTTAGAACTCTACCTTTAGGCAGCTGAAATCTGTGGCCACATCTATTTTAAAACATCCGCTAACATCAGGAAGAGTAATACATGATTATTTGAGGTCTGAAATTAAATTTCTTAACTTTGGGTTTCCCCTTTTCTTCCCCATCTCCCACAACTGTGTTTAATGTTTCAGTCTACCTACCTCAGCCCATTTTTAAGTAGTACATGAATTAACAAATAATAGGCAAATTAATGTTAATATCCACTTTTATCTAAATTCTGTTTCTGGGACTAAATATTGTTTCCTCTGACTTTTAAAAGAAGAAATTACTGTTTCTGGGACTAAATATTGTTTCCTCTGACTTTTAAAAGAAGAATTGAAGCTAAGTAAAAGTAATGACAAAAAAGAGAGATTTATTTATTTATTTATTAATCTATCTATCTATCTATCTATCTATTTATTTATTTATTTATTTATTTATTTATTTATTAGTAAATATCTGGAAAGGGGCATTCACTTAATCTTTTTTCAACTTTTGTAACTGAAACATTCCCTTGGTTGCTGGGTATTCAAGTTCAATTCAATCTTATATTTCAAAATGAGTTAAACACTTATTTCCACCCTTCTGAACAGCAGCCGAGATGGTAAGAGTGGGTTATTTTTTGTGTGTATATGTATATGGAGGCTGTAGTCCATGTCCAACCTATTTAAGGCTTTCCACAGTAAAGAAAGAAATGCATGGATTTTTTTTTTTTCCTGAAAGTGCATGAAAGAAAAAGAATAAATCCACCAGCATTACACTCTGCATTTTAACTTTTAGAGCATTCACCATGGGATTGGAGATTTCACTTCCAGTTATTGCTCCTGGTATGTTTTTTGTATACTCTTTTTGTACACCCTTTTCAGTACATAGTATGCCAGAACACGCTGAAGTACGTCTTGAAAAAGATGCTTAGCTGAGAGAAAATGTTCTGGGATTTGGCTCACAAATGAGTTAAGGCATCTCCCTGAAGCCTTGAGTGAGATGAACTGCTATCATTAAAATATTCTTATTGCCAGTCAGAGATTTTATTCCAGAATTTTAGTTAATAAAACTCACTTTAAGAATCTGCAATTGCTGACTTATTTTTTAATCAAACCCCCCTTTTGAAAAAGATCCCTTTTTGTGTGTGAATCTTGAGGCTGTCCACCCAAGTGAATAGTATTTTCTTAGACAATGTCCAGAATGTGTCAGTTTATAGAATAGCACAGGAATTGCTACTTTCCTTTTGATAGCCCACATTTCTCCAAAATATCTGTGATCTCAAAATGATTAAGAATCATCGACATTTTTTTCAGCACTCCCTCCTCCTTCAAAAAATATTCTACAGAGTTGTTTCATCATATTCTAGGATCAACAGTAAAATAGTGATCTGACAGCTAATTTTGCTGATAAAGATATTATATCTTTAATTATTATGACATGTTCAAACAAGATGTCATTAAAATGAACATTTAAATACACTCTTCCTTTCACATGAGTACTGCCAAATAAAATTGTGTTGAATTGCATGGTTTCAGTCTTGGCAAAATTATACAAATGTAATCTAATGTATAGCTTTTTATATCATGTGTTAATTTTTTAAAATGACAGTTAAATAATTAAATTGGAATGTTAACAGCAGAGGTTCTTTCTTCTGAGAAAATTACATTGCCATTAATCTCGTTTCTTGCTGATGTTTTACCTACAGTGCTATCAGAGTTCTAAAATCCAGAGCTGAGTATGGAGTTTTAATTTTAACTTTGTGAATCTTAGAGCAATAAAAAAACAGGATGGTACTCCAAACTTCATCATAATTATGTCACATAACATTGAGATTTTAATAATGAAATTTATTTAACGGCTCAGTGAATTCTGTATCAGTGTGGAATAGAGTCATATATGCTGAAGAATATCCAGGACAAACTTTTGCACAGTTCTGTCTGATCTTCAGGTATGTGCAGATCTGAGGACCTAGAAAGCTGTGTTTTGTTTTGTTTTTAATTTTAGTCTACTGTAATGGACAATATTCTCCATTCGCCCAAATTTACACAGTGATAATAAATTTTACCTAACTGATGAATTAGTAAGGAGATGAAAACATAAGACCATACTTTTAATTTTTGTTCACAAAAAGAGCTTGGCCTAAGTCATATGATATATTCTGAGAAACAAGCTGTATACCAGTAAAAATACTCTGTATAAATATTTACTTGTACAAGATACTTTTCATTGCGACTGTGTTTTATAGGCCATGCAGGAATTAGTTCAACCAGCAGTGAAATGTCATCACCTCTAGAGTAAAATGTGGAGTTGTTTAACAATGTACATAAATGATACAAAACAGTATACAGTGAATTAAAAGTATTTAAATACTTCATTCCATTGCAACTGTAGAGAATATTTAAACTGGCATAATGTTTTTACTCAGTTTGGACTTTGTCCAGGATGCTGCAGTTAACAATTTTAGCTCTTATGAAATGTGCCAGGGGATATCTAATTAGCCCACTTGGTCAGCATCTTAGATTTATGTATTGTGCACAGATAATACCTCCAGCAGCATCTTAGTAGGGCATTGATTCAGTACGGAGCCAGAATGAAGAATACCACCTACTGAGTGACCAACACCACTTCCTACAACAGCTGGGTTTTCCTTGGAGGTCTTCCATCCCAATTACACAGCAGGCCCAATCTTGCTTAGTTTATGAGATCTGACAAGATCAAAGCCCAAGGTGGTATAGCTACAGACTTATACTGTCTTGTGTATTTTGGCTTGCTAGCAAATTTATGTCAAATACATGTATCAAATGATTTCTAGTCGGATACATTGTTGCCATGTGTGTGTGAATGTATGAAAGAAAGAGGAAAAAAAAGAATTATACCAAAAATAAAAAAAATTAAATAAATTTGCATTAGTTACAAAACTTCCCTTTGTTTTCTTCACCCTAAAAGACTCTTCAGCCCTATTCTCTGCTGTCAGCAGTGAGGAAATGGGAAAAGTGACCATCTTTATTAAATGTTGGTAAAATTATTTTAACACACATCTGAAGTTTCTTTTGACCAATATGCTTTCCTACTCACTTTAAAATAACTGTTCAAAGCATCAGGACAGTCAGAAACACAAACCAGCTAGGCAGCCTTCATGTGTCTCCTTTTATACATTTGTTTCCTACTGGAATTAATACAGATTGTATTAGTCTTCTAATGCACTGCCAAATGAACAGAAGGAAACATTACTCATTTTCCCTCATAATATCCATCAGAGGGTTGTGCTGTAAGCAAAGTCCACCCATGTTCTTCCAGGGTGTTTTGGTTTAAAGGGACCGGTGTGGTCGAGCACGTCATAACAAGTGCACTCACGATTTACTGGATGCACAGATAGTGAACATGCCCAAGCCCCACTGCCTGGTGGTAGTCACTGGTATGCCGACAAGTCATCCACACTAGTGCATTGTGTTAGTCACTAGTAAGACAGTGTGTAAAGCCTAGTGTAAGAACACCCCTAAATCTTGTGTCTTCTGGGAGCTGTAGTTGGGAGCAGAACAAGAGTTGTGCAATACCCCAATTTTACCTGTGACCGTACCTAAAGGAGACGTATGCCCAAATGTCAGCCAGATACTTGAAATCACCTTCCTCACAAGGCAAGCTCTGAGGTAAGAGGAAAGGAAGAGTTTATTTACTACAGTCCAAGTCCTAAAGACGTGGTTACCAGGCTCCTCTCAGATTTAAGCCTTTGGCTCCACATCCTCTCTTGGCCTCCAAGGAATCCAACAATCCATTATTTATCAGAATGCTATTTGCTGTGCTGACGGATTATTCACCACTCCCTGACATCATCCCAATGTTTTTGCTAATGCCTTGGTGGAGCCATCTTCTGCCCAAACAGTAAGCAAAATGAACTAACAATCCCACCCACAATTAAGTAATCGTGTACCAATTATTAACCCACTTTGGTAAAATATTCCCCTGTGCCCAGCCAGGTAGCCGTTGGCCTTCAATGTGCAGCTTCAGCATGTCAAACTCTTCTCTTAACAAGTATATATTGATGCATGTACTCTGTGCAAGCGTATCTGTGAAAGCAATGCTTGCAGCTCATGGAGCCTTGACATGTTGGTAACCTGTCGTTTCAGGAGGACAGTAGATTTTTGCTAAATAACTTCTCATGTGGCCGTGATGGTTACCACAACAGACTGAAGCAAACTGCTAGATATAGCAACAATGATGCTTTTAGAGGACTATTGGGTAAAGAGATTTTATTTCCATGGTTGGTGTTTTCCTAATGATAATGAAATTAATATAATTCACACCTAGAACCTCAAACTCCAGCCACAGTCAATGCATATGGGGCCTATATTTACAGCACTGAATTTTTATTTTCCAATCTCCTCTTCCATGTACTTGAATATTCTGTAAAAGTTGAAGTAAAAATTATTTCAGTCTGATATGTCCTAGGCTGTCCTCATCAAAGAAAGCAATCAGCTAACAAAATGACTTGGTAATACACTTATCATTTCACATTGGCTCCCTTCCTTATATTTCAATATATGTTTTCACTTTCCCCTGTAGAATTCGCAGATGACAGTTTCAGTACCCTGATTTATATAATTTTTATCTCAGTAATTACCTGCCTACTCCCAAAGTCTGCTTATGCTTCTAAATTGTTTACAAGTGACTATAATGAACTAGTGATGAAGTTTCTCTGTTCATTGTTTATTCCTTGTGGCAATGAAGACTGACTGAGAAACACTGCTTTGGTATTTCTTTTCAACCTTGAACAGCATACTAATAGGTAGGTGGATTGACAGGTAGACTGATATTGGCAGGGGTAGGGGAAGGAAAAGATTGCTTGACAGAGCCTGTCTTTACAGCATATGCACAGTGATCTCCAAAGTACGGTATGTGTAAGTACCAATTCCTTTAGTTTAAATCTTATTATCTCTTGACCTGTGCTTCAGTACTTATAGCTGACAAAATATATATACAGTGCAGAATTTTAGTTTTCATACCTAATGGGGAAAGTATCAGTCCACTTCCAAATCACATCTTAGCACCTGTCCTTGTGTTTCAGGGGCTTTTAAAAACATGTATCAGCTATTATAATAGTTGTTTGGTTTTAGATCCAAAGCTCAGCTATGTTTAGAATGGTAGTTTTACTTTTATTGTATACTAATAAGTCACTGTCTCTTTTTGTTGCCACTGTGTGGCAGATATGCATTTGTTCATGTTATGGGATCTGTGGATAATAAGTTTCAGATTAGCATTATATACCTAGTTTAAAAAGATGCTCTTCAAGTGGTAGGGTTTTTTTTAGTTTTTAAGTGTAGATGTTTATTCACAAAACTCAAGTATCAGAATATTCCCAAGCACTGGAAAACTGTTCTTCAGCTCAGATTTCTGCTTCTCTCTCATTCTGTCTGCATACTCACTTTGAAAAAACATCTCTTTTTTTCTGCATCAGAAAGCTGAGATGTGAAAGTAAGAGGTGATTGAGAATCCGAATGCTCAACAGCGTAGGCCATAAAGTATCTTTGCTGGCACTTGTGAACTGAACTGGGACAGCACAGCTGGATCTGAACATTAATTCCTCAATAATTGATGATTAATCTATTAAAGTTTAATGGAGAGTTGATAAGTAATGGTCTGGCTGCCATGTCACTTGATTGTAAATATAGCAAGTTGCCTGGAAATACGTATTTTCTTTTGTCCATCAGAACCAAACATAGAGGAAGGAGAAAGAAGGAAAGAGAAAGCTAGATGGAGAGAGAAAATAAATCTGTGAGAAAAGTTTGGGTCAAGGAACTACTCTGCATCATGGCAACTGCAAAGCACTGGTGGCAATCACTCACACAGGTAGGCTTCTCCCTTGAGCATGCCACATGTGAATGTGCCACATGTGCACCTGCTTTGTTGCAATTCCGTGTGAAACAAATCATTCCTAGTGCCGAGCAGCCCTCCACAGGCTTCTGGAGAATATCATGCTGAACATGACAAACCCTTTTCGTGAGTACATTTTCAAAGCAGTAGAAGGGGTTTTAGATGGAAAAAAAACCCAACCCCAAACCAGTAACAAAAATGAGCTACTTGCAATAAAGTAAGTTTGGTTCTGTATTTCTTTGAGAAGCTGTTGGAGGTGGAGGATTGCACATGTCATTGTGAAGGGGCAGTGCCTCAGCGAGCTATCCAAGAGCTATGCTTGATGATCAAAGCACAATTTTAAGGAAAGCTAGAGAACACATAGCATGTACACCACTTTTTGCACAAACAGCTAATCCCGTCTTTGTAGTTATCACAGTGGCCTTACATGTGCAGGCACTATGTTATGTTGTGGCCTTGAGTCTCTTTCCAGCCAGCAGAACTAGGCTTGCACATGGCTGAAATTCACCAGTGTGGACAAGACCATTATCTTCCATCGCTCCTGATTTTGTGTCCAACCAATCATAAACCATGAGGAAACAGGAGTTAGGAATATGTATCTGTTTCCATGGCAAAGTACCAACAAATATATTTGTTGCATTTGAGTATTTGTCTCATTGGTTGTTATAAGATGACTTAAAATGTGTTGATCTTTCTATGACAATGTGGGTAGATAAGAGAATTTAAAATAAAATTGTTTCATCCTGCTCATCTGATGTTGCTCTGTATTATGCTGTAAGGTGCCAAATAGGGCAGGATGCCTGGTGTCCAAAACAGTTGGGGAAACCTACACTGTGCTTAAGAGCTCAGTGACTCTTAGAGTGTGTAACTGCATGATTCATCTTTGAGGTGGTGCATTATTTGAATATTTCTGTTCAGAACACATGATTTTTAGTTGTATACTTTTTAACTATGAAGCAAGTCATCCATTTCCTTCACTGTTCACTTTCATTCATCACTGTGAGGAGAATGTCTTCAAGTCAAGGCACAATACTGGTGTGAAGCTGTATTCTGGATCCTGATGGAAAGTTGCTTGAACTCAAGTAAGTTGTTTAACTGTGCTTCATTTTCCTCTTTTTTTAAAATAATGACATCCCTGATGCATTACAAAGTTTAATTTGCTAATGCCTGCAAAAAAACTTAAGCTACTAAGGCTGTGGAGAGTTAAAACAGCATTCCCAACAGTGATAGAATGACCTAGAGTTGTTGTGCTGGTGGAACTGCTCACCTTGTTACTTCCCAATATATTTAAAAAAACACCCAATGATAAGTTTTAGACCAAGAAAATGAATAAGAAAACAATTGCATTCTCCTTCATTTCAAAGCTAAGAATGGTTCAGCTGAGCTCTCAGACACTTGGATACAACAGTCAATATAGACCACATAATCTTTGGCTTACTGTAGCAATTTTATAATCTGTATGACAATTACACATAGAATTAATGTGTGATATTGCCACAAATATTTAAAATTAATATTTTAGCATGAAAAATATTATCAAAGGTGCTTTATTTCAGTTGTTCTAAATACTGGCAGGACAATGGAGAAGTCTGAATGACAAGCAAAACCAGCTGAAATATGACAGATTAGGTTATGATGAAAGCATGAGCCTAAGTAAACATTGTAGGAACAGAAAAAAAGGAATGTGATTTAGAAGATTATATTTTAATAAAAACAAATATTTTTAAAGATACTTATAATTCAGAAAGGAAGAAAGGATTATTAATGTATATTTATATCCAAATACATAGGAGAAGAATTTTTAAAGTAAATCTATTTTAAAGTCTATATGACATGATTGCAATTTCTGTATGGAAAGAGACATGTGCTCATCTCAGTGTTGCTGCTGTAACTGATAGAAATCATGTGCCAAGGTCTGTTTTATGCGTGTCTGAAGAGGAAGAGAATTTCTTTTTCTATTAATCATATACCTCAGTTTATCTTAAGGTAGAAAAAACAAAAAATGTTTGACTGTTATAAAAGTGTAAGAACTATAAATGGAGTTACTAATACATGCTTAGGCAATGATTCAAAGAAATACTACTTCAGCTGAACAAAAACAGAGCTCTAGAATAAAACCTTACCCTGGTAATGTATACAAATGTATGTACATTTGCACTGGCTTTAGATATACCAGAGTATTTACCTTGTAAAAAAAACCACAAAAGCAGCTCTGTTGTAGTAACTGTAAGCTGGTGAAAGCATTCCAGACTCTTTTTAATAACGCACAGTTGGATGTAGCCATACCATTGATTAAAAGCTGGACATTTTGTGAGTCTCTCCTCCAGCACTTGTTAGGAAGCATAACACATGTAGTACCAGGCACATAGTTACCTGTTTTGATCAGCCTTTGTCCCTCAGGCAGTGCCAGCAACGGTCCAGCATCCTCTTTGGGCTCACCAGTAACATTCAGTCTCAGGGGACCAATGGTCTACCCAGGAGACTGAGTTCTAGCCATACTTATGCTTACTTGAGAATTTCATTCAGTCATATAGTCTGTATTCAGGCCTTCTCTTCAAGTGTCTTTATTTCTCCTGTTGGCTCAAGTAGTAATAAAAACTTTATTCATGACTTGGAAAGCTGAAAGAGTTTGTTTTCAGCTTGCAGAAATATTACATCAAGATGGTGGCTGTGTGAATGGAACCATAATAAATACACAAAACTTACAGCCAGGGCTGCTAACCCAAACTGGCCAATGGGGTATTCCATACCATGGGACGTCACATTCAGGACATAACTGGATGGTGTGGGAGTTGGGATCGCTGCGCGGGGGGCGCTGGGCGGGGGGTGAGCCAGTACGCTGTGCCCC
>JANZLQ010000050.1:14586714-14607167 GCA_026212715.1 Elanus axillaris
ATGGGGTATTCCATACCATGGGACGTCACATTCAGGACATAACTGGGTGGGGTGGGGGTTGGGATCGCCACTGGGGGACTAACTGGGTGTCAATCGGCAGGTGGTGAGCAGTTGCACTGTGAACCATTTGTACATTCCAATCCTTACTGCTGTCTGCTTACTGCTGTCATTTTATTAGTGTTATCATTATTATTATTAGTTTCTTCTTTTCTGTTCTACTAAACCATTCTTATCTCAACCCACGAGTATTACTCCTTTTCATGATTTTCTCCCCCATCCCACTGGGGGCAGGGGGAGTGAGTAAGCGGCTGCGTGGTGCTTAGTTGCTGGCTGGGGTTAAACCATGACACTTATGTAAGATGGAGAATAGGCAAAGGACTGATTCATGGAAGAAAACCTCAGTGATTCATGGATGAAAAGCTCAGTAATTCATGAATATATTTGTTTTTTGGGTCTTTTTCCCCTCAAATCTATTAAGTGAAAGCCAAAACTAATCAATTACATTGGATAGGCAGAAGTTGGTATGATAAAAGGCATCAAATGTCTTCTTTCCACCTGAGCAATAATCATTTACTGTTAAGGATTGTATTTTATGATATCTAGTTTGTATGCCATGATTCCCATCTTCCACTTACAAACAAAACAGTAGCTACACATGTTGCATAGCATTAACCATATTTAAAAAGTACATGAATTCTTCATAACTATAAATGGCTTTGAAGGAACTTGTTCCAGAAGGACAAGGTACCCCTGTAACAGACTAGCTACATAGCAGCTTGACAATGTCTGCAATAAAAATCGGTCAAAGGCCAACCACACTCAGACACCACTGCTGGAAAAGTAAAATCTATAAACTGGCATCTGGGTTCTTCATCTGCCAAGCTTGTCCCCTGAGTGGTTAAATTGTCTGGCTCCTGTGCATGAACTGACAGGAAAAACAAACCAGAGGGGCTTATGTTTGACATCACCAGTAACATAGTAATGTCAGCTGCATCTTCAATGGAGTATGAAGACTTCTCAACTCTCACTGATCACCTGTGAGACTGAAAAAAATTTTGGACTCAACATATGTCTGATTTTTGACCTCCCATGGTCTAAAATTTTTCTTGTAATGAATCCATTGAGCCTTTATACGAATTTCACTAACATTTTCTTTTCTTTAAGAGTTGCTGTTGTATTTTGTGTGCCAAAGGCAATGGAAAAGTATATTGTTCTTTGTAAAACTCTGCTTCTGCAGAACTTTAATTTGAATGCCTGAAATGTCCGCATCTGAATTTCAGCAGGGTCATCAAATTTTCAGCCTTCTCAAGTACTGAAGATAGATAAAATTTCTGAGACCTACTGTCACAGAAGGTTCAGATGAGACAAGAAAAAGACATGTCTAATTTCTTTGGAATGGGGATTTAATTTCTTGTAATATCATATATGAGTAGTGACATACTCCCATAACTTTGGCCAAAAGTTCCCCATGCCATGGTACAGCCATGGAGCAGGACTTTCCTGTGGGAAACTTCCATATTAGAAACAGTTTTCCAAAAGCAAGATATTTATTTTTCATATGGGTAGTTTTAATAACTTTTGTCATCTAAGTTAAAACTTTGAGGCAGAAAAATTTGTCTTTCAATCCCTAATATCACAGAGGGAAGGATAAAGCTTTCTTCTAATATGGTTAAAGCAGTATTGTAAGCAGTTACAGCCTGCAGGCCTTATGGCTGGCCAGAGTTTATGTTTTCTCTACCATTGGAAGACTTTTTCAGGACCTCGCTTCTCTAACAGCAAAGCACCATCTGATAATTTCAGCCTACACTTTTTTCATGAACAGTTAATAACTTTGGTCATTTTTTTCCTGTCAGTCTTTTCCTGCCTGAATTTCTACTACTTGGTAGTAGTCCTCTGAGCTGCTTCCTCATCTGTTCAGCCCTTCCTTTCCTAGGACAATGGCCTCAGGTGTCTCACTTTCCTGCTACAATACAGGGTTTGATTCTCCTCTCCGTTGTGCATTATGTGTTCTGGCTTGAATTCACCTCTCCTGAACGTGCATGGCATGAACAGATAACAGCATTTCAGATGAGCTCTCCATAGTGCTGTGTACAAAGAGATTAATGTCCTCCTGTCCCAGCATGCATCTACTTTTTTTTCCTTCCCCTGCCAGTACTTTGGTAGATCAGAGTCATATTGTGATGGGTAAACAAGCACTGCTCTTCTTCTTCCTCAGTTGCTTAGAAGGTGATAGCTCCTTTGCCCGTAGCACATATTTTTACTAGGATCTAAAGGTGAGGTTCATGCCTTATGAAGATCTGAATTTCATCCTTTTTCTGTTACTCTTCAATCTTCTGGATTTGCCAGGTAGAGGAACCGATCAATGCAAGTGCTAGACTAACAGACAGATCATCCTCTATGCAGATAATGTTTTGTCAATCTGTATCAGCAGCAAACCAATATTTTTACCAAAATCACTTATAGAACATCTGAGCAGTTCAACCAGAAAGCTAGCCTTTGGTTTGTCACCATTCAATCTTATAATTTCCCTGTCAGCAAAATCTACTGCTGTCTGCCTTACTGCTCTTACCTTATTTTACCATCTTTCAACTTCTCCATATACTTAATTTCTGAAGTAACAGCATATTACATGTTTAACTAAGTTCTTATTTAAATCCTGTTATGAAGACCTGGGATAAAGGGAAGTCATTTATTTTGTTGACTGACTGCAAAGGCAAAAGACAGATTCTTTTTCTTTCCAAGAGTAAAATGATGAATACAATAACAAAGGTATGTTATTTAATTTGCTTGTCATATATTACACTTTTCTCTGACTAGACACTTAAGGTCTGTGTTCTGGTGTCTGCATCAAGTACTGCTTTATTGCATTCATCTTTGCTGCAATTATTTTGTGAGGCTGCATGCAATAAGGGTTCTTTTCAGCATCCTCTAACTTTCAGTAGAGGGGGGCAGTACAAGTGTCTGTTATGTGTCAAGAGACCTTCAGAAGATTTAAGATGGAGGTAACAAGAGTGGGAGTTACATGCTTTCCCATAGTTCAAGGAAAAATAGTGACATTCAGATATTTGAAAATAAGTAAATGGGGTAAATTAAATTTAAGTACATTTCAGTAAATTTCATTTAACCAAAATTCTCCTTTTCTCCTTAGGAAAAAGCAAGTCACTTAAAGCAAGCTGTATAACTGTTTGCATTTGGAAAGAAATTTTCAGTGCCACTTATGACAGGTTTTGCAGTACAGGTTTTGTAGGAAATAGAGTGCTGACTAGAATATGCTCTCAATTTTTTCTCAATTTTCTTTCAGGGAAAGAAAAATGATGTATAAAATATATCTGAGAATTATCATTGATGTGATTTCAATACTTCAGCACATGATATTCATTTCATGCTGGATAGTCAATACCATTCATGTTACAACTCTGTAGTGAACTGTGCAAGTTCTCCTAACACAATACATTAAACTAGTCTTAAAATGTGATTCTTTAAAGTGGGCTGTTAAGAAGGAGGAGTGATACAGTTGGAGTTATGTTATGGCAGGATGTGTTTCAGCATGTCCAGTAGTAAGTGGATTTGTAAACTGTTATCATTAGCTGTGAAGTCTCCGAGGCAAGGACCTATTCTCAATGCTTTATGAAGGCCCAGGCACATTTATGGAACAATATAAATGCATCAAGGTAAAATAGGGTTAGTTGGGTTGGGTTTGGCTTTTTTTCCCTTCACTTTTCATCTTGGATTGATTAGCTTAAATTATTTTCTTGCTAAAGCACTTGAATTACTTTCCTCACTTATCAGAAAAAAAGGGTAAATTAACATATTGAAATTGCAGAGGGGTTTGCCTGCGGGGTTGCAGAGACAACTGTTTTTCCCTTTAAGATTTATTTCTCCTCCTGTTTACCTTATTTAAGAGTTCCAGTATTAGCATTTATATACTAAGGTATTAAAATCAAGGGCTCTGCTAATCTACCCTGTGAAATACCTAATTTGTTTAGCTTCAGTGCACAGAAGCACAGGAGAGTTAACACAGGGTTCTCATATAAGTCTTACATCTTGTGACAACACAAAGCACCTCTCAGATGTTAATACACTGTGGGGCTTTAAACCTCATGCATTTTGCAAATATGACCTGAAAACAAAATTCTTCTTATTATAGTTTTAAACACTCCATTTCTTTGAAATTTGTAAGTTAAAAATGGCTAGAATTTTATTTCAAATGTTACTGAAAAACACCTGCCCAAAAGTTCAAGAAATCTCTTTATTTTCCCTGTAAAATACTTAAACTACTTTCTAATGTTAATATTCACTTTTTAATTTATTTTATTGAAAAATTAGGATGCCAGAATTTTCATAGTTTACACAGACAAAGCTTTCTCCCAGTTTCAGGTTAAATACTTTTGCTCTCAACTCTTGGTTTTTATCAAGCTATTTTTGTTATAAATTGTGAAACTAGGGCCATAATGAATAGATAAAGACTTTAAATGAGCAAATTAATAGCTGCCTCAGATACTTTATTTTGAGTGTCTAGTAAAAAAAAATTAGAAGTTAAAAATATTAAAGGCTCATTTAATCCAAACTATTAATAAATACAAAGGTAAGAAAAATCTCAAGGTTTTATTTTCAGATAGTTAAGAACGTGATTTAGGTAAAGACCAAAAAGCATTTATTTAATGCACTAGATCATTTTATATAAGTAATGATCAGGCCATGAAATATTTCTCTGGGCTTATTCCAGGAAATTTCTCAGCTACATATAAAAAATGTGTAGCAGTTGCACCACCCTTTTTCCCTATGGTTTCTATCTCCAAAGAAGGTAGAAAAATTTATTGTCTTAGATCTGAAAGTTGCCAAGCAGACCTTCCTTTGGGAATCATCTTCATTACTGTCATTCTTAGAAGCTCAAGTCATGGGCCAATACTCCCTGGTGCTAGTCACTGTACAAACAAATTATGTATAGCTGTGTTTTCCCTATAATGCCAGCCAAGACCAAATTAATGAAAATAAACAACTGTAGCTGTATCTGCTGCAGACTAAAAGCTAGAGTACTAACATCATTACTCTTCTGCAGGAATTACTGCATGAAATAAGTAAAATGATACCGTGAACTGAGTAGTGAAGTTCTAGTTTCTAGAGGGCAAACTGGTGATTTCTGCTTCTTAACCTTGGTATACAGTACCTTGAATTTTCTTGTTTCTGTTAAAGCTACTCTTTCGGGGTTTTTTTAAGTGACTGTGACTCTCAGGGCAGGTTGATAGAAGAATGCAGGCTAATTTTCTGTGACTGTCCTGGCAGCATTAGGGAGGAACCACTTAAGTATCTGAAGCCACTATCCTGCCCTGCTCCCTGGTGGAGGGAGTAGAGAAGGTGTCCCCAAGAAGTCAGATTTAGCTAGTCAGATCATGCATAGTGGTTTATGGCTCATACATTTTGTGATGAAGCAGAGGATGACATCTGATGTCATCTTTAAAATACAGTTTAAGTTTATTTGAAAGAAAGCTAACCAGCACAATTTAAGAAAGGCTCTGTGTTCTCCCTGAGTTTATAATGATGAAAAGAAATCAGAACAAAAGCATAAAAAGATTGAATTACAGCAGGTAATTCAAACAAAATGCTTACTATGCTAATCTGGTCTGCCACTCCTACTCAGTCTGAATGATAGTTTATTTAATAAGCAGTCTTATTGAAGTGGGTTGGTTAGCCATTGAGAAGGTGCTATGCTGTAGGAGGAAGAGTTGCAGAATCCAGCAGGTGATGAGTACAATGTAATGTTTAATCCTTACAGCTTGCTAACAACTGAGCCTTTGGCTACATACAAAGATGTCCAAATATGTTTTGGAAGCAATATGTATTTTCTACCAACGTGATGGTCTTTTTCCCCTTCCTGCTAAAACAGTTAACTTACACAGTCTGTAGAAGCTATTTACTCAGAAAAATGCACATAATGATTACTTAGTTTCCTTTCTGCTTTTTCCATTTGGCAAGCATGAGAAGCTACCAAACCAAAGGTAGATTTAACACACTCTTTGAAAGATTTGGAAGTATGAAATACATGAAGTTGTCATTCCTAAACAGGCATGTAAGTAAGTACACAAGCAGTACTTCCAGGTATAAATACACATTTAAAAGCAAAGACCCTGCCCAATGGGTTCCTGTAGATAAATTCTTCAGGGCACAAAGATGTCTAACAGGTTCTTGTAGATAGATAAGAGCAAACACATTTATTGTGAACTAAGTACTTACCCCCTTATCCAGTGTTATCTCCGAGATGCTTGTGCTGTTTTACTTGTCTTCTCTCCACTGATGTATTTGTTTAGTGTAAAAACAAAAAACAAAAACCCTCCCATGATGATAATTGAGAAAATAAAGAAAAGATGATGAATTCCATGCACAGACTCTGTCATGTCTCCTGAAAACTACGTCAGAATCAACAATGTCATGTTCTATAGCAGCAGACAGAAAATGGCTTTCCAAGTCATTAGTAAGCTAAATGCCATTATGTTTCCTCTAGGAAATAGCTGTACCAGCATGCCAAAGAAAAGGGCAGCTTTGATGGCTAAGGAATATTTTGAAAATTTGCATAGAAAAATAGATTTTATTTCGAAATGAACACAAAGAGTATTTAATGTAGAGGACAAGAGTTTTGAATAATAGAAGCTCCTATTAGGTAAATTTATGAAAAAACTGTGAAAAATTGTAACAATAATATGTACCCTTCAATACATTCTGCTCAGTGAATATGTAAGTGCCTTTGAATCATTTATGCCTACATGCAGGAAACTGATAAATTTTGAACAAATTTAATTGAAATCACCCCTGGAGTGAGTCTGAAGGAAGGATTAAACTTAATGGTCTCACAGAGTGTCGTACTGTAGCACTAGACTGCTAGCTCTGAGGTCTATATTTTTCCCCAATAAAAGATTCTAAATCCCAATCAGCACATGAATGTGAATTTAATCACATCTCAGAAATGAAAATCACTTTACTTTGCCCTGTAATGGAACTTAAGGAAGATGTTCAGGCAGACAAATCACAAAGTTTAGTTGCACTTTAATGGTGTGATACAAAGATACAGTGTTTTTGCCCATATGATTTCAAGTGGGTTGCTGTTTTGTATCTCAAGTAATATGCCACGGCACTATTTAAAAAATGTGAATGGAGGTGAACAATATAGGCCACTTTTGGCATTTCATTGGACCTGCATTACTGTCAGTGGAATGTCACGCTTGTATCTGGATGCAGATAGATTTTCTAACATGTTATTGATCCTTAGCATTGTAGTCTTCAAGATCTAAAGATGCATGGTCTCTTTCTATATTCCCCATTGTGTAGTCTTTTTTTTTCTGGCAGCAGCTTTTGATGGTTTATAGCAGAGTACTGTAGCAGAGTATTGTAGCCTCACTTCTATTGGAACATGGCAGAATCCAACACTATATGAGCATTTTGCTGTTAGAGGGAAACATGTTCTTTTATTTTATTATTATTAAGTCTTTCTAGCTCTGTTGTGCTTCTGAACTGGTTCCTGTGTGATGGACCTTTAAAGTAAATTTTTCACAGCTAACAAGTAACTGTATTCCTGTCTCTGGTGTCCAGTACCAAACCCTGCAACCTTGTTCCTAAAGGCACTATGGAAGCACAGAGGAAGCTGATGTCTGTAGGCAATGTGCTTTGACCATTCAGATAGTCTGTACTCTGAGCTCTGTATTTTATGCAACAGCTAACTACTCTGCTAAATTAGATTGTAGTTGTGGGGAGTACCCAAAAGTGTAATTTTTGCTCTCTAATCTAACTATAACTCAACTTCTCTTGTGTGAAATCAAAATAGCAATCCCGGTTGTTTTACAAAAGTATTGTGAAGATAAATTAATTAATCTATGCCAAATTAAGATAAATTAATTTATGTGGTGAGGAATGCCATGGAAAATGCTCATGAGGAAAGTAATAATTCTATATTCAAGAAGGGCTTGAGTTAAAGCTGTGTGAAGAATTGATTTTTCACTTCATTGGCTGACCTGAAAAATTGTGGAAAAAATCAATTTTGGACCAACCTGAAATGATTTTCTCTCATTTTTCTCACGGGAACATAAAGATGGGAAGTAATATATATGTTTTGGCTCAAACAAAACATTTAATTTGTCCAGAAGTGAAATATTTCATTGTCATCTTAATTACTAATGTCTTTTTAACAAATTGCAGGTAGGTGTTGTTAAGGAAATCATCCCTTCAAGCTTAATTATTGGACAGTTTATTTTGAAAATAGAGTAGCAAGCATGGGGGGGTTGTCTGTTTGTTTGTTTGTTTGCTTGTTTGCTTGTTTTTAAGCCCCCTCCCCCCCTTCATGGATGAAATGCAATTGAGGATAAAAAAATATGGATAGATGTGAGGCTGGATGATAACCATGAGCACACAGATGGCTGTAGTGGCTAAAGCACAAGCCCCACTTTTTTTGCAGACACTGCCAGTACTTCAGCATCTTCTGCTTTAGCCTTCACCATTTCAAATATTCACACTTCACCTTTTCACAGTCTATTTCAATGTCTAAGTATTGTTTAAGTAGTCGCATGTTCTCCTTCTGAACCATGTCTGATCAGTGCATCCATCACTTCAGTATAAATATTTCCATGGCCATTAGTGACAGGTACCAATGCTGTGATAATTTCCCAGTGCCATGATAGGAAAGTGATTCTATATATTATAAAATGACACCAAAACTCTTAGTTGCTGGCACACAGCAATTGCACTATCCAACCATGCAAACAGTCTTGTGTACTACTACCCTGTGAGGTTGCTGGTCAACCAATAACTTCGTCAGGGGAATTTGTTGTGCCACACACTTCTAGATGATGCATACACTCTCTGTAGGTCCTCTGTATCAGACCCATTTAGCAGTATGGACAAGCAGAAGAACTCAGGGTGACTTCAGGGTGGAAAAGTTCAAACTCAGGAAGATGTTACTCCCTCTCACTGGTGGAAGACTCTTGTTTCAGTTAAATACTGTAAATATGATGAGAAGTATACCTTAAACAGTGGGTGGGTAAAACAAAACATTGAATAGCTGCTATTAAATAAGCACTATTTTAATATTTTGCCAGTGACTATGTGAGATATACTATCAGAATACATACCAGGGAGATGAACTGAAACAGCACAGGAAAACAGGTGCAAAAACTTGGAAAATACACCTGTTTCAATACACCTGTTTCAAAAAATACTTCTATGTACTCCTGTGGCTTTTTCTGTGGCTGGTTATTAGAATTTTTCTGGGTCTTGTTAGCTCCTTTTCAAATTATGTGCCAGCATCACAGACTTTCAGCTTCTCTTCTTTTAGGTATAAGAGATTATTTTTTCTAATACTTGGAAAAATAGTGGCATCAGTATGAAGTTCTCCACTGGAGGAAAGGGGACATATTTTAAGGACTTCTGTAATAACCTTATTGCACTGGTACTAGTGTTAATACATATCATACCCAAAATATGTAAACATAAGCTGTTCTTACAAGTGTGTGTATATGTGTTCATTTTTTGTCAGTACTGTCACCATTCATAGCAGTATTTTGCAACAGGCAAATTAGTAGTTTATTTGGATTTTCTCCTTCAGTCTTAGTTGTAAAGGGAATGCCAGATTTAAATAATTACTTCAAAACATGTATTTTTTTCTTGAGAACTACCTCTTACTTGATATTATTCTCTACCTCATTGGTCAATTAGAGCTCTGGTATTTATAGATGTGGATGGGGTTTAACTCATCTGGAGATGAAGAGCTGTGAAAAAGCTCTTTAGTTAAAGTTGAACACCTCCATGCCTAGCATTCTTGATATACAAGAATCCTCGTAAGAAGAAATCGCATTCACTTTGAGTAGCAGAGTCTTTATGGCTTCACTTTGAACTTTAAGTCTACCAAGTTAGCACACCTGTTATTCCCATAGTGGGTGCTACACTATGTTCAGTCTCTACCTTCACCAGCCCCCTCCCTCCCCCAGCGCCAGACAGACTTCTAGTTAGCACCAGTGCGTTGTGTAATCTGTGCAGTCCTCACATCTTGAAGAGCCACAGTTAAACTGCAAGTCCTAACTGTTATTTTCTTTGCAAGTGCTTGTCCACAGAGAGCTCACTCGAGGTGAAATTAATTTTGCAATTCTAAATATTTACATTTTAAACTAAATGTAGGTTGCATGTTATAGTCTGAATCAGATTCATGCTATTTGCTACAGTTCTAGGATATGCATGAGAACAGATGATCCTCTGTGTAATGACATGGAAGAATTAGTGGCAACAATATGTTTCCACTGATCTGGAGTCCAGTACTACAGAGAAGAATTCCAAGGATTACTCTTGTATCAGTATTGACTTGACTTTACTGTCCTTAAGGTCTGTTGAGCTGGAAAGGCAGAGAATCACCTGGACTGAGCTCTGACTCTCTTTAGCACAATAGCACTACAGCATAAAAGTTAAGTAAGTCATCTGCATTGACATGCACTAAGGTGGAGTTCAGGGAATTTCCTATATCCATGTCTTTTTTTTTTCCCCAGGAAATTAACTGGAGAAATTTCCAAATGAAATGTTGGTCAAAGAGTTTTTAAAGCAAACTGGCTAGATGAATAGTAAAACATCACTAGGATAAGTGGAATTAATCAAAGAGTTCGAAAGGAACTCAGATTTTAAACATAAAAGCTACTGATGTGAGCTACGTATTTCTTAGACTGAACTGACTATTACATGAAAAGAAGGTTGTCAAGGTGGAGGCCAGTCCTTAAAAATAACTTCAACTGAGAATTCAGGGACCTTCTGATCATTCTAAAGAAGAGTAAGTATGGACTTCTGTTTTCCAGACAGGCAAACTGGCAATCAGAAAATGTCCCTAAACCACAGATTATGGGATTCTGGATGGGTGAACCAAGCCAAATATCTCTGTTGTCTGGTTTATCATTGTCAGAGACAGGAAATAGGGCAAAATGGGTAAAGGTCCATATCTCCATTGGGAGGTCATTGGTCTGTATCTCTGATATCAGAACTGATTTGTCTCTATAAAGCTTTAGACAGCTAAGATGAGAAGGTAAATAATTTCCTGGACTGAACTATGACTTGTTCTGGGGATTCTCTCCAAATCAGTCATCCATCCTAGTGAATATGAAAAATTAGCATGTATGATGTCTACTGAAGAAGAGGTGTGAATATGCAGATAGGCTAAGGGAAAGTGTTCTCTGCTGTTAGTGCAAAACCTTTAAAAAATCCTGAGGAACTTCCCACAGACCATGTGAATACAAAGGAGAAAACTAATATCCTAAAACTTAGAACAGTGAATCTATCTAGATGATGGACAGGAGGAATTGTGATTACCAAGGAGAACACAAAGAATTTGAAACAGTTAAATATATTTTAGTGCTGAAACTGTAACAAATCATTACCAACTTTGCAGACCAATGCAATTATTTAATTACAAAGACTGTAAATAAGTTTTCAGTATAATCAGATTTACCACTAGCTCTACTCTCAAGCCACTAAAAATGACAACCCAGACACGCTCTTTTCAAAACTAGCTAGTTGGGATTTTATGGCTTGTTGAATTGATTCAGAAAACCATACTGTTTAAAGTTCCTTTATTCCTATACCCATTTAACTTTCATACAATGCTTTTCTACAAAGCCAATCCAGTATTTCATGTGAGTTCCTACAGAGAAGACTAATTGTCTATGAGCTAGCATTTACACAAATAATTATAATTAAAAAAATTAGGTGGTGGTTTACTGAAGGCTGTAATGGGATAAGTTGAAAGAACCTCAGAATTGTCTTTAATTGGATTCAGGAATAACCGTTTTAGCAGACTCACTTCTCTTTATTTGATTCACAGGCTTAAGAGTCAGAAAAACTAACTTGCATTGACAGGCTGACCTTGACTGTCAATATAAATAGTTTGGGCCTTTTCTTTTGAATACTTTAGACTTTCTCCCCTTTGCTAACACTTTCAGATGACAAATGATAATCACACTGAGGAACAGATTTAACACTTACCCTGGCATATGGTTTATTTCTACACTGTTCAGAAAACAAATTCTATTTCTTATATCTCTCAGTATCAATGTTCTATCAATTCTTGCATTTTGTAAAGCATACAGTCATAAGCTCTTATTCACACTTTTGCATATTAAACTGACTTGTTATCACTTTAGCTTCTTTTCCATTAGAATTTTTAAGAGTTTGGTTCTGGTGGCCTTTGTATACTTAAAACTAAGTTTTAATTAACTTCATACCTTATGAAACCACAATTCTAGTAATTTCCATGCAAGACAACAATAATACACAAATTACATCTTGGAGCATGGTAGTATTTTACATGCATATTTTGAAGAGAAACAGTTGTAGGACTTAATATTGTAACAAAATATAATTTTTACACTTTAATTTTTTTTCCAGCTTCATAAGAAAAATCCTGGGAGGAGCTGACAAGTAAAAAACACTTGCATGATCTTGTATCCATCCATCTAACAGAGAACTAGAACTTTTTGGGAAAAAAAAAAAAGAATAACTTCATTTATTAAGAGCTAGTAAACTTTTTGGAGGGGCCTCACAGTCTCTTTTCTTTGACAAGCTAACTTCAACATGAAAAGGACCTTATAGACTCATCATATAAATAAGCAAATAAAGACAAATATAGCTTTCTTGATGTTTTTCAAGTCTGATCACACTTAAGGGTAGCTTAAACTTTTTTTCCTGAAAAAAACATCTGTCATGAAGCATGAGGGCTGAAGGAGCTCTTGAAACAGGAAAGGAAGTGTCTCAGGTCTACGGAGGAGACATTTCTTTCAGGAAGAAGATCATGGGAATAGTGTTGCTCTTCTAAATGCATACTCTCTCCATTAGCATTCCTCCTTAATTTCTCTTCATCCTGTAACATTTTAAGAGACTGAGGGTCTTGGCTACTTTCAACATCTAGAGGATCAGTGAAAAGTTATTTTGAAAACTGACGCTACAACAAGTGGTACACAGGTATTCAAACCTAAATTAAGTTAAATAATTTTGTTCACAAGTCTGTTTGTGTGTGTTTTATATAACTGTGAAGAACATTTTTTTATTTTTCTGCTAGTATCTAAATATCTTTTCTCTTGCTTTATGCTCTTTTATGTTTCCTTCTCTGTGGTTTCAACCTTAATCACAGTTTATAAACAAAAAGGTGTTGTTTTTCTTCTTTCTTATGGGTTCTTTTAAAGTTTGTCCCCTTCTCCCTCTCCTTGGCATTATAGAGGTATGTATGCACACTCGCCAAATAATAGGGTTGTCCTCTTGCACAGTCTTCCCCACTTAACCAAATGAAAAGTAAGCCCCCCCTTAACCCTACTGTCTCCCTCCTTGGCTCTACAGCAATGTCAGCTACCAGCACCTGCAGTGTAGCTGAAAGGAAGTATATCAAGTCTATATCTCTTATAGGAAAAGGCTTACTCTAGATTATACACTTGCTAAAAATGAAAGCCTTCAGTCTCTAGAAACTAAATTACTCCAAAATCGCAGTAGCAATTTTCCCCCCACCCATGCCTTTGCACAATTACTAGCCATATCCAACATGAAAGGGTGGGTGGGGCTAGAACAGATTATTGCAAAATTCCCCTGAAAAATAATTCATATGATACATAGTCCTGAAGCAGCAGATGTAAAGTTTTCACTCTGGATAGGTCCTTCAGTTTTTTTTCTTGGTTTGTTTTTTGGTTTGGTGTCCCCTCGCCCCTTAAATTGCCCTTTGTGGTAGTGGCTTGGGGCTTGTGTTAAAAAACTGAGAACTTAACTTTTGCAGCTTCATTTTTACATTACAGTAGCAGATATTGTTATAAACACCGTTGCCCTCTAACTGAGGGGTTAGTGAGCCCAGTAGAAAAAGTGCTGCTAGTGCAGAAACACAATAAATTCCAAATGCATTACTTCTTCCCTTCTCCTTTCCAAATACAAAACATTCAACTGCATCAGATTCTTTGATTTTTGATAACAGGGCTCGCTTTCTAAATGTAATGTGCCCCAGGTTACTTTGTAAGTTTTCTTGGCCTGTGATCAGGAGCACACCTGACAGATGCAGACTACCTCTCCTGTCACCTTCATGTAATCCTTCATGTTTTGTATCAAAGAATTCCTCCAGCAGTTGAAAGCAAATTTATCCTCAAAGGTATTTATGACAAATACAATAATTCCTTTTAATGCAGGGACTGTTTAATCCACCAACCTATTAAGTACAGTATACCTCCAGCAAACAACCATTACTTCTCATTACCATATTGCACTTAAAAATACAATTAATCCTTTAATAGGAATCTAAAATACATAGTTTCCTCTATGCAGCACCTCTGCCGATAGTAATCTGCAAAGAGTGGTATCCAAAAGTTAATTAAGAGCAATGTGTTCTTACATACTAGGCTTCCTGTTCAGACACACAATGGCTTGATGTTATTGGTGCTTTCCCTGATTAAAAGGATTTACAATACATAGTTTTGGGAAAGAAGCTTTATAATTGCTGCTAATTGCCTTCATTTTTTGATGGTTGGATATATTTCACATGAATCTTGTTTAACTGTGCTAGATATTTTCCAAGCATATATATTAAACTTTTCCTCTTATTAATTCCAAAACTAACTACAAGTTTCTTTTTTTCCTTACTGATTATTCCTCAAACTATTTTGCTAAAGTGTTTTTCCATAACCAATTATAATTATACTTAAATAGAGAATAAAAATAAATTTTTGATTAAATTGCAGGCTTATGGTTCAGAAAATATGGTCTCTATTCTTACTTGCATGAGTGATTTGCTGTGCCATTGAGCAAGCCAGGGAAGATCACAGCTGCTTTTCTCCCTGCCTTTCACTGGAGAGTGTTTACTTTTTAAAATGTATCTTTTTTTGTCTGCCTAATTAGAGCTAATCAAGAATAAGGACAAAAATATTGTTAGAAAATTAATATTGCAAATAATACAAATATTGAAATAATCATATGACTTATCTGATTACGAATTCTAAGTGGGATATTTGAAGTAACCTCAGTCAACATATTCTGGCATCCTGAAGTAGACAACACCATTTTGTCCCAGCTCAGTTTCCATTTACAGCTGAGGTGCCTCATGCTGGTTTTGCCTGTGTTTTTGACTGGACTAGAGAAAATCTAACAGCTGACAGTGAAGAAATTGCTTGTGGGGTGTGCTAAAAGATAAATCTAGGAAGACCTGCTTTTTAATCATCACTCTCCCTGATTTGAAACAGGAGCCTAAACTGAGATTTTTCTCATGCAAGTAGAGTATGCCACTCAGACATAAGTGGCTATTGGTGATTAAGGTCTCTTCTGCTGAAGCTATTTTACCATGAACAGAATGAACACACGGTGTCAGGACTTCGTGGGTTTGTATATGTCCACCTCTGGCAACAGGCACCAGCAATATGAGTCTCAAAGGCGTCATTCGCACAGGGGAGCTACACTAATAAGGATCTCCGTGGTGTCTTGAACTTAGTGGTTGGATTTCAAAATCCCATAGCCTGAAGCAGTTCTGGCAATGAAGATAGGTGACTCTAGGACTATAGCAGTGCACCACTGTAGGAATGGACCTGTGGTATGAAACAAGTAGTGACAAGAACCCAGGGTCCGTGTTATACAGATGTTTTTGGGAGGGGAGAGTTACTTCAGACTGTCTCTAGTCAGGCTCCTGGACTGGATGCCTATGGGCAGCTGGAGGATATTAGGTGTGTTCTTGGAGTGAGTATTCCAAATTAGTTTCATTTGAAATAAATCTAGTTTGCGTGCTCTCAGCCTGCTCTGTGCAGTAAGGGGTGGCAGTAGGGGCATTGACTCTAATGTGTATTTTTCACCCTAGCTAGAAGAAGAGAAAACATGCTTAATTTTAATGCACACTTTTTCTTTCATTGTTATTGTTTTGCTAGCAAAATTCTAGAATACCTTCAGGGTACTTACTCTCTGCTTTCTGTAATACAAAAAGAAATAGCAAAACATGCACAGCTTTATCAATTAATGTTGTTCAAAATAATCTTGAGGATCCAAGGCAGATGGCACCATAGAAAGGTTATTTCTTCTGTTTATGATTCATAACATCACAGTACTCATCTGGCTTTATTTTTGTTACTTTTGAACCTGATAAGCCAGCAAATTCAAATGCAATACTTTCTTTAGGAATATGTCATTTATTATGAAAATGGTCTGTTAGCAGCAAACATCCTAAACTCTGAAAGCTTTTTATGGTAAGAGCCAGGTCTATATGGTTGGTTGATTTGCCTTTTATGTTTTGAATAAGTGCCCTGCAAATCTTCAATATTTGGCAAGATCTTCCACCATTTACCAGTTTTCAAGACATGCTTATTAAAACATGTTTTCACCTGTTTTGTCAATGCTTTTCATTTTTTAATGTGCATACTCTATCTTTGCAGAGACATAGCTTGTACAATTAATTTTAATTCAGTTTCTAAAATGTAAACTTAGAAATTCAAAATGTGTCATGTAACTGTATCTAAGTACAGATTTTAACACATGATTTGTAGCTGATGTCCAGCAGTTTTGCAGAATATGAAGGTATATATATTCAAACCAGCAATAGATTCTAGCTGAAGTGAATCTTATTTAACTAAGAATTGGCACAAACATGCTTTGTAGTCCTATACTTTTTTATCGTCAACATTAAAAACTCCTCATGTTTAACAAATTTGTTTCCACCTATGCAATGTAATAATCCTACTCCACTTTTGATTTTATAGAAGGAACACACAGATACTAATTCATATCTGATTTAAATGAGCATGTTCATGCTAGTTGAGGTATTCAGTTTGATTTCAGTCTTTCCAGCTGAGTTATCTGAGTGAGAATACTTTTCCTAAAGACGTTGATGTGGGAGGTTTTCCCTTTAGCAACTTTACATACAAATTAGATACATGTGTGTCGGATGAAAAAAATAATAAAAATATCAAGAATTAACCTTCTAAATTATTTTGGAACTAAAGATCTCAGGCAATTATTGTTAAGTATGAATCTATACTATCCAGTAGAAACTACTGACAGGTAAAATATCTATACTTTTCATTAGTTAGCAGTGGAGCAAAAAATATTAATGGAAGAAATGTACAATTCAATCACTTCTTAATATTTATGACCTGTAAAACATCAGTATTTGTAAATGTCATCATTAAAATCACTAATCCTGCATCCTTTACTTGAACAAATCTTGATGGTATGTATTTTTATATTTTTTTATTGTATTTTCCATTGTATTTAAATTCTTAAGTCAGCTAGGTCCTTGTGATTTGACTCATACATGAAATTTACCTTCAGTGTAAAAATAAAAACTCGGGAATAAGATCAGACTCAGGGACTGTCATGCCCTGTGCTAGCATTAGCACTGTCTTAATTTTGTGAGAAATTGTTTATAGATTTCTTAATGTGACACTCCCTTTTAATTGAAGGGGTTGTATATTCATTCCCGTACTACAGTATTAAGTGAGATTTATATGCTCACCTTTATAATCAATAATGCAGGATATAGAGGTACTTTTCTCTCTTTTTTCTAGCAGAAGAGAATATATATACAATTAAAAGGGGAAGGGCATAATTTCTTTATTTTTGATTGTGAAGAAACAGGGCTAAAAACTATTTGTAAGATTAAAAGCGTTGTTTTATAATCATATTTGGCCTTGGGTGCTCTTTAAAAGTATCCTAAAATGGGTCACAGAGACATCTAAACTTGTCATTTACTGGTGGATATTCAAGTAGTGTTTGTTTTAGTTATGGCAGTGTAACTTCTACTTATTTTTAAGTTATTGCATAGTGCTTCGAAACTGTCATATAAGTCTGGCAGTGAGGAAGAAGAGATGCTATTGATACATTTCTCAGTCAAAACTGAGATTTTTTTCACCCCAGAAATCTACATAACAAATGTTTCGAATGATCTGGAACAAGAAGAAACAGTAAAAGCATTTCATGATAGGAAGCCTCCTCTATAGGACCCAAGTACTACAGTGATATTACAATACAGTAAGGCTTACAAGTGCACAAAGACTTACCTTTTGGAATAGATTTATCTTGGTATGTGTCAGTTGTGAAGGTTCAGGAGCTAATTCATAAGCAGATGGTGATATTGACAGAAAGTCACAAAATAAAAGAGAAAAATTCTTCCTCGATCTTCACTTCTTTAGAAAGAACAACTTCACTTTTGTATCATCCTACATATTTCCTAACACTGATCATTCCCCTTGGTTCTCTTTGGACTCCTTCCTCTTGATCCACGAATTCTATAAGGTTTTGTGTATATTTTATCTAGAAATACTGTTATTTTTGCATCTCACTAAAGCTTTTTCACATTTTTTTTGTTACAGCATGAAACTGATGGCTCATTTTCAGCTTTTCAGTCTTAGATCCTTGGTGCTTAACTGTGACTTTGGCAGTCAACCCTTCTGCTGTGTTTCTTTAATTCAGCTTGTTTGCTGCTGCAGACCCATATCCAGACTCAGCAGCCTGCTGACTAATGATTGACGCAAATGTTTCTGTGGACATGATTAAATGGAAGCAGAATGGTGTGTGGATCTCTGATAGTTTGCTGATGGAAAAGTGATAAATGGTTAAGCTTTTTTCTTGCCAAACTTGGGACTTAAGACTACTTAAACTGGTCAACATAACTGAATAGAAGTGTTCCATGTAGCAGAAGAGATGGGTTGGAGATGAGTGGCTGATGAGAAATCCAGATTGTGCCTGTGGGTTATTTAGAACATAGGAGATATGGGTCTTAAAATCACTTTCCACCTTCCTCTGGATATTGCTATCAAAACACACAGCTACTCCAATTATAAGCCTTCAACAAATAAATGAAGAACTGAGCGCTTGCTCTGCGGTATTGAAGACCACATGAAACTCTCAGGGTTTGTATTTCTGGTTGGGAACCAATCTACTAATAAAGATAAATACTAGATTCCAGTTATTTAATACAAATCCCAGTCTTTGGAGTTTAAAATTTTAAGTAGGAGTTTGGGGTTTCCCTCTCTTTTTTTAGAAAGTCAATGCATATGTGTTTCTTTGACTAATACAATTGCAAGACCAAGAGCAACAAAGATCTACATGACACACAACTAATTAATGTATACATGTTCACCAAGATAAATGGGGAAAACAGAAACAAGTGGGAGAGAATTGGGACTTTAAGATGAAAATGCAGAATAAATACTTTGCAGAAGGGGTATTGTTTGTATCTTCTGGAAGTTGGTGAGAACTAGGAGGTGGAAGATGAGAATACCAGTGTACTGAATGGAGAAGAGAGTCAAAGACTGTAGGAACAAGAGAATACTCTGTCAATATTCAGAGGCAGCCTCGTTTGGTAAGGAGTAGAGCACATGAGGCAGAAGAAATGAGAAAATCTCTGGGTTGTGGAACTTGTTCCAAAGCACTTTGTGACAAAGAGAAGGAAATGAACAGTGGATTTCAGGGTAAGTCAGATTGGTCTCGTTGGATAGATACTGAAGTGGGAAAGGGCAGCAGTACTTGGACAAAGGCAGTTTTCCTGTTTAAACACAAATAGGTCTGGCAGGGGCCATACTGCTGTTCACCCAGACATTGCCCATTATGGTTCTGTTGAGTTTACTGTTCTATGTATAGAGTTTTGTGTTTGCCCTTATTGTTTTACATGTAGCTTTTTTTCTCCAACTTGACAAGACCATTTCAAATTCTAACCCTGTCCTCCAATGTCTTTGCATCTGTCCCAGTTTGATGTCATCTGTAGATTTAATAGGCTTACTCTCTGTGCTATCATCCAACATTGTAATGAAAATACTGAATCATATTAAATTAAAGACAGGCTCCTGAAGAGCCCAATTTGATAAATCCCTCGAGTTTGACAGTAAGCCACTGATAACTATTCTCTAGGTGGTTTTCCAACCAGTTATGCTCACCAAACAGCAGTATCATCTAGTTTATATTTCCATGGCTTACTTATGAAAATGTCATGCGCAACAATGTCAAAAGCCTTACTGAAGTCAGCATGTGTGATATACTTCCCCTCATCCATAAGTCCTCTTAACTTTCCATACAAAGAAATTAGATTGCTTTGACATGATTTGTTCTTAATGAATCTGTGTAGGCCGCTTCTCATCTTATTCTTATTTTTAAGGACCTTAAAAGAGTTTTATTATTTCTTCTTGTTGTTTTCCAGAAATCCAAGTTTTACATCACCTTTGTTTATTTAATTTTGACAAGTTTGCTGACAAAGTTTATGTTAATATGGTGGAGAATAAGGCTTGCCTTTCTCTAGTGCTACTCAAAATAGAAATAAGACCTCTATCCAGATCAGATTTCTCATGCATATGCCTCTGTATTTATAAATCCATCTAAGATGGTTTTGGCTGGGATACAGTTAATTCTCTTCATAGTAGCTAGTATGGGGCTATGTTTTGGATTTGTGCTGGAAGCAGGGTTGATAACACAGGGATGTTTTGGTTACTGCTGAGCAGTGCTTC
>JANZLQ010000050.1:14607267-14653276 GCA_026212715.1 Elanus axillaris
AATGAGCCCTATACATGTTTCTGCTTCTCTGCCTTCTACTTTCACTTTCTACTGAAGGCAAAAGACAAATTATTATTCCACCACCAGCGAGGAGGCTGGGGGGGCACAAGGGGTTGGGAGGGGACACAGCTGGGACAGCTGACCCCAGCTGACCCAAGGGATATCCCAGACCATACAAAATCATGCTCAGCATATAAAGCTGGGGGAAGAAGAAGGAAGGGGGGATGTTCGGAGTGACGGTTTTTGTCTTCCCAAGTCACCATTAGGCGTGATGGAGCCTGGCTGTCCTGGAGATGGCTGATCACCTGCCTGCCCATGGGAAGTGGGGAATGAATTCCTTGTTTTGCTTTGCTTGTGTGCACAGCTTTTGCTTTACCTATTAAAGTGTCTTTATCTCAACCCATGAATTTTCTCACTTTTACCCTTCTGATTCTCTCCCCCATCTTGCTGGGGGGGCAAGTGAGGGAGCAGGTATGTGGTGCTTAGTTGCTGGCTGGGGTTAAACCACACCACCATCCAATGCCCTCTCACTATTTTCCTATTTCCCATCATCTAGTTTCTTCTCTATTATGTCTTTCTGAAAGTTCAAGGTTATGAGAATGAAAGCATATTTCTCTGTCCACCTTGCAAAAGTTCTTGGATGCTTTTGATGTTTTTCACACCCTTTATTTTCACAGATGGGACCATTACCAGAACAAAAAGAAAGCTATGTCCCTCCTTGCTTTTCTAGGTTGTTTCTTTCTCTCTCTCTCTCTCCCCCCTCCTCCAGAAAACAGATGCTTTGGACAGGTTGGTGCATTTCAGTTCAAACATTTTTTTCTTTGTCTTATGTGGGGACAAGTTGGTTTATAGGACAGAATCAATACTGCCACTAGAGCAAAATGTGTAAATTGCACACTCCTTTCCTCTCAGCTTGTGTGAGGTTAGAATCCATTATCTGTTGTGGGTTTTCAACATCTCGGTTAAGTGGTCCCATTAAAGAGTGAAAGAGTAGTAACCTCTCTCCCTTGGAACCCTTCAAAGACATTAGTTTACCAGTACTTGGTATTAGTTTTCTGGAGAAAATAGATGGTGTACATAGCTATGAAACTTGTATGACTGTGTTTTATCTTTGTTTTTCTCATGCTGCTAAAATATTTGATTCCTGGCAAGGACAACTACAGTTTTGAAACAGGCTATTACGAAGGAGACACAGTCTATGTCCCATCATAAAACTCACCTTCTGTTCTTGATTTATTTTAGAAAGTAAAAGTTGGAATTCTGGAGAAATATAGTTGAAATTAACATTAATATTAATAAATATTAGCATATTCTATTTTATAGAGAATAGAAATAATTGCAGCATGTGCTTAAAGTACTTAGTAGGTATTTTGACAAAAAAGACTACTGAAGACAGAAGCAAGAAATTGGTTCTCTTACTATTGGTGGAGGCTGCACAATGTAGAGTATACACATGGTGAACAATGATCAAGCAGGAGAAATAAATCACATCCCAATATCTTGGCAGCTCTATCTAAGTTTCAGTGATGTTTTAACAACAATATTTCAATTTGCAATTGGGATAGTTAAGTTTATGTATTTTGACAGTCAGGGAGGTACGTGGCAGAAGCTTAAGTGATCCCACCACAACTGGGTCATGGTTAATTCTGTGACCACTTGCAAATAAGCCTTTATACTGTGAGCAGCACATACCTCTGGGAAACATGGTAACACAGCTTATCATAGGTTTATCTTTGCCTTGTGAAGTGGATGGGATGACATAAGAAAATTTATTTGTTATATGTAAAGCATAACATACAAAAATCTTACAGACTGTAAGATGTATTTTTCCCAATAAATCAGTGCATATTAAATTCATGGTCCAATTCAGAGACAGATAAATTTATGTTGCTTATCGATAGGCACACTGCCATTGTATTAATCATAGTAACATCATAATAGTATAAAATATAATTTTATGTTGATAATTTTACTATTAATTCTTAAAAACTTGTTTTGTTTTTAGATTTGCTAGGCTGGGTAAAATCCATTCGTGTTTCTACGTGTTGATATTCTAATTACCAGAAGTTGCGCATTAGGAGACTTACATTGTACAAAGACAATATATTACATTGTCATATTAGTGCAATCTGAACTATTAACTGAGATGCCAAAAGATATCTTCACTCATGTTATTTCACATTCAGTTATGAATACTTTGAACAAGCAGCTACATGCTTTGTTAATTTCTCATTCCACATATCTTCCCCAAAATGTGAAAAATGCCCTCTGCAGTCACAGATTTATTCCAAATTTCCCTGTATTCAGCCAACAAATAAATAAATAAATTTTAAAAAACAAAAAACCCGTCTCCCACAGAAAGCCAATAGCCAACAACAAAGAAACAAACACACACTTACTTACCACCTTCAAGAAATAAAAAATCCCAACACTATGGTCAATGAACAATAAGAATAATTTTAAAAGCTACTGTTACAGGTATATTGCATTTTCTTATATGACAGTATCTATTCACTGCTTCTTCCATTTTGGAAATTCTGATGATATTGGTGCTACTTTCTGGGAATAGGAATGGCTGGAGATCACGTCCATCTCTATGTTAACAACAAATATTCATCACTAAGCTCACATCAGATATAAAGTTTCTCATGAAGGTGTAAATATTTTTGATATATTTTGGTTCATGGTCATGTAGAAATCTATCTGGAACCTGCAGTTAGTGTGAGCATTATCAGTAGTTTTCATGGACGAGAATATTATTAAGGCCCATCAATCTCAATCACAGCTGGCTAACTTTACTGGAACTCCTGACTCTTCTCAGTCATCAGCTATATCTGCATTGGCTCCAGGAAAGGAGCCAATAAGAGATACATCTAAACTTAGAAACTGGTGAGACTTTGGAGACCATAACACTACTCATCTGTTCCCGTTTAGTTCTAACTTTAGCCAGAGAGTGGCATTTCAACATAAAATTATTTCAGGTAGTAGTATGAATTGCTAGTGGTTTTGCACTCACCTGCGCTCATTCTTTGCCCAATGCTAAGGAAAAATCTCAGGTGTTGTACTCATTCCCTTATGTAAATGGTGCCTTTATTGTGTATTGGAAGAACATTTCTTTTTTTTTACAAAAAATGATATGAACTGTCAGTGGCACAGGAATACATGATGGGTATCAGAAACAATAGTTCTCAAACCAAAATCTCATATCTATGCAAATATGAAGAATGGCAATTCTCCCTAAGGTGAAACCATGGACTCCACCAGAGGTATGTCATTAAGCAATATTTAAGAGGCTTCCAAAACTTTATTATTTTTCTGTGGAAGTATGTTCCATAGCAACCTATAGAACTCAGGAGAAAAATATCTACACTGGTACCGGCAACTGGAGTTCCATAAATTCTGTCATCCAAACTTAGTCATCATCCCTTGTGCTGGGCCCAGAGACTGACAAGAATAGTTCTGCATAAGCACAGATGCATATAATGCCCAGGCAGTGATGCTTTTTATCAATATCCCATAATAATGTAGCATTTCTTGTTTATTTACTTGAAAGCAGACAAAACATGAAGAGCCTGAAAGGAAGAATATGTTTTTTTTAAGCAGGTAAAATCAAAGAGTATTTAGAAAAGCATTTGAATTCAAAACTGTTATGGCAAATTGCTTTCATAATGTAATATGTATTTTCATTCCAAAATTAGGTTTGTGCCAGGACACATTGGACCTTATTGTGGTGACAGAGCCAATGTCATGTCAAATTGCTTCAGCAGAGCCCAAAGGGTTCTTCAAAGTAGAATGAGTAAGGCTTCCTAGTTGCAATTACAATCTTCACGGGATCTTGTGAACACATGCTTTCATTCATCAAAGCATATTCTTGATTTCATCATAAAACTCCGCGTAACTGTAGAAATTGTCTGTCCCAAATTAATGCAGAATATTCTGTGACATAGGCAGGCTATATAGATATATTTAAGACCATGTTGGAGAGCTCTGAGGACCTTGTATTTCAGCTTAGGGTGCTTCTAGGAATGAAGTGAAAGTATTTATCTGCAGAGATATCAGATTCATATAATGGCACAAAAATCTTCATCTGCTTTTTAACTGTAATCATGGAAAATCTGAGTATCTTTGAAACAGTGAATGAAATGTATCAGATTACTTGTGTGCATGTACTGAGGGAGAAATAAGAGCTGTTTGTTAAGGTACTGCTTCAGAAGGCAGTAAAGATTCTTAGTGACTTAAAATTTGAATGCCTTGAAGCCAAGTGTCTGTTCCTCTATAAATGAGCAGCAATACAACCCTTTTGCTCCAATATTTTGTGTCAGAAGTATACTTATCCACAAAGTGTTTTGAGCATCACAAACAGTTAAGAATAGTCTCTTATGCAATTTATGATCAAGCAATTTCAGTAAAAGAAAACCGAAGATGTCTACATTTATTCAGCTCCTTATATGTATGCCTAGAATTTCTTGATGTATTAATCATGATATTTCATACTTACTATGTAATGATGAGGATATTTTTATTTCAGGGGCATATAGATAAATTATTATTTTTAGTTCTGAATTAATATTTGCCAAAGGAAGAAAATGACCAAAAATTTAAAGCATATTTTATCTCTGCTAGAATTATTTTTTTTTGTGGTATATCTGAGGTTTTCAAAACTTACATGGCAGTAGGTGTTTCTACAGACCCTTGTGGGCCAGCAGTCCCCCACCTTAGAATAATCCTAAGGCTTTGGAGGCAATCAGTCAGGAGTAAAAGAAGTATTACTATGTGAGAAACAATAGGAAATTAATTGGGATTTTTTTAAATGGAAAGAATTCTTAGGTTATGAAAATAAAAACTGTTGCTATCATTATTGGTATTATTACTGCTGTGAAATAATGAATGGGAAAATATAATGGGTTTGTGTAGAAGCTAATAGGTATTAAAAACTTTGTGAACTTCTTTTTTCTGGTGCAGTTATTTTGGAATTTTCCATAAAATTATTCTAGAAATAGGTCTTGCAAAAAATTAGATAAAAAATGCATCAATGAAAAGGTAAAATATTGTTTTGAGATTCCTAAGAAGACTGTTCAGTATTAGAAATAAAAGATATGTATTAGAGGCAGGCTGATTTTATTTTTTTATTCGGACTTTTAAGCTACTGTTTTTTAAGCTGGGAATGGAACCAGAGGAAGGTAGGATAAGGATAAAACATTACTGAATGTGGAAAATAAATAAGCTTGAAAGAGTCATGGAAATCAGTGGCACACAAAGTAGACCTAAGAAATACTGTGCACCCTCAGGCTTCATTTTCTGCGGCCTGGAGAGCCTCACCTGGGACCAGAATTTCATATATTTCAGCCTGGCTAACACAGCTTTTTTGACCTGCTGCATTTGAAAATAGGAGCACAAATGAGATGCTCATTGTTAATCACTGTCTTTGCCCTTGAAATATTAAATAAAAGACAATGGAAGGAAGAGGAGGGAGGGAGAAAGGAAGGAAGCAATGGAGAACATCTGTGCATTACAGTGTAATAAAAAAAAAAGGAAAAATTATTTAATAGATTTCTCACAAAAAGTACTGGAAACAGAAATGTGTCTCAGTGAAACTGGTTGACAGATGTTTGAATCTTGTGATTTTTACTTTAAAAAAACTACATAACCTTTTTATTAATATCACTTATACAAACTGAAAACATAAATAACAAGTTAATAACGATGACTTTGAAAGTAAGAAAAAGTCCTGCACTCACTCTAGTTTTAGTAGTTCCTCCTTATTTTCCCCCTCCTTTGGAAAAAGGAATGTGGAAGATAGAGAAAAAAAAGAAATAATATGGACAGGAAAGCACTTTTGGTCTTTATGTATGTGTGTATCACTCTTCTACCACGAAAATAAAAAGAAATATTAAAAAAGAGAAAACAGTTAAAATATTTTCTTTGTTTTTAGTTTACCTAAAAGTAGGAACAATATATTAATGTTTGGGTAAAGGCCTGAAAATAATAATAATATACTGAAAAAACAATTTCAAAACAATTAGCTTTGGGGACTTTTAATTTATTTTTTTTATTTTTAAGCTAAATATAAACAAAAAAAAAGTGTTAACATGTTCAACAAATCCTTTACTCAGTGAACAAAATTATATTGAAAGAAATGCGAACTTCCTCCCCCCTCCCTTTTTTGTCTTTTTTTTTCCTGCCTAGAAAAACAATACATGCTTTCAGGTAATCCAAATTAATTGACTCTCTTTGGTGACTGGGTTCAATAGATCAATTATCAATGATTCAGGTACTCAGTGCATAATGCACAAGGTATAACTGGATTCAAGTTATCAGTTAACCTTTTCTCAGATGGATTTTGGTACCTGTAAACTTTTCCATCAGAAGACAAAAGGAAATATTGTGCTCTTCTGTGCTCCAGCTGTTGAAAATGCTTCAGTCTGAAAGATCAACAAGTTTGCACAAATCCAAATACAGAGCTTGTAAATGTTTCTGCAGACTGTGGTGAAAGTCAGAGCCCTTTGTCTGGCCTTGAATTGAAGCCAAACCCACAAGCTCTTCATACACTTCAAATTCTGTTGTTATTCTAGAAAGGAAAAGAAAAAAAAAAAGGCATTTGAGCTGTAAATGTGCAATCAATAGTTTTGTCTGTCACTGGGGAGAACTAGAGTGATATTTCTGCTACGTCCTTGAACTGGAACGCTATGTCATCAGGTGCATCTGTTACTCTTCATTGGTTAGTCATTTGGCTTAGGGTCAAATTGGCAAACTTTTGAATCGATTCAGGACACCTTTTAAGTCTTGTAGCACCCATGTTTGGTTTTACAAATCCCCATATGTGAAGAAAAAGCCTTCGTGTTTTTGCTACCTTCATGTTTTGAATGCATTTTATGTCTTACCTATTTCTTTGCCTCCATTTATGCTTGGTCATTGGCCTTTTTAATGGCTTCTTTTTGATGATATTTGAAAACTGGAGAGAAATGTACATTTCTAATGGACACATTCCTGTTCCCTGAGAAAGGTGAAATACTTAGCAACTCTGTGATTTTGCTTCATGTTGACTTTTCACAATGTTTACCTCAAATATGTAATACCACCTTTTAAGATAAAAGATTTTTCCACCTACCTCTTGAAAAATGAGACATGCCTGGGTTCTGCCATGCTTAATGTACAAATACAAAGTAGTAGGGAATAGATGTAGATGAGTTCTATTGACACCGCAGGACTTGAGGATACCAAATGGAAACTAGGTGGGGTTCCTTTGAAAATGAGGGTCCTTGAGAAAACCTGTAAATGCAACAACAGCAGACAGAGAAAAAAGAACCAATAAGAAAACCATAGAAGAGATTAAAACCAGCAACAAATTAAAGTGAGTTCCCTGCCCTTTGCAATGCTGTTGGCTCAGAGATGAATGAGTGAACAAGTAAATATATCTTGATCTTTGCCTGTTCTCTATATTCTGACCTCAGTTTTCCAGGTGCAAGTATAAAGGAGACAAACACTCAGTTCTCCCTTCTTACTCCCAAGGGATATTGTTTCAACAGTACCTGCAAGCCAAGAGCTATGATCTCTTTATATTTTCATGAAGGAGCCTCTGACTGGACAGCATGTGCAAAATCAGGTTCTGGATTGCACACAAGTATAATATTTTAAAAGTTATTTTACAAACTTACTAGATAAGTGAAAGAATCAAATGAAGGTCTGAAAAGCAAAGTTCTCAAAGTGGGAATCTCCAGTACCCAGAGTCAGTAGATTCCTCCTTTGGTTCTGGCTACCCTTGCAAGTAATGGATTCAGTGGTACTTGCAACTGTGTGGACCTTGATCTCAAAAGAAAAGAAAATTAACAACAGTTTTACACTGGGCATTAAATAAATTTCAGATTGCTACCAGCTTTTATCTGTCAGCTACCTTTTCCTATCTCAATGCCATCATTTAAGAAAATAAAAGTACAAATTTACAGCTGAAGCATGATTTGTAGTAGTATGTTCTGCTAGGACAGTTAAAAAAATCCATGAAGCTAAACCATTTGAATATTTCATGTAACAATTTTGAGAAAAGTAGAAAAATGTCATTATCTGGAACAGTTAATGATCCTCATTTCGTACAGACGGAATAATGAAAGTTATCTTTCAGGAAGGGAAACAATAATATTTTTTCTTTAAACTTCTGCTGTTGAGAGGATTTTTATTAATTGTTTAAAACTTGGGGACTTCTAAAAGAATTACTTCCACACACAGATGCACACTTCCACGACATTTTGTATCTGTGTCCACTAAAATACCTGGAGAACTCTAGTCATGTGCACTTATAAAATAAAATATGTGTTATTATGAATGGAAATAACTATTATTAGGTGAAAACAACAGGTATCTTCGTAGGCTTTCAAAATTCAGCTTTTTTTTTTTTTTTACTTCAGCAATTCAAGAACTGATAATAGCTTCTTGACCAACAGTAACCAGCAGTGTCTCTTTCCTAGCCTATGCTGAACAGAAACTTCAAAAAAGTAATTTTCAGTGATCCAGATATTTGGACTATGACTCAAGATACAATCACTGTGGCCTTAGCACAAACTTAAAAATAAAAGAGTATAGAAATGACAGTAACACTTTTTGATAATTGGTAACATAGATCAATTAATACAATGTGCATGTCTTTCTTTGTTACTATACATTCCTTTAGAAATTATATAAATGCATGGGGGTTTTTTTGTCTTGTAACTGCCTTGTCAAATAATTTTATTCCTTCCAAGTGGGAATATTTGGAAATGGTTATCCATACGTTAACCTTTTTGTGACCTTGGCCAGTGGGGTTTGAATGTCCCGATCTGTGCTGTCTTCAAGACAGTAATCCTACCTGTCTCTTCAACTTGGTACTAGGATCAGTGACAACTTGGTGACCTCAGTCACTGATTTCTCTTGAAATAAAACTATGGCTACCAGCAAAGGAAATCTATCCCCATCTTTTTGTTTAGTAGTTCCATTGGTAATAAAAATTGCACAACGATTAAAAGCAATGATTGTATCTGCTGTGCTCTGCATGGGTACTTCTTCATGCATTAGTAATACAGGTATTCAATAAAACCCTCATCTGCTTTCAGCTGACAATTGTTTAACTTTTCTTTACACAGAGGCTCATGTTCTTTTTGCAGTATGACAAAGCTTAATGGAGGTGTTGTGAAATGCTTTCATTGAAGATCTTCTTTAATTATAGATGTCCTGCGTGACAAGTTCTTCTTTAGCATATGTTTCTTCACTCCAAGAACATCAGTTTAAGTCAGTGATCAAAGTGTAGTTGAGAGAAGTTCAGCATATTAATAAATCCAACCTTGCTCTCTATGAACTTCTCCTTCCCCTGAAATTCAGCCCCAGCTCACCTGAATCAATCAGCCTATTTAAAGGTGCCGTTCATATCAGGTACAGCCTGTTGAATCACCATGGAAATCAAAACTAAGTTCAAATCACTTTCTTACTACTTGCCACATGCTACAAGAGTAGCTTGGCTACTCTTTCAGTGTTTCTTTTGTGACTCTTCCCTTTTCTGCAGTATACAACATTGTCTTCTGCGGAGAAAAAGCAAACCTTGTGTAACTGATCACTTTGAAATTTAAAAATTTCTGTTCAAATGTTTTGCAATGCATCTATCTGTATCTATTTGGCTCTTTGCAATCCACTTTTCTTTCAGAGATTCAGAATGTGTTTTTAAAAACAGGTCAAATCTGATTTTTTTTTCTACTTTCTTCAAACAGCCATATTTAAATGATTTAAAGTCAACATAGTTGGTTTTACTGTGTTTAGAAAGTTAAATCTTGAGTGTAGGCATACTGAAAAATATTTCAACCATGCTTAATCCAAGTGAAAAAGGTTTATTCATTGAGCATGTTAGATTCAACTGGCTAAAGTGTGATTTAAATGGATTGCACAAATCTGCACTGGTGCCCTACACTGGTATAACATAGGTAATTTATGTGAAAATGATGGAATGTTGTCTTAACAAGTATTAATATAATCTGAATGAGAAAAAAGTTCTGAGAGACTATTAAATTGCCTATTTGTATCAACAAGGTATTAATTCTAAAGTGAAAAGGAAGAAACATCCTCTTAACTATGGGTATGGCTCGTTCACGTGTTTGGTTTTGTAGGGAATGATGGGAAGTAATTACAGATGCAAAATATGTGCTGGATCACTTTATCACATAACATGGCTGAACTCACACGTAATTAGAAACCGATCTGGGTTTGGAAATTGTTTTGGGTTTTGTTTCCATTACTTTGCAGCTTGTAGTGCTGACGGGAAGCTTTGCAGAATGTCATAGAAGGTCAGGAGTAGAGTTAGCCCTCAGCCGTAACTGCATCTTAACTATGATGTAGAGGTTACAGAAACATGTAAATACAATTTTTAATGACAACATCATTTTATTACCTCTCTGGTTATTAGGAGTCAAATGCATTACCTACAGATGCTTACACTTTGCACCTTAGAAGTGACAAATGATGCATTCACTAAATATATGATATTATGTTTTGAAAGTTCTTGTATGCTCATTATATGCCTCAAACCCCAGAGAAATATTTTACTCCTCCAAGAGTCTGAAGTCCTCGCATCAGTCCAGTTAAAGACTTAAGTCTTGAAGCCCCAACCAGATTATGCCAAATACTTGAATGATAATAAGACAGAACTCTCTATGTGCTGCATCTATAAGATATACTGTTCTGTTCTGATCAGTGTCAGCTAGACAGTAAAAAAAATGAACAAAATGAACTTCCAATGCAAATTTATTTTTTATTTAATTTATATGCTTTTTTTAAACACAATTATTTTAAGTGCTTGCCAACAAAGCACTTCAATAGTAAAAGTTGCAAAGCAGTTACAAAAAAGATTATTTGTCATTTACCAAGTTAAATTCTTACAGGAAGTATCATAAAGTCACAGGTATAAAAAGCCCTCATTTATTGATCACATTTGTATAAATTAATCACTGACATATGAAAATAAAGTATTAGAAAGTTTAATATGATAGTATAAAAGGTGAAATGAATTAACTGGGCAAGGATTTTTTTCTGTCCTCTCAAAGAGCAGAGAATATCTTTACTTGGTATAAAATGGTATTGCTCAACTGACTTCAGCAGAGAGATACATATTTCAAAAACTGATGCTGTTGACTAACATGTTAAAAGACAAGATACTTTTAACATACATTTGATATATTTTAACATAAAGCTATTTTAACTTTTGCAGGATGTATTCCATCTTGCCATTAAGAGACAGCTTGAAAGACACCTTTACCGTCCAATGGAAATTCCAGTCACTGAACATATTTAATAATGTTTCTCACAAAACAAAATAGAAAAGTGAGAAAAAAAATCAAGACTTTTGACAGATTAAAAGGCTGTGAGAAAATTAAAATGAGAAATGCTGAGATATTTTTTATTTACACAGCATTTTTCTTCATGCTTGAGCTGAAACACTTTCAAAAAACAGACATAATATCCTCAGAAACAAGTACAGGTGGTCAAGGGCAGCTGTTCAATTTTGGGTGGGAATATGGGTAAACTGGAGGAGGTCCAAAGGGCAATTTCTTTTACAAGATCCTAAACAGACTTTAGCACTCATGAAGATTTTTTTTCTCTAATGTTTTTTTACACTCATGTTATTCCCCCTTTCTAAGTGAAACACAGTTTATAAATTCAAGCTTGGGCCTTAGGTCTTAAGAACTTTATTACTTCCTTAGTCATTCATTCCCTTTTATGCATATCTTATGTCTGAAACCTTTACATTTTTCTCCTCCTCACCAGCAACTTTAGGAAAGAATTACTGCATTTCATCTAAAATTTGTTAAACACTTGTAAGAAGTGAAGATGTAAGCAGGGCAGAATTGTAGGTAGTCACCAGTCACTGCTTCATGGAAAGGCTCACCAGAGAAACAGACAGCCAGGTTTAGCAAATTTGCTTTGTTAGCCCTTCCTCAAGATAGATTAGTGTAATCAGTTAGAAAAGAATATGCTAGGTTTACCTAATTTAGAAGTGAAGTCAGTAGAGGGATTACCAAATGGGGGGTAAATGGGGGGTTATAGACAATATAGTTTATCAGACCTCTTGACCCACCCTTTCCCATTGATTAAAATCTCATGCCTTTTCCACAGTTATTTTCTGCTCTGTACTGACAACAGCCCTTGGTTTGATCCTGGGGTCTGGTTGAGTCCACTCGGCTTGATCAGATAAAGTTTAAATATTTGACCTAATCAAGTCTTCTAGAATTTGTCTGTAGTAAGGGAGGAAGAGAGACATATCTCCAGAAGCAGAATCATACCTAACCTACGTAGAATGTCTAAAACTTGCACTCGTAGAGGCCTTTTAGTTGAATTAACAACAGTGAAGGCCATTTCTAACTTTCATAAAGCTACAGCTGGGCTGATGAGCAACTATACTGATTATATGCATGAATGATCATGCAAGAAATTTAAGTATTCTTTGATTGTTTTGAAGAGAAAATGTCCTGTGTTAACTTCTTCATATGCCATGCTTTGCTCCTTTTCCTCTTTGTCCCAAATAAGGAGACAGGAGAATGCTAACATTTCATATTTCCCATGAAATGTATAATATATATGAAATTTTAAGTTGTGTTTTGCATTTGAAGAAACAAGATTAATTAAAGTAATTAATTAAAGTTAACTTTTAGTGACATACCTCACAGAATTATGACTGGTCATCATAATGCTTATTTTTCTCTGAGTAGACATTTTTTTCTAAGACAAATCCAGCTGAGTTATATTTTTATTCTTCTGGTGCATTAGCAAAGTTAAGGTAGTTTGATTATTTTAACTACATATTTTGAATGTTGGGATGGATTTTGGCTATAGTTTTTGTAATGAATAATTGTAAAAATCTACCCTTTTCACTCTTGATGTGAATGTACTTCGACAGTTTCATTCTTCACTTCTGTGTGTGTACTATGCCAATATGTCTGCTTTTAAAAAAAAAGCCCTCCATGTGTCTCCTCAGTTTTACATCAGTGTACACCCACTGATCGTAGGGGAGAGATATTTTCGCTATAAGTGAAAAAAATGTCATTTATTTGTGTGTTGACTCCAGAATTTAAATCTTTGAAATTAATTCAGTCTATTGCAGTAGGAAGTCAGATCTTTCCCTGTCCTTTCTATTTCCAGTGTTCTGTTGTAAAGAGCAGCATCCCGATATGCCCTGAGTCTTCAGCACAAAGTCCAAACATCTGAAAGAATAAGTACTTTATATTGTGCATATGTTTTTGTTGTTTGAGTTTTTCGTATTTCTCATGTCTGATAGTTATATTAATACTAATGTGTTAACTTCAAAGGAAAAATGCTATTTTAATAATATTTAATATGGATAATTAGCTTACTTAGCACCACAATATTAGGAAATTTGGTGAGTGATTTGTTTGTATGTGCTGATTACAAATTTAAATATTTTTCCTTGCAGCTTAAATACTTTATTAAAGCTGCTGTACATTTTTTTCAAGTTTCATTTTATTTTGTTTGATGAGCAATTATTACTTCTAATGCACTTGCAAAATGTTGTCACTAAATACATAATGAAAATATTGTATCTGCTTTGATGTAGCATTTGATTCCCCAGCTGAAGAATCACTGTCTAAATGTGTTAAACTATATGTACTTCATGCAAGAGAAAAATGTAAATATGGACGAGAAAGAAGGATTAGTTGTCTAAAGTGGAATAAAGACATGCTTACTTATTTTACAGGTAAAAGCCTTAGCACAGGTTAGTAATTAAATAGTTTGGGTCTGATTTACATGGAACTGTGTGCAAGAAAGCTTTAATGGTTTAATGATACATCTTTTCCATTAACAACTTTTTTTCCTAAACAACTGTGTTCTGTCCATGCATGACAAACTCTAGTGTATGTATTCATGATAAATTGCTTATACACATGAAAACCTAAAGCCTCCTGAAAATTAGGTCAGTGTGAACAAACAAATGCTGGTTATTACAGAGAGCAAACCCTCTAACACGTTTCTCTGAAAAAGGATGTCTTAATACGGGAAAAGCTGCAAATGTCTTCAGTTTCATCTTTGTTTATATTCTTACTCTTTTCCAGTTTTAAAAAGATGGCTAATAGTTTGGGGTTTTTTGTTTTCCACAGAAGAAGCTGATAAAGACAGTGTTCTTTTAAATCTAAAAATAGAGGTCTCCTATGGACAGTTGGTTTCCTTTTACACTCTCCTTCAGCCTCTCTTTCTTCTACTCCCCTTCCCTTCACAACTGTGAAAAGGCTCAGAGAGAATGCTTTCAGTATTTTTATTTTTTCTTGATACAATCAATATTTTTCAGAAAGTTGATCCCTCTCCTCTTGTGATTTTTCTTGTACCTTTTTCTGCCTCTACTTCATTTCCTTCAGCCAAGAGTAGAATATCTTTTCCCATATGTTCAGTCAGCTCACTGCAGAGCAGTAGCAGTGGTCCACCAACACCACTGACAGGCTGAAGACACTGTGAGAACAATTTTGTCTCTCATCGAGTTTTCAGTGGAATGAAAAGATTCTTCCCCTAAAAAGACCAAAAAGACTTACGAAGTCCAAAAAAAAATATCTTTCATATGAAGAATGACAGCAGGCCCATTTTAAAAATTGAGAAAACTCAGCAGAAAGTAAAAGGTTTGCAAAGAAATCTTGCTCTGCCCCCTGTGTCCTTGCAGGTTCTTGCTTCCATGTCTGCTTTCACTCCACTCGGTGGCTTTCTGAGCTGTTGCAAATTCTGCGTAACTCTTTCTGTCCTTAGGAAACCTCTTTTTCTGACACTCTTGGGAGCATTTGCTCCATTTTCCTCAGAGGTATCTCAGTCTTTTCTTGTGCTGCACACTCTAAGCTTCTCATGAGTCTTTCAGCCTTTTCCTCTTTCAGGAGTGCAAGTTCCTCCAAGCATAAGCAGGCTCAATCCCTGCCATCAAATGCCATCTGACCTATTCTTTCCTTTTTTAAGGAGGTACAACATACATACAAACTAAGAATAAATTCATCAAAGAGATGATCTTCCTCACACACAACTTATAATAATACTAAGTATGTTAATTATTAGTGGAGGAATAACTTTAAAATACAGTACGTAACCCATGGTGTTTGCCTTCCACATGATCTGCCTTGCCATTTGTGTCTTGAGTACTAACAGTGAAGGAAGGTCTCAGGAATATCTTGAATAAAAAGGGATAAGGAGTTTAGAAGAAAGGAAGAAATTGTTTAAATAGTTTTTATTTGTTCTTGAGTCAATGAATATTCCTCACTGCTTCAACAGGTTAAAATATTTCTAATAAATTACTTGCATTATACTGGAATTATTTTTCACTGCTTGTAGTCTACTTTAGAGACAAGGCAGAATTTGTTTCAGCAAATTGCAACCTACAGGACAAAGTACTTCGGTTGCTGGGTGTGATGGGCTATCTAAATTACATGAAATTTTTTATCCTCCTTGACAGACAAAATGAAAAGCCTCACAGGCAGAAAATCTTAAATATTAAAAAGCGGAACTCTGTGCATTCCTTTTCAGCATATGAGTGTGGGTGTTGCGAAGGGGTCCAGAGCCTGGAGTGCCCTGCTTCTGTCTTTGGAGTAAGTATATCAGAAAAACAAAGTCCTGTTTCTCTCCAGCTAGATTTTATTATAGTACAGTCATGCTGTCTGGAGTCTGCTCACATAGCTGTTAGCTCCTTCCTCCACTCTTGATTCTGTACAGCAGCTTCAGCGCTTTCCCCGATTCAGCCAACTCCACAGCCTCCTGTCGTGTTCTCCCAGACTTAGCTCTGCTGCCTGCTTCTTCCCTACCTATTCTTTCAAGTCTTCCAGCTCCAAGAGTGTGGCAAACCCTATACCAGACTGTGTCTCTCCACCGTGCTTCCTACTACCCAGAAACTCATTCCCCATGGGCACACTCAGTGTTTCCCAAGGAAGAAGCAATCTCCCTCTCACTCCAGAGGGTACCCCCTGCCACAGGGTACTATAGCCAATGCTAGGAAGTCACCTTCTTCTTGCTGCCCAGACACAGCGTATTTAACAAAATATATGATCTATGATATTTACCGAGTAAACATATGCCGAACAGTTCTGCCTTTCATTACAGATGCATTTATGTAAGGTAGTAGAAAGAATATTAATTGTAACTGTAAAATCTGGGGTTTTTTCCCCTGTACTTCTGCTTAGCTCTTTTCTGAAGTACAGGCCAGAGTTTTCTCCTTTCAGGACATTTTGGAAAGGATTCAGAATTAAGCCTCAAGATTAGCATATGTAAAACCACAGAAAGTGGATGTTGTCCGTTCCCAGGCATATCATATACATTATATTAAGAGTACCGATCAAAGGGGTATACGGCACTGTAATTAATATAGGACATTGTGAGTGGTGTAAGGTACATTATGGATATATTTTAAATATGTTTTAAATAAAAGCTATCAAGCTATACATGTTCTTCATACACTGCTGCTGTCAAATATTTTAAAGGGCAGAATTTTAATGTAAAAGCCTGTGGAAGAAATCACACGTATGATAAAAAGGGCAAGTTCTAAAATGATAGGGAGCTGCTGAGATGCAGTTCCGTGAAATTCAGAAAGCAAGAATAAAATCTAAAAATCTGATACAGAAGACATGGGCATGACACAAGATATGCAACAAAGGCTCTGATATAACAGTTCCTAAAAGAACTGGTATACATGTTCCTTTGGTTCTGTATATTAACTGAGTAGTAACTACAGTCCTTTCTAATGTAGGTAACAGTGACACAGGAGCAGTCGTATCTGAAAATTCGATATATGCCTGTTGTTTCCCATGATTTCCACGTTCTTTTCAGATTAACCACTTTCTTTCCTCTATGTATGAATGGAACATTTTGTTACTAGACCAATGGCACTGTCAAAATACTAATTGCTCAAGTGTGTTACTCGGGTTATTCTTTACAAGGGTATGTCTGTGAAGCACAACAGAGATTTGTTGGTGTTATGATACAGATGTTCCTGCTAACTCTAGGGAGTAAAGACACACATACACAGGTTTTAGTGGTTACTGAATCTTCTGCAGAAGTCTTGTAGTGACCCATGGTATGTAACATGAATGGTAACATGCTGAAGTTTGTGCGGCTGTTTTACCAGTGTTGTTTTCCACATCACCTGCTGGTATGTTGCACATCAACAGTGATATATCTTCATGATATAGTTAATCATAATTAGTCTAAGGTAAGTGGAGAGTCATTCTTGCGATCAGTCAAGGAACTTCACCCACAGCTGTCCTTCACTAGGCTATCTATGGATTCCTTTCAGTACATTAAAATGCATAGATTCACAGGTTTCTTCCCCTGGTCTCACACAGAGCTGCTGTCAGTGATAGTGGTATGAGGAAAATGTTTTTGAAAAGTAACATCTAAATGGAACAATTGCTATTAATGCAGACAGTTTTGAAGAGGAATAAAAGCAGCATCTGGCAGCAAGAGCATTGTTAGATCTGAAAACTATAAGAGGATTTCTAACAGATTCACTGATTTTTCTCCTTTTTCATCTCTTGATTATCCATTAAATATATTTTGCCAGGATGTATGTCTGTCTGGTCTCATTTCATAGCCTGTACCTGAAGGTTGGTGTCACATGGTCTAAATCAATTCAGAAGAAGGAAAGTCTCAGACAGGAAAATACAGCACAGGAATTTGTTGTTGGATACTTGGGAGGATTATCAGCTGCCAGGCAAAACAGTCTGAGTTCTACAAGCAAAGTAGGCAAGCTGCCAACTCATCCCAAAGTGAAAACCAAGCTCCAGCCTATTCTCTTGCTCTGTCTCCTCCACTGATTACAGACTCCAGTCAAGCACTGGCTAAAGGCTTCGCTGTAAGCAACCACTAAACGATACATCATTGCAGATATGATCTAGATGAATTGACTGGTTCATGATTTATTAATTCATAATAAGTAAATCTCTTAATCATTCTAACCTATAATGCTCCAGTTTGCATTATGGAGCAGTCTTAAAGTACATGAACTAGATTTCTTTTCACTGAAATTAGACTGGGAAACACACTGCAGGAGCTTACCTAGTATTTTCTAGCTGGTAAAAGGCATTTATTCCATTAAATTGAACTACAACTAGCCCAAAGTAAGAGCTTAAAATGCATAGAGACTTTCGATCTTGACACCAGCTGTTTGCTTGAAAGATCTGCTCCTTTTGCACCACAGGACTGCTTAATGGAGGCATTTCAAGTTCATTTTTATTATATATTTTTCATTATTATAATAAATTGAATTTCTATCCTTGAAAATTTTATGGATAACACTGCACATCAGCTGTTCTAATATTTCTTCCAAGGCATTGTGTCAGGCCCTCTGGTCTGCAATTATTTGAGTTATTTTTATCCCTTTAGAACATTGACACAGCATTGGTTCTGCTCCTGTTTACCATTTAAGGCTACACTAAACATGAAAAGAGTATTCTTCAGTCAAGCCCATGAATCTCTTGTCCAAGCTGCTTGCCTCTGCTTCTATTGCAGCTGGGTCTCTGAATCCTCATTCTGGCCCAGGCACACATTGTATGTACAGCTATGTTACAAATACAGAAGAGCTCTGGACTAGACAGAGCTAGTCCAAGAGACAGCTAAAGACAGAGCTCTGCCTTTTGGTTAGGCAAAAGCCAAAAATAGCTAGGAGACATGGGACAATCTGAAAATATCATATGTTTTTTTAGGGTACAATATGGGTGCCTCGGAATGACCTGGGTGCCTTGTGTTATAAGAGGGCACACAAGGACAATGGTTTCAAATAGAAAGGGAATGGGAACATAAGACGCAAATCTGTGTGAAGCCAGGGTTCTCTGGTTTCACTAACTAACAGAATAGCTTTTTTAATAGAAATCAGTATTTTCTGTTCCTCAGGTTTCTAATACAAGTATACAGGCCACTTAGAAATTCCTTTTATAGTCTAATAACTTTGAATTTAAATGTCATCTCAGTTTTTCTGCCTCTTCTGGTATTAGCTTGAAGCAGTTCACCCCAACTGTCATGTCATACTTAGGTTTGACCCCTACTGTTGAACTAATGCCCTTATCAAGAGTGTTTCAGGATTTCAAAAGTTTTACCCCATTGCTCCACAAAAATTGCTTACTGTTAGGGTTTCTTGAGTAGTGGAGTCTACCTTCTCCGTCATCAGTATATTTCCAGATGTATTAGATTACAATGTATGTTTATAACCTGCTTTCATTTGGCATTTGCTTCTATTTGCCTTTTTTTTCCCAAAATTAATCTCTGGATATTTTCTAAAGATGCCCTACTGAGAATCAGGAAATTCATTGCAATGCCTTAGCTTTGTAGAATTCTTTTTAATTTATAGAATTTAATCAGTACCTTCTTTAGATTTATCTGTCTCTGGCGTTTCCAGCTTGTGCAACTAACATTCAAAAGGTTTGTGGTCAATCTTGTCTGCATCTTGTACACTCAGTTGCTAAACTTGGTTATCAATTGATGCAGAAAGTAACATAAATGGCTTGAGTAGCTGGTTTCTAATAAACTTTGGTACATAAAAGCAGTAGAGAAGGATGATATTTGACCATATATTCTCTGCTAAGAAGTCATGTAATTTTTCAGCTGCTGTCCAGCTTCCTGGTTGGAGCAAAGGAACAGCAGAAAGGTTTGTCAGGACAAGAAGGCACAGTAATTGGAAGAAAATCTACTGTACTGACTTACAATAATGGTTTGTTGTCTCATTAGAACTGGTATAGCTTGTAATAGTCTCCAAAATGTTCAGACTATTCTTTAGATGAATTGCAAGTTAGAAAACTGAAAACTGGAGCTTTCTTCTGCTCCATCCAATGAAAACTACATCATATGCCTAAGACCTTGTAGATTCTGGACATGGAGATACATATATATGTATATATATATATATGTATATATGTGTATATATATATATGTATGTAGACTGTACATACAGAGAATGTAATAAGTGATGGTTTTAAAGTTCTGGATCTTCATATGGGCATCTTGAACATTCAGGCATTGGGCTACATTAAACACTGGGACAAAGTAGCCTGACAGTACCTCTACACCACTGACATTTTTTAATGGTTGTTTTTAATGTCTGGTCTAATCTTATTTGATACTTTCAACAACACTTTAAAGACTCCTTTGTAGAAGTTTCAAATCTTGCATCTGGGTAACTTACTGAAAATGTAACCTGACAGCAGAGTGGAATCTGTCTTAGCTTCTTTTCATAGAGGGATCAATAGCACTTTACACCTAATCTTTATTTCAGCTTTTAGGCTTTTAATACATCATTTGCTCCTTTTGACACATAGTAAGAAAAAAGTGCTACAAAACAACAATATAATTTTTCCTTCAATATAATTGACAGGAAACTTTTTCTTTAGCTCTGTGGAAAAAAAAAAATCTAAGAGTTAGGGTCACAGAAAACATTTATTTTGTTTTTCAGAAGACTGGGCAAAGGAAATGACTTTTCAATCAATATAAAGCTAGTCAATCAGAGAAAAAGACAAAAACCTGAAAAACAGTACAGAGGACATTGAAGGGCCTTTTGCACTCTATGCACAAGGGTGAAGAAAGCATTTTCCCTACACTATGCATGAGCAACTACTCTGCTAGTTGGCTTTCCCCATCTGAATCAGCAGGAGCCAACATGGGGAGAAAGGGAGACAAAAGATGCTGTGGGTCATTGAGTTAACCAGGCTTGTCATCATTAAAGACTTCTGTTTAGGGTCTCCCTCTGTTCCTGCATGCCACCCTGACCACAGTGGAAGGGATGCTTGACATTTGAACTACGAAAGGAAGTCATGGTCTGGGAATTTTTGTCAAATAAAGGAGTCATAGTGAATATTTTATTCAAACGTTCTAGCTTTCCGCTAGGCCTGTTAGAGAGGACCTTTTATTTTTATTTTATTTTCTAAATTTTGTGAATGTATATGAGGATAGGAATGTCTCTAATTATTCACATTACAAACATACCTAGATGGGCCTCTCAGTTACTTAGCACACTTTGGCAGTTTGCAACACAATGAAACATTGTTAAATTTGTGACTGGGGAAGTCAGAATTTTCCTCATAATTAGGAACAAACCTGAAGGCAAGAAGAAACCAGTGCCATTTCTGCAGAAGACAACTAGCTGAGTGTATTATCAGATGCAGCCAAAACTAGCACAACCTTGAACCATGTGATGTTTCTTAATTTCATTTAGGTTTTAGTTTATTATTTTCAAATAGAAGAAAGCCAAAGCACTAAGTCAAAGAATACAGACAAGAAATAACACAGCATCACAACAGCTATGTGAGAAAATGAATGGTGCTAGAGACAAACATGGGAATTTCTATCACTGCCAAAACAATGTAACTAGCATTTCTTGGGTGCTTGTTTGATTTTTATGGGATTATTATTTTACTCATATGGTAATAGGAATCCAAGGCATTGAAATTTATAGGCTCCATTTTGTACCTTTCACATACTTATCTGTGATAAAGAAGGTTTTCAGCCATCATTCCTGGAGGGCTGGTTCATTTCCCCAGTAGTCAGACTTGTAATGCTTAATGATGGGTTCGGAATTAGAGGATTTTGGATAAAGTAGATTGCCCTTAAGTGAGACAAACTTGTTTTCCACACAGATTTTGAGAGTCATCTGGCAGTCCTTAAGTACTGGCTTTGGGTCCACCTTGCAGATATGAGTCAATTTTCTTGTGCAAGTATTTTAGAGATGGGCTAAACCACCAGTTCAAACCAGGGCAGCTATACCTTTCCCTGCCTGACATATTTCTGTCCATTCGGATAGACTGTGCTCCTGGACCATTCCACCACAGCTTCCACTGTCGCAGAGCCTAGCCTGCAGGTGTTGGGTCAGCTCTGTCTGGAGTCTGTAGGCTTTTCACCGGTACAATTCAACAGAGGGCTGCACACCTGCCCTGCATCTCCTTTAATGACAGCTTCTCAGGCTGTATGGTACTGTCCATCAATGCACAGAGTGTAGAAGGAGAGCTTTTATAAAATGCTTCTGCATAACAAGGCCTTCTCCTCTACGGAGAAGAAATTTGTTGTGTTTTGCTGCTCACAAACTAATAGGTAGGGGAATTGTGAGCAGCAAGGTAAGAGTTACCACTGAAATCCAGCTCAGCTGGTGCTTCTCATACAGTGAGGAGTGATTTAAATTTTCATGTTTTAGTTAGAGTCTTCAGAAATATGCATGGCTGCTTAAAGCAACTTTGCTAACAGGGAAACACTGTACACCACAAAATGTGTGGGGTTTTTTTCAGTTACCTCAGTTAATTGGAAAACTTAGGAAAGTTCAGGAAAAGGTTATGCAAACACTGATTAACCCTCTATCGACTCGCAGGACATTGTGTCCTGGATTAATCTGCTGAGAAGAAAAGACTGAATGAAACCTCAGAGAATTTACCCAATTTTATTTAATCTATGAAGTAGAATTGAAGAATGCCAGATAAGATACAAGGAAGAACATGAACTAATATAGATTTTAAAATAGGAATGGGGAATATGACTCAGAAAGGGCAAAGTTAAGAATATTTATGCCAGTATTTCAGTATAAATGCTTACTATTAGACAGACTTTCTGGCCTAATGAAAAATCAGATAAAAGTTGTAATTTGAAATACATTACTAAGGAAGAGGTGAGAGGTTAGACAGTGCAGTTAATAAATGTAAATAAGCAAACCAAGGAGACTGAAGTTCAGTTCATGAATCCTGATTTAAGCCAATCCTTTCAGAGATGCCTAATGGGGACATGCTCTAATCATGACCATGTCTTTGAAGCTGATCACCTCAATCTATCAAAACTACTTAAACTCTTAATATCAGATGTCAATGCCAGAAGTACAAGAATGTGTTGCCCACCCTTTACTGCCCACAGTAAACCTAAGCTATTAGGTGCTGAAATTCTTTAAAACTCAGGTGTTTAATACAGTAATCTAATCCAAGACTTCTGGCACACAAGAAATTTTGCAGGATTGTCACAAATGATCTACAACACTTGCATCTACCCATTCTTCACAAGGGACTGAGACTACCATGAGAGGGAGAAAGTAGATCAGAAAATAAATGTTCTGCCTGAATCCAGAAAAACTGTAACTGTTATTATCTGCTTAGAGCAGTGCTTTCCAGCCTGGAAAGTAAAGGTGGGGCAAGAGGCACACAGTGCATAGCCTTTGTGCTCATATGTTTCAGTTTTTCCCCAAAAGAGAAAGATTTGAAAGTGTAGATATTAGATCAGTCATTAGGTTGTCTGGTTCTCTGTCTAGATTGCCAACAAAGGTCCTGCTATGAGTTATGAAGATGAGAAGGTCATTATACAAATCTGCAAAGCACCAGGGCACTGAAAATCCAGCATTACTGGGAACTATTGTTGTTTGCATTAGCCCTGTTGTGTGAATGATCAGAGACCTTCAGGCTGTTACTGTGCCAACACTTCTTCACAGTTCCTCCTTGCTTCTTCCCTGGCTATGGGCTTTAGTGAAGAGGAGGGTCTTGCCTTACCTCAGAGCACTGCAGCTGCCCAGGAGGACTTCGTCCAGGCTGCACAGGAAAGAACATTCCAGCCATCAAGTACTTGGGCATTATTTCTGCACCTTAACATACATTTTTTTTTTCCATTGCCATTTTCCACCCAACATAGTAGATAATATGCCATCAGTCTGAAAGATTTTTTAAACGGCTGTAGTCCAACCTTCTTCTGTGCATACACAAACCACAGCACTAACTACAGGACAAGAGCATACAGAACTGAGAAGTAATTTCCACAGAAAGAAACAATTTCTCCAGATGACTTTTGATAAATAATATTTTATTTCCTGCCAGTGTAGGTCCTAGAATTCATTCTGTCTGTGTCCAGGTACTTGAAAACTGCATGCATAGATGTTTCTGTTTGCACAGAAGGAGGGTCTTTTAGGAAAATACATCCTTATATTTCTACGGTCTCTATAACTGATACTGTTCAAACTCCTTTCTTAAGAGTACTAAACATTTCCTGTATCATTGAGTGATTTATAGGCTTTACCACTGTTGATAAAGATGTTTGTGAATTAAAATCCTTGCTTTTGATGTTCATAGACAGAGTAGGTCCTGAAATTCACTGTTTATATAATTATATTTTAAAGCATTATCTTTTGAAGTCATGGATTATTTCTTAAAATAAACTCAATGAAAAGGAAACAAACTCTTCCAGGGCAAGAAGTATAGAAAATAGATAGACTGTCAATCTTAAAACAAAAGCTATTTTTTTCCAACTCCAAACAATTAAAATTGTTGTAATAACTTGCCATTAAGTAGAATATACATTAAAAGGAGTGTCAGATTCTCAGTGGTAAAAAGCATTCTTTCCACCATGAAGTCATATGAGACACTGATAGTTGTCATCTAATTGATCCTATACCTTACTTCCTTAAATACTTTTTGTGGTTGAAAATTATAATTTATTTATAGTTGTATAACTAGATTAAAATATCTTTATTTTTGTGCATCATCTTACATGTTTCATAATGACCGATTTTGAAAATTGAAGAGTAGATAGGTAGACTCTAAAACTTCCCAACTCAAGTTGTGTACTGACTCAGTGTACTAGTCTGCAAAATTATAATTTAAATAATAAATGAAAATCAGAATCACTGTCCTGAGAATCAGCATAAGTTTAGCCATTCATTAAGTGGGAGCATGATCAGGCCAAAAATTAGAGCAAAATTTGGCAACACCATTGCCATGGGAAGTCTGGGAACTAACAGAGAATTGCAGGACTTGATTTTCAAATGGATGCTGGAGCATCAGTGAAGCAAAATAGACTATACTATATACTATATTATACTATACTATGTACTATATAGACTTCTGAATACAGTAGTTGCACATGTGTTCAAGTTATCTTGCTGAAGTCAATGTAGTTAGTTTCTCAGGTGCTTTGATGGGGCACAGGTTTAAGTAGCTGGCTGAACTAGATATAGATGAAGATTTTTCATTTGCCTTATTAAATGTAAAATTATCAAGCCCTTTTAAAAAGGTCAATCGCAGCATCTGAAGGTATGCAGTTCTGTGGCAGTAGATTCTCCATGCTAGCTATTTTTAGGAACAAAACAATTTAGCATACAAAAAAACAGCACTACTGCACAAACAGTGTAGCATTACTTAATGGTAGTGTGAATGTATTAGTGTGTATAAGCCACTGTACAGTTCTTCTTTCTTAAAAGCCCGTAGAAAGTTCTTTTGATTTCAGTGTATTTAAGTGTTTCACTTTCTACTTCACTCATTTGGGGTCAGTCCTGAAATATCTGGGCTGAACTGTGGGACTGTAATGAGATGTACATATATTATAGAGGACTACTGGTGCAGAAAGGGTTTTTGTTAGTTTGGTGCTTTTTTTTTTTTCTCCTTGACCTAGTGAATTTTATAAAATGTTTACTGAGAGATGCCCAGTACTCTCACTTCAAATAAAGCAATCAGTTCTAAACAGCATTGACTCAGGGGGTAGCCCTCAGCGATAAGCACTAGTCTATTTAGACTGTTCTCTATTCTGTTTAGGCATTTCTTCATTTCAGACTACATGGGGTAAGGGCAGGAGCGAGCACAATGATGTGGCCTTGGTGCTAGGCCTCAGAGCATAGCCTGTGACATGGCCCCAGGCTCTTTTCTATTAAGCTGACCTTATGTCTCAAAGCCTTATGACCTGTGACACCACTCAATTGTTATTTAATCAATTCAGTCAAAATTAAAAAGGTGTATTTTTATTTGCCTTAACACCTTTTCTTTCTGGTATTTGTTTTGGTGACCTTTGAGTATTGGATTTCAGCTGTCGATAACACACCGCATGCCAGATTGCTTTTTCTAATAAATAATGAAGCAACTTCTGAGGATTATTTGGATTGCATTGATGTGGGCTAGAAATAGTCTGCAAACATAGCCCAAAAAGAACAATGCAGCTGCATATTCTGAGACAATCTCACAGGAAACGCAGCAGGAGAAAAGGGCTGTAGACACTGACTAAACCCCAAAGTCCTCGAATTTTCATACAATTACCTGTATAGTATCTTCACCTTGAGCTTGAATTAAAAAGAAAAGGCTCTCTTTTACTTGTTAAAAAAATAAAGATGGGAGAGGTCAGCTGTAGACAGCAAAAGTGATGAATTTAATCTTTTGGCTCATTTTGTAAGAAGGCTAAAAGACCTGTTTGTGCTGTAGATGAATATTCATTTTTTATACAAATATTTGAGTGCAGAACCATAACTTAATTTCTGTTTGTACTTTAATGTATTACATTGTAAAAATACTTCATTTTTTCAGTTATATCACTGCACAAATGTGTGATAGTTTCCTGCTTCAGAAATGTACAGTCCTATAATAATAAATGAAATAAAAATGTGTCACAAATCTTAGAAATTTAGTAGCAATGACCACAAAACAGGTGGCGTTCCAAAGAACATTTGCATAGTCCTGCATCTTGTTGACTTTCCCCATACGTACACAAGTAAGGCTCAAGACCAAGCCAGACAACATCAGTGGCTACTTTTGAAATGTCATCTGGTGATACTTTCTCTTAGGCATTTCTGTGCCATTTTACCCTCTTGCCCCAAGTTACAATGTGGAATTAAATTTATGCATTGCCACCAATTAACTGTGATTTAAGTGACAGATAATCTTCATTTCATTGATCTGGTAACTGTGACTCTGAATTTAAAACCTTTCTGTCCTGCAGCTCCCCACATGCAGAAACATATATTTATTGTCTGTATTACAAAGCTCCAGGCTTTGCAAAGGCATCAGAAATATGGTTTGATAGACAAATTTTGATTCTGATGTTCCTGAACCTTTTTGCTTTCTTTATTTAGAGAAAACCTCAATTTTTATAACAGTGGCAGCAAAGACTAAGTTCCAGAGCAGCTCTTTTCTGAGTCTAGACTGTATTGCAGTGTGCACGGTAAGTAATAGCTGCATGTCCTGGGATTTGGTAAGAGCAAGTTTTAATCTCTTTGAGCATCCCCAGGAGCTACAAATGGGAGTGGGAAGAGAGAGGATTGCACCCCTGTTGCCCTTTCCCCTTCACAGTCTGTGGTCCTCAGGGTAGCACAAGTATTTATAAATTAGTGACATTTATTTATAAAATGCCTGAGACGTGCACCACTTTAATGTATTAAAAAATTACATTAATGTAAACTCAGCTTCATACATCACTGAACATTATTAATTGGGTGTGGGGATGTGTGAAGGGGGATGGGATAATTAGGACTGACTGTCTTTTGAATATCTGCAGTGTAAGCAGAGGAAGTAACACAGACCGAGCTCCTACAAATATTTCTTGGTAAAAAGGAAAGAACTGAAGCAATAGAACAAGTAGTGTGATCTTCTGTGTTTAGCTCCGGAGGTGTCTGTGTATCTTTTACCCAGAGAAAGACCAGAGCCTGAGGATTAACCGGTTCAAGGATTTTTCTATAGTCCATGTAGAAAACAAAATGCTTAGAGTCATAACATGGCACAAACATGATCAAAAATATTTTTTAGTCTAACTCGGCTTAAATATTAGGTTGGAGAATTTGTAGTAAGTGAAGTAAAATGTGACCCAATGTGGATATGACCCATTCTTTGCACTACAAATGATTGACATGCAGACTCTTCAGGGCAAATCTTCCTGCCCTGAATATTCAGTCTGTACAACTCTGGGTTATGAAAAACTATATGAAATGATAGCAGCTTTTGACCTAAAAATATTCATTCTTTTCTGTGCTTTTGACAGGAGTTGGCATACTGGTACGTCTGATAGCTTAAAACTTGAAAGCAAGGCACTCTTTTTTGCCACATATTCAAGTCATGGACTTCTGTTCAACTCCAGTTCAGTGCCTGTGTTTTCTTTCACTTCTGTGGCTCCAATGATACTGAGCTGCAGTTCCACCAGGCAGTCTGTCCAATTCCTGTTCTCTCCTCCCAGAACAGTTTCATAAAAGTTCAGACCCATATTCTTAGAAAGAGCTATCTGGGCACTTTTGTAAGACAGGGATTTGGAAATCAGGTGTCAAGGAACAGCTACAGAAGAACACGAGAGTCCACTTTTGCATCCCTAGCATCATAGGAGTGGAAGATACTCAAATATCAAACATCAAAACCATGGTGCAAATAAGAAGACCGGTAAAACTGGTAAAACTGGAGAAGCTGAAGACTGTCAGAGGAGATATATAATGTGGGTAAAAGGCTGACTGAAGAGAGGTGACTAGAGTGTGTAAAAAGGGGACTATCAGTTTGGAGGGTAGCAGTAGTTTCTCCTGGTCCAGTTCTGAGACATCTCAGCAAGGCAGTGGTTGTATTTTTACTAGGGATCTTACTAGTGCACAGAAGTATTGATAACATCGGTCCTAGGATGCATCATCAGTACAGAGGAAGATCAGGATATCGCAATGAAAGAATCAGATAGCCTTGCGATCGACAGGAATAGAAGTAAGATGAAATTCAATAGCACAAAGTACAAGGTCAGTCACTCAGGGACTAATAACACAAATACTCTCCTATAAGCTGAGAGCTCATCTGTCAGAAATCACCAGGAGGAGAGTGACCTAAACTCTCTAGTTGATCACAGTATAACCTTGAGCTGCCAATATGGTGTAGCTGTGAAAAAAGGCAAATGTGTTTCTGAGGTACAGTATGGAGATATTTCCGGAAAGCATAGGAAAGCATTACTAGTGCCATGCAACACCCTAATAAAACCTAATCCTGAGGACCATGTACATATTAAAAGATTAACTGTTACTTGAAACACCACAGAGAAGCACTAGTAAGATGATTTGGTACATGAATATCAAACAGACACCAAAGTAATTTGGCACATTTAGCTTAACAAACCAGAGCCTAAAGGAGATTTGACTGTTGTCTATAAATATATAGACAGATAAACACAAGGGAAAGAAGGGAATTATTTAAGCTGAATGCCAGTTTTGGCATGAAAAGAAATAGGTAAGTACATTTATGTTGGAAATTAGAAAAAAAGGATCTTATCTAGCACAGCAATCATTCCCTGGAAGAGTTTCCCAAGAATGATAAGGGTGTAGGGGATGAGGAACAAAAAACTAATTGCTTTTAAGGTGGAGTTTGATAAGTGTAAAAAGATTGTATGGTATGGTATGGTTGCTTGCATGGAATTGGACTTAGTCCCCACATTACCTTCCAGCCCTAGATTCCCAAGGTATGCCACAAATCCTCCAAGCTATAAACAGGAGGTTTATACCAGTAAGAAAGGCAGATTCCCAGAGTTGTACAAACTTTTAGGAGTAGACAATTATGAAAAAGTTATGTGTAATAAAATGTCCTGGATTAGTTACTGTTATGTGACTAAATAAAACCATCAGCTATACCTCAAGGGAAAAACACCAACCACCATCTTGCCTCAAAATATTCTCTTGATATAAAAATCAGTATGACCTCTGGTGAGTTACTCAGTTAGTTAATTACTGTCACTGTTTAAAATTTTTTTTTTTAATTAGTCTTATGTCTAATTCAAATGCTTCAGACTTCCAGGTATTTACAACACTTTGCTAGAATGAATAGTCTATAATGTGTGTGTATATTTTTATTCATATTTCTGTTTATTTCTTTTAGGATTCATTGCACAACAATGTCCTGCTTATTTCTCAGGCTAATGGGATGAAAAACCCCACACTTTCTCCAAACATAGTGTTCAGTATTTGTTTTTTCCTTTTAATGATGAAGGTTTAATTGCTACTGGGAGTTGATGCAACAAGCATGCAAGAACAGCATTACTCGTATATAACACTGGATGGAATTAGACATTGGTAATCATTACTTAGTTGTTCTTCCAGTTATAGGATTGTTGACAAGCAAGGCAACAGTAGCAATAAACTTGTCAGAGTATGAGGTAGGGCTAAAACTCTGTAGATGTAGCAACTACCAATCACTGCTGCTTGTTGAGTGCAATTCCATAGAAACCTGCTTATTACTAAAATTTCCATAACCAGTGGAAAAAAATAGGTTTTGTTTGTTGGAGATGAAAGACCAGCCAGCATTAAGAAAAAACAACATTCCATCTGAACGCCAGAAGGGACTCTAGTGTTGTCATAGGTGTGAAACAAGAATAGTGAGTGTGAATGTAAATGATTGCAGATAAAGTAATGTTTTATTCTTATCTTTGTCATTGATATTCTCCTGCAGGCAAGAAGGAGGAGAATTGAGGTTTCCATGCCTGCAGTTCCTTCTTTTCTCCACGTGTCCATTTCTGCCTTAAGGTGTCCCTGTGCTCTGTCGGTTACTTGGGATGTGAGCCACAATGGAGACCACGTTGTCCATCTCAGAAAATTCTCACCCTCAGTACGTTCTCACAGGGTGACCACACACCACTGCGGATGCACTTAGTGCAATCAGTAGCTGTTCTTCAGAGACCATTTATTTTAGTTACACTTATAAATTTCAGAGGCACCTGCCTTGACAACCACTACCTTAGCCCATAGCAACAAGGGATAGATGACTGTATCTCATAAGCACATGCAGTAAGCTGACTTCATACACTGGGTTTTACAAAGCCCTATGTACGATGTTTTTCATCAGAATTACCTAAATTCTTTGTGTGAAATTTCCTGAAAAGGTTAGAAGGCAGTGGCCCAGAGCAGCTCTGCATAACTATTCCCTAAGCCTCAACAAAGCTCCATTTTGCTCACATGCCTCGGAACAAAACTTGAAAATCTCCTAGAAAACATGGTTTACATGATTTTGTTGCACTCAAGAAATTTCTGTTCTTAAATGTCTAAAGAAGACTTTTTTTTTTTTCACAATGAATAAAAGATTTAAGGGTGCTAGTATTGCATATCATGTTTTAGGAGAGGATAAATAACCTGTTTTTAATGATCAGAATTTTGAGCAAACACTGACTTTCTAGAAAATAAAAAGTACAAGTGTAGAAATTGGCTTGTGTTAGGAAGGAATTTGTTACTGCCCTGACTAGATTAACCATGGTAATTGGCACTGTTTTTTTTTAACATATTGTGCAGTGCTTTGCAGGCGGTAGTAATAAATAATGTGCACTTAGCTGCACTATTGGTCATTCGCAGTACTATCACAGCAACCTCCCCCCATTCAGGGAAGATAAATGTGATTTAAATTAATAGCCAGTCCTAAATAACTCCTCAGCTGGTAAACGATGCATTTATCAGGCCCAGACAGGCAGTGTCCTTTGATTCATGGTCCCCCCCTTACAATGTGAAGGGTGCGTACAAAAATTGTTATTACTTTTTAATAAAGTGTAGCAGTCAGTCTTCAGTCATTTATCAGAAATGGAGGCATTCTGACAAACAGAAATATCTTAGCAGTGGATGAATGAGAAGGATAAAGGACACATTTCTCAACAAAAATAATCACTGCCTAAATAATCTCATAAAAGTCAGCTTCTAAGTACCTTGAAATAAATGTATCCAGCTGAAAGATACAGACTCCATGTGCTGTTAAACTAAAGCCTAAACCAACCATTACAATATTCACCTGCACACAGAAGGGAAAAAAGAGATTATTTTCATCATCATTCTTTGTAGCAGCAATTCAAATACAAATATCGGTCAGCTAAATAGCAAATTTCCCAGTATATTTTCCTTTTGGTTTATTAGCAGCTAGCTCAACTTTTTTTCCCCATTTATAATTTTTAAGTTAATTCTGCCCACAATTAAATAAAGTAAGTTTGGAGATGAAAAATAGTAAGTGAATGAAGCAACATATAAGCAAATGTAATTAAAAATGTTTTCAGCTTATGCATATTTTATATTCTTTTAGTATTTAAAACTTTACTGTTCTTACAGTTTAGGCACCTGCTCAGGATATGGTAGTGCAAGGTGTTGCCGTGCAGGAAGGAGGCCTGAGGAGACTTAGAGGAGGCAGTTCTTTGCAGGGGAGCGTCCATATTCGACGTGTGAAATGAGGGCAGGGTGTTTAACCTGCCATTCATCCTTATGTGTTTGCCCATGCACGGACTTCAACTCACAGGGTTGCTCAGATAACGGTGGGAAGGCCACATCTTGCACTTTTAACCCAAAACCTTTCTAGAATCACTGTTTTAACATGGGCCGTGGTTTCTCTAAGCCCTAAAAAGTCTGGTGTGGTACTACTGCTGTGAAGAGCTTATCTTGTTAGAGATGTAACACAAGGAGTGTTTCATGCAGTGGTTTGAGTACAATGAGCTTCTAACAGGAACACAAGGGTAAAGTGTTCTAATCATTGCTTAGTGCTGTTCAGTGCCCTCTTTGCTGCTGAGCTCTGGACACACAGCACTACCCCTGCAGAAGATGACACAAGGTATCACTAACACTGTCACCCCACCGTGCTGACCTCACCTCCCCATCCCTCCCCACCCCAGCACCCTGTCCTTCTGCCAACAAAGCCTGCAGGGGAGCCACAGGATGGTTTTGCTGGCATGGGAGCATGGAAGAGCTGCCTGTATTTTCCCACCAGGTTTTCTCTACCTTTGATCTCTGGGATTTGCAAGCCATGTCATGGTCCAGATTCCCCAGAGGTCAACCATCACTCCTGTACCTACATCAGAACTGACTGGAGGGGCATCCTGGTGCAGGGTCGCGCTTGCCGTAGCATCGACCGGCTCAACATTTTTCTGAGCCTGCCTTTGGGGTACTGTACTCTGTCAGTGTTTACAGGCACAGCTGTGCTACAGGTAAAGTGCTACAGACCATCTCGGAACTACATACCATTCCTGGGTTTTGCAGGATGGGTGTCATTTGTCTGTGTGCATAGAAATGGCATCTGTAGTTGTTCTTGGTGGGAATTGCAGTCATTAATTTTATCCCATAAACACACCCAAGTGGCACTTTGGAAAACAGTCTCCCCTTCTCCTCATGCTCTGTTCCTTTGTTAGAGGGAAGGAATTGCACCTACTGAGCGGAGACAGTACTGGGAATGACCCATCAACCATGTATTTCACCTGTATAGAAACATCGCTGTCATGCGTGGTGCTGACGTCAGCATCATCAGGCAGATTGTGTGCCCATATGAAGTGCTGCTTTTCAGCAGTCCTGTGTCATCTTAAAAATTTCATTTGATGTTTGGAGCATCCAAAACTGTGCTGGTCTGTGACCAAAAGATACCCTCGGAAAAAGTCCCTTCACTAGAGTCCTGAAGGCCACAGGAAGAGTCACAGATTGCATAAACAAGTTCCAAAAATACAAAAAAAATTGAACAGTGATGCATTCATTTTTTTTAACTATATCACATTATCCTCTTACAGTACAGAAATATTTACACAGCTTTTTATATTGCATTATTTGAGTCTCATCCCACAATCTTTGTCTGGGTCAAATGCCATGGACCTGAATTAAAAAAAAGAAAAGAGTTTGGCCATTAATTTCACTGTGAGTATTCTCTGAGAATATATGGTAGTTTCCTGTGCTTAATAAGCAAATATTTAAGAAATAAATATGTTTATAAATTAAAAAAAGTAGTCTGAGGAAGTGATAATTAAGACTCATATTTGGTATAAATAAGGATCTTCTGGTGGGAACAATTGCTCATAAAACAATCTTACCAGCTGCAGCTGGCATAAATGTGTGAGAATATAACCCAGTCTTTGTGCTGAAAAATAATTTGAAATAATAGACAGGGTATAAGAATGAGTATTGGGAAAGAAGTTCTGGACAGTAGAATATATTAAGCTTCAGAATAGTCTCCCAGGAGAAATGCTAGAAGTCACTTGAGAAATTTAAAATAAAATTGGGCAAAATACACAAAAATGAATGTCAGGGAATAATTCAACATTGGCAAGGAAGCAGAATGACAGGTCATATTTTAAAGAAGGCATTAATAAGCCATTTTTAAACTGTCAGTTTGAAAGCTGATGTTCCAATATACTAACATATTGCTGATTACTCTTGGTAATCTAGTAATTATGATTCAGAAATCTGTTATATATTTCTTTTGGTGATCCTCCATCTCAAAATTACAAGCAAGCAAGAAAAGGATGTAAGTTTTAGGTGCTAGTTTCTGAATATTTGGCTGATTTGCCTCTTGCTCTGCTTCTAGCTTTCATGCTGATATTTGTTTAGTTTTTCCCTGAAAACATGATTTAATCAAGTGGAAGGTGGCGTTTAAGAAAAAGTCTAGATAATGAAACTGATCATGATGAAACAGCCTCTACAAAGTTCAAAATCCACAGATGGCCTAAACCTGATATTAGTTGTGTTCCTTTAATTTTAAATGCATTTGTCTTCTGTCACTGTTTCTTCTATGGACAACAAGAGTTTACTTAAATTCACTCAATGGAAGAAGGGAATGCTATTGGTCTATTCCATAATATTTTGCCTGTATTTCTTACAGTAATGCAAACATTATAAACACCAAATACTTTTGCACATTCAGGATGGCATAACTGAAGAAAATAACATTGAATATATCGGCCTGTTTTGTTTTTCTCCTGGAATTAGTAGAAATAATCTGCTCTTATGGTATAGATATTAGCTTGACTGAGTAATTTACAAATGAGGAACTCCTTTTCCACTTTATGTTAATTCTTTGTAGACCACTTATAGGCTGATCTGCTTGCTAAAAATTTGCAGCCACTGAGATCTAACATCTATTTGATAAATAATATGGAAAGGGATTTTAAATATGAAAGAGAGAAATCTGGAAGAAATATTGGATCATTTTTCTCTTCTGCTCTTCAGAAAATCTCACTTTTTGTTCCCATTTGAGGTGCACTCCTTTTAAACAAAACTTTCTGCATTTAAAACATGATAAAACTATTGAACTATTACTCTAAACTTTGTCTAGTTTCCTTGACCAATACTAAAATTCTTCCATTTAAGATTTCAGTATCTTCAGCCATATATGTAATTTTCTGTTCTTCCTTTCACAAGAATTATCCATTTATAGCACACTGCCGGAAATAAACAGCAAACATTTTGAATCAAAAATGTGTCCTTGAGTATTAAAACAGCAACAACAGCAGCATCTCACTCTTTTATGCTGGAATAAATTAGCCCTTTAATTTAGTTTCACGAAAAAAATACAACCTAGAAGCAATTCTCTTGTGTATAGACCAACATTAAGCCTCATACACAGGTAACAGTCAATCCATTAACCTTTGCTTTGAGCTTAACCTGTGTGTCCCTCGCATCACAGTTGTTCCTCCTTTTAATACCTTTTCCTTAATAGTTGCTCACCCACAACTGAAAAGGGCAGAGCAGCTTCTCATGACATTGACTGTGCCACTGCAATAATAAGCTTCTCTTTTCTTTTTTTCCCACCTCCTGCCTCACTATGGTGTCAGCAACCATTTTGGGGGGGGGAAGGTAATCTAAAAAGAGCTGTAGAGGCAGAGGTCATGTTAAACTGTAACGCAAATGTTATTCCTCGATTATCTAGCTGGGGTAAATGTCAACTGCTTCGGGCTAAAGCAATTGGAAAAGCAGAGTGTGTGAATCTAACAAAGGGGGAGAGAGAGACAGGGAGGGTGAGCTGGGGGAAGGGAATTTAAACTGGGCCTAGCTGAATGGCTGGTGTGTTAAACCAGCACTTCTCTGAATTTCTTTTCTCCAGTGGACAGCGATGCCGAATCAGCTGCATGTGGTCTGAACGGAGCTTTTCTCACTCATTCTTTTGCAACAAGTGTGTCTCTAACAGAAACTGTTGTCTACTGATGCAGTGGCTTAAATGGTATTTAAACACTTGAGGGATCATGCTCGTCCCACTTACTGAAGAAATAAGTAACAAATAATGTGAGAATAAAGATATAGTTAATCCCATAGAACAACAGGACATTTTGAAATTATTTAATATATTTTGCACTTTGAAGAAATAAAGTATGATATGGCATTGGTTATAGTTATTGTTACATTTAATACAACTTGGAAAAAACCAAACATGTTAAGGTGAACAACATTCTTGATAAGACTAAAGAGTGGGCGTGCTTGATATTATTCTTGTGTAAAAATATACTTATTAGCCATCAGTGAATACATTCAGTATTGAATATCCCAGATTCTTTTCTCAGTTTTCTATCATCACATATCATTATTACTTGTGCCACTGATTGCTACAACTGATTAAAAAATAGACACTTAAATAACAATATTGTATGTTAATGCAAAATGAATATTGGAACAATAAATACAATGAGTCAGAAATTCTGACATAGTTTCTGGAAATGCATGAAAAAAACCACCAGATCCTGCTTTACTCCCTCACACCCTTTTTTGCCTCTGGACATGGTGATTTCAATTCTTCTGTAAAGGAGGGATTACAGTTGGTACACTGAAGTGGAGTGAGCAGTCTGATGGCATTGCTGCTCAGTTTTGGCAAGTTTAAATAGGTCATCACCTACTTCAATATGAAGTTATGTAGAGGGATTTAAAATTACCCTGGAAATTTGCTGTTTTAATAGCCAGCTAAAGACAATCATTCTTAAACTACCCAAACACAGTCCTCCAAGTGCACCCACTACACTTTTGTGTCCCAAGGCCCTGAGTTCCACCAGTAGCTGGACAGAGGAGCAGGCTCACAGGTAACTGGTTCCCTAAACATTACCAGCATCCTTATTTTGGACTGAAAAGCTATTCCCAATACCCAGAACTGCCCCCAACAATGAAGAAGATCATACCATAGCTTATGTTCATTTGTATCACATAATTGTGTAGCACTATCAAACCAGGTCTATGCTATGAAAGTGCTCTGCCAGCATAGTCGTGATCACAAAACATGCAAGTCAATGCTGCTTTACTCACCAAGAACTATTGTTGATTTAGTAGCCAGTAGATCCAGGAGAAGTGATTATTTCCTTTTGCATGTGTTAGACTGCATCTGTTCTCCCTACATAAGAAAGTTCTTGATAAACTGGAGTAAGTTCAGCAGAAGTCCATGAAGGTGCCTATGGCTCTGGAACACTTGACCTATGTGAAAAGACTGAGGGAACAGGAATTGTTCAACTTGGAGAGTAGAGGGCTTTGGGGGTGACCTAATAGCAGCTTCTCCATGCCCCAAATGAGGTTATTAAGAAGAGGGACACGGGCTTTTCGACAGAGTTGCATGGTGGGAGAACAAATGACAATGGTCATAAACAGAAACAGGGGGGTTCCAACTTAAGGCAATGTATTTTCAACCAGAGGACATTCAAGCAGTGGAAGAGGTTGCCTAGAGATTACTTTGAGAGGCTGTGCTGTCTCCCTCCTTGGAGGTTTAGAAGATTGGATAAAACTCTGGGCAACCTGGTCTAACTTCATAGCTGACCCTGCTTTGAACAGGCAGTTGAACTGGAGACCTCTGGAGGTCTCTACCAACCTGATAATTCTACTTTGTGACTTTAGTTTGGGTTTTTGGAAAGGAACTGTAAAAAAACCCCCAAAACCAAAACAAACAAAAAACTTCTGCTTTACATTTGTTTAACTTCCTCTTGACCCATGAAAGTAGTATGAGAGTCACATCAACAGAGTATGTGGCATTTACCATACATCAACAACATTTATAGTTTTCAGTCATTTCACAAAAAATACTTTTCAGTCATTTCACAGAAATGCTCTTACCTTTTCAATAGTCTTCTAGAGCTCTGTTTTATCTTTAACAGATCAAAACACATTGGAAGACAAGAGACCTTGAATGACATTGACTTGGTGTGAATGCTTGACTTACTGTGACACAGAGAGCATATCTGAATATAACCAATTATTTTGTACAGCTGGAGGGAGAAGCAGCCTGGGATAGTGTCATGGCTGTCATGGAGGCCAAGAAACCACTGGCAAACATTCAAGTAGTATTTTTAACAAGTGTTAAATCTGTCTAACAATTTCTTCTGAAAAATGATGCTGGGATTCCACTCCATTCCTGTGGAATGGAGAGCAATAGGGAAAAGCAGGTAAGTAAGTGATAAATTCACACTTTAATTTAGGTCTGCTGGTGTGGCTTTTTAAAATAAAAAAATTAACCATGGCCTCAGCTTTAAAATCTACTTTTATGTCATTGTTTTCTCTCCCAGACTATTGTGATCAGATGAGTTGTATAATCACTTGCCTACATGAAGCATGTCTGAAAGTTGCTTTTGGGTTTCCAGATTAAGTGATGAACTCATTTCCTGGCGGTGACAGGAGCTAACAAAACAAATATACAGAAATCCATTAGAACTAATTCACCCAAACAACTTGAGTGAATCACTCAATGCCCTTCCCTCATTGGAGAAAGAAATCAATGACTTTATGATAAAATTAAAGATTTTTTTAAACAAAGGATTTTTTAAAAAATTATTATAATAGTATGATGAAAAATGTGCAGTAGTAACTATCAGCCTCCTAATCTGTTTCCAGTAGGTACATATGTGCATCATTAACTTCACTTATTTAGGGTCAACCTTATGAAAATGAATGGGTATTTTCATACGCTTTAAGAAAGAATCACACTTGTAACAAGCACTACCTTAGAAGATTTAAGAACTTCAGAAAAAAAAATCAGCAACAATTGTTGGAACTTATTTGATCTTTACAGTCAGAAACTTTGCATGGAAAAATAAATGTAGTTTTAAAATGTCTGGCACTACTTCCTTTGTATGGTAATTTGTTGCTAATTATTTTTTAAATTATTGTAATTTAGGAAAGCATAGCTGTTGCAAACAGAAGATAGTGTGTAATGAGCTGGCTAGCATTATTAGCTCTTCCAGATTTAATACATTTCAATTCACAAACTAATCAACAAAGTGAATTATTAAGACTGACTTGTGAAGAAAAGATTTTAGAACTTCTACACTTTAACACTTGGGAAAAAACATTGTATAGTGGTAGGAGAATGTGAAGAGGTGACTAAATTCCTGGCAGTCAGTGTCTACATCACTAGAAGATTCTTGATATTTCATGACTCCTTAATTTAGAAGCAGAAGATGATAAGAAGGAAAGAAAGGAAGCCAACCTTTAATGAATATTAGTGAGAAATAAGGCACACTTTTGCTATCTATCTAATATATTCTAATCCTGCTAGGAGATTTGGACCTGATGTAGGAATCACCTGGTAAAATTCTATAATCTGAATGAACCAGAAATTCTGACAAAGTAACTATGAAGCCTATTGAATTTGTGAATCAGAGGCGTAAACAGTTGTACTTTCACTAAGTGCAATGCAGCAAACCTGCTTTACAAAACCTAGGGGCTGAGCCTTGACATGTTTTGATGTAATACTGTGACTGAATTCTTCAGTATAGTAATTGGCATGAAAAAGCTTGCACATGGGAAACTGTTATCATTAATATTGTGGACTTCACAAACAGGACACTAGAAATATTTATGAAACTCAGACATCAAAGTAGTTTCTTTTTATCTCTCCTTCACCCAGCCCTAGTAAAGCCTAATTGAAATACAATAATTATAAATGAGCTTAGCTTCTCAATTTAATTTCCTTGTGAGTAGTTTCATTTATTTTTCTTAGGCTTTGTTAACATGTTTTAATTAAAAGATTTAACAAAGCTCAAGATACAACGTGCCATTAGGTATAGGAACATAATGGGACATATTTACAAAGAACTAGTGAACCTCTTTTTATGAGTTTGCCTGTTTGTGCAACTGAAAGAGTAAATTTACTCATGAATGTGAGAAATATTATCATGTAGGAAGCCAGGTCAGGCTTTTCCAAGTCCAGTTCAGGAAAAACTTGACAAAAAGATTTCTGCATCCTTATCATTATATTTTACTTAATTTAAACATAAATTCCACTCAGAAGGAGACAACCTTAAACCATATTGGCCACAAAAGTCATACTAAAAGGCATTTTTTAGCAGTCACAAAGTGACATCTGCAAGAAGACTAACCCTGGATTAACCAAACACCCACCAAGATTCACTTATGGTGAAAACAGCATAAGAAGTCAACCACTTACTTAGAGGCACTAAGGGGGAGATAAATCATTTCAAACATCAACATCTGTGCCCTACAGCTGTCTCAGTCTTTTCAACCCATTGCTGGAAAATATTAAAAGGAAGCACAGATATTACTTTGCTGGGAAACTATTTAAGGTGTAAAGACAGAGGGAGTATTGGAAGTCTTGGTTTGGGGGACCAATTGAGTATATTGATATCACAGTACCGGGAGAGCTCAGCCTCAAAAGAAAACAAAGGAGGGTCTCAGACTGCCTTTTGGAATTTCCATGTTATTATCACAGGTAAAATTATTTTAGCCAAATAATGCTCTGGAAGACATAGAGAAAACTTCACTACATAATCTGTTGTTACAGTTTGAACATACAATAGAAACAGGCTTAGTACAAGCCATTATAAATCTTACGTTTTTATATTGATAAGATTATTTTGGGATTAAATTGCTTAAGAGCATGCACCCAGTGAAGGAATATGTGGTCTAAGACTAGAGAGGTAAGTTTCTCCAATTCTTCTAGCAACAACCATCCAACATGCTCAATTTCCTGTAGTATCTAGAACAAAATAATTATTTAGATAGGGCACCATGAAAGAAAAACTTATGATTATAAAAATGTGGATTTTTTATTCTTATGAAAAACATAATAGTGTATTTCCAGAAGGTCACATACTTGTGAAAATTTTCTGGTTTTGATGATCCATTAAAAAGTCTTGAATATGTAAAAAAATCCATGCATTTCTCATGTTTAATGCATGCTTTGTGTGAACTTGGGTTATATAAAAAGAATTAGAGTACTGTCACGCATGACTCATTCAAAATGTGCAGAAGTCCTAATCTTTCCATTTGTTAAGCATCTTTATTTATTTGAAATTGTACATGCATTCCAAAGAAAAGAACAACTGCCCTTTGCTCTCATCAGTCTTTTACACATTCAAAAAACATGACTGAACAAGGAGTCCAAAGGAATCTCCCTTCAGTCCCAATGCTCAGCACAATTTTCTTTTTTTTAAATCCTGCTTTGCCTGATCTCCAGTTTCAACTAAAATAGAAACAATCTACTTGAAATTTTTGCCAGAGTAAGTTTTTTCTCTGTGAAACCCCGTGCTTATCCCACAGAATGCTTTCCAGGTGCATGTAAGCAAAACTTTAGGTAGATTTCAATTTTTGAGGTTTTGCTAATTTGCTTTGTTTTTAAATTCTCCAGAACATTTGGGCCTCAATATATTTTTTTTTTTAATTTCATCATGGTAGGCATGGCGCTCTCACTAACTTGTCAGCTGCATAGATAGAAGACAGGTGTTACTCAGAGAAAGTCTGCAGTGAAGCAAAGCAATGTGAATACAGAGGGAATACATTTTGTGTGACACAGTAGACGTCTTTGGCTCCTTTAAGCCTTACCTGATGTAGTACAAACTAAAAGGAGTCTGCACAGGCCATACACGCCCAGCCAAAAAGATGAAAATCAGATAAAAATCCTTTGCCTGAGAAAATGCAAAAGGCTGCTAGACATACAGCTGGGAGACAACCTCGTGAAACCTAGTAAAAAACCCGTGTAAACTGCAGAACCTCGATTTGCTCCTCTAATTAGACGGTAGGTGCAATCCTGAGGCCACTACTTGCTACTGAAATTCTTTCTAGCTACTACATCTTACAACTCCTGCAAGTTCTTACCCTTCTCCAAGGCTATTTTCTTTGTTTAAAAGAAAAGGGAAAATGGAAAGAGAAATAAACAAATCATAAGGCCCAAAGGCCTTCTCTGAGAGCAATTCATCATGAAATACATTTTTTCTTTTAGTCTCCAACAAGAGGAATAAAACAAACAAACAAACCATAGAATTATTATTCTCCATTTACCAAGTCTGGGGCAGAGTCCCTGTGGCTGACCTAAAGAAACCTTTCCTACCTACTTGCTCCTTGGATAAAGCAGAGATGGTGCTTAACCTTCCCACGTGCTGGCGTTTGCTGCACCCGGTCTTCTGCTGCTGGCATATGCTCCTCAGTCTGCAGTGTTCCTGGCACCCTCCTTCTCGCCATGCTTGGGAGGAGCAGGTCAGCACTGGTGCTGCTGCCTGTCTCCCGAAGAGCTTCATGTGGTAGGCATTCTCACAAAATCAGTCAGCCTCTGCACAAAGGCTCCTTTCCAAATTGTGGCAAAAATAGAAGCCCCTATAAAGCAAGAAAAGCTTTATGTAATTAGTCGCTAGAGAAAATGTCATGGCTAGATGTAGTTATCAGCTGGAAGTACTTCAAGACCATGTCTTTCCTCTCCCGAAAGCACTCTTTAAACCCCACTAGGCAGGAAAAGGAAAACATTTTTTCTAACTCTGAAAATTTCTACTTTATATTTAAGAACACATTGGTTGGAAGGAGGCTAGGTGTGAAAGCAATTCACTAGCCTTGTGGCTTGCACTTGCACTCAAGAAACCAGGGAATGGGGAGAAAAGAGCTGGCCTCCAGGTTCTCCTAGAGGACCTCCTCATGGGTTTTAGGCAAGACCTTCATAACAGCAAGCACACAACTATTTGGATCAGGAGTTTGAAATGAGCTCTCTTAACTTTCAAGAACCTCTGCATTTCCTGCATCAAGAAAAGATCAGAGGGTGAACACAGTGGGAGGGTTAGAGCGCACAGGTTGAGCTGAGGTTTTGTCGTGGACTCTGGGTATTTATTTATCCAGATAAACACAGTTTTAACTTTCTGTTTCTAGACTTGTCACATACCAGGAGGGTTTGCTTGTATTACTTTTGAAAAGAAGACATTATTTATATATACATGTAGTTATATTTGGTTCAGATTAATGATCTTTCTAGAAAGAGTCAGGTGCCTAATGCATTGAGTGGAGTGCTTGTGTACCAGCAGTCAAACCCTTGTTACCATTGCTGAAGATAAAGCTAAAAAAAAAAGAAAAGGAAAAAAAAAAAGAAAAAAAAAAGGTAGCAAGAGAACTCTTTACAGAAAGTAAGGTAGTGCTGTGAAGTCCTGAGCAACGAATTAGCTGAACGGATAGAAAGAAGCACACAGTGAAACATAAATGTTAGTACCTTTAAATAAACATGCAAGTACTTCAGCTACCTCAGTGCTGGGTTAGTCAAAGTTATGAAAGAGAAGTCTATGAGAAGACAAGAACCCCATGTCACTGTGCATAGGAATGTCTTTGTCCCCCTGTATTATAACATACAGCTTTCTTACTAATACTCTGCCCGAGCTTCTGGGACAGCCAATTGCACTTTACTGAGCAAGAATATGTCACACAGACAGATTTTCAGTAATGCTCCCTGAGCACAAAATCAATGAGGTTGCCATCTGCCAGCATCATTGGTTTTTAAGTCCCTTGGTGACAAGGATGGCAATGCCAGTCAGGGCAAGTCAAGCTCAGTGAGTTTCCAGACAGCTCTACTGGCCTATAGCAGTAGTCACTGCACTATTCAAAGTGTGAACTAGTCTGTAGTTGCACCAATTGCTTTACCTTGAGTCTTTTTCCCTTTGGTTGCTCTAAAGGAAGGATTTGTCCTTTCCTTTCTGGGGTGCTTTATCGCTGTCTCTTTGGATCCAAGCACTCAAAAGAGAGAGCTGGTAATTTGCACTGAGTAAGAATGCCTGTATCATGTTCCAGGAGTTTTTTTTGTGGGGAACAATATTTTCTTTTCCTGGTCATCCTCTTCACTCAAAACAAAAATCGCCTGCACAATTGTTCACTGTCTACCTGAACCTCATATCTAGAAGGTGGGGAATTGCATCTATGGAAAATCAAAGTGCATCAGGTGAAAACCTCTCACCTATGGAGGCATTTTCTGCTTTGAAACAGCTTCAAGACAAATAGTGGCACTAGGTGAAGGTTGGTGGAGATCTAGGCCACCTCTTCCCCTTTCTAGGTATTTTTAAATAAGGTATTTGCACTGTTTTGTGTTGTTAAGTACTGCAAGATGCTTTAACTACTTCTGCAACCAGTTTCAGTTTAAACATGAGTGCGAAGAAAAAATAATTATGGACAAAATAGCACATGGAAGGCAGACTACAGGTCCATCAACAGAACTGTCATTTGGTAGTTGACTTGCCTAGAATGATTTTTGCACAGTTTTGCTAATGTGTGCATAGGTAAGTTTCTCATGCCTAGAAAGCTAACGTGGCCTGCAACATGCTTAGTATGCAGAGACTCTAGTTCTCCAGCTGACTAAAAGTGCATAAAGCTGTTGTGCTCTTCACAGTGGTGGGCACTCTGAGACTGGAAGCAGGAGCAATCTCAAAATGATTTCTTTTATAACTATAAAAAATCCAAGTTTGTTTTTATCTGTCAGGTACTAAGACTATTCACTTTTTGAAATACTATATATAAGGTATTTCTGTTTACAGATGAAAATCAAACAAGAAAATGCAGTGATACAAAGGGTACTTAATTCTGCAGTTCAATGGTGGAATTAAGAATAAGAAAGTATTATACTTACAAATAGAGGTTTTGCCACAAAGTGAATATATGTACAGAAATGTATCTACTGAAAAAAACAAATACAAGATACTAATTTTCTGAAGACACTCTTTCAGTTTGCACTGGACAAAGAACCTCTTGCACACCCTTTCCTGTAATAAAGGAGTTTTGGATGCAATCATAATAGTAAACTTCACCAAAAACTATAAAGCATGGATGCCTATGATTGTTCCACACTATCATTTTCATTCTTGGAGCATAAAAAAGCAAATATGCATAAAACAATCAGGAAGCCAGATTAACAAATTAGGTCAAAATAAAGAAGACAAATTAATAAATCCATTCTCAACTGCCTGGTATAGTTTTCTTGCATCTCAGCTTGCTTTGGTTATACTACATTTTTGCTTATGCTGCATTTATCTTATTTTCTGTTGCAAAATATTATTTTACTTAACTGAAAAGGGCATGTGTGTATCTGTTTCAGGGGGTTGGCAGAGCTCTGATCCCTTTCAAGACTTCCCTGGATTCACAGTCCTGCAAGGACAACTTTGGTTATCTGATCTGCATTCTTTGAGTAGAGGACACAAAACTTCATCAAGGAACATTTGAATGAATTCCCTAAACATGGTGCAGGACCATTAATAGTGTGAAAAGTTAGTGAATCATGTCATACATGTGGTCTTTTGAAAACATGCTTTATGGAATATTTCCAGACAACATATAAAGAGAGTCATAGAGAAATGCAGTTGGTTTTAACAATAACCTAGGTTATTTTTCACATAACTTCTTTTAAAAAAAGAGAACAAGCTATTACTGTATTTTGAACTTGTGTAGGCTGACAGTATAGCTACATACAGAAACTTATCCCACATTAGATAGATACAAAGTATTAAATAGAGACAAATCCCATGAGTTGTGTTACGCTGCAAGCACAAATGACAACTCCTCAGTTATTTTATTGCAATATAATGCCAAACATTTTTGAACTATGAACCAGAATAAAAAATACATAAAAATCTAATAACAGAGCTCTTTTTCCCAAAAGGGGAAATATTTGTAATAAAACTTCATGAATCTTCTCAGTAAAAAAATTCAAGACTGTATGAGAATGCAGAATACTGAAGTTGGTGCTGCACACCTAGCTGCTTTTGAATGAATAGTCATGGTATTTGATGTGTTCAGATATGCACCAGGACAAAGTGTATTTCCTGGTTTTTCATCTTTCAAAAGGATATGCACCCTGGTTGTTTATCAGTGAGAGTAAATATACAGAGGATTAAAGTGCATACATACTTTTTTTAGTAGTAGTATGCAGTTGCAATGTTTTGTCTTGAACTAGCCTTCATAGGGTGGGGTACAGTGTATTTAATGAAAAGGGTTGACTTGAATGACAGCTGAATACCACAAAGAAAAGGGCAACCCTGCATGGGTCATGACTGAAATTGGCTGCTGCTGTGATTTAGTAAGAGCTTTTCAGTTGGGAAGTGGATATTGTAACTCACAAAAGGTAACTTACAGCAACAAATTGAGCTGAATAGAGCTCTGAACTAATTCATGGTTTATTGAGTTCCCCTCTTGTCAGTGATAGCCAACAGTTAACTGAAGTGATTAGTTCAATATTCAGTCACAATGATGTACAGCCAACTTTCTGGCTTACAGAAATCCTGAAAGGTTTTTTTTTAAAAATCCTGGTAAGTAGCGTAATTTAAAAAAAAAAAAAAAAGGAAAAGAAAAGAAAAGAAAAGAAAAGAAAAGAAAAGAAAAGAAAAGAAA
>JANZLQ010000050.1:14653376-14664120 GCA_026212715.1 Elanus axillaris
AAAGAAAAGAAAAGAAAAGAAAATAAAAGAAAAGAAAAGAAAAGAAAAGAAAAGAAAAGAAAAGAAAAGAAAAGAAAGAAAAGAAAAGAAAAAAAGAAAAACCACCCAAAATTTGCAGCATGGGAGAGGTGAGTTCAGCACAAGGCAGTGGATGGTGGTGTTCTTGCAATGTATTGTAAAACACACAGCAGCAGTTTCAGTGTTTACCTCCAGAAAAGGAGTTTTAGATAGTTCTTGTTACTGCCCAGTGTTACTGGGTACACCAAGGAAACTTCTGTATTGCTGATGCTGTTACGTGCAAACTTATTAAAATAGATAATAATTAATATCCCTTAGCTAGTATGTGCACTAACCCTGAAATCAGAGCGAGCTAGAACTTTCCATTATCCTGGCATAGAGAGAAGACAACAGTGAGTTAAAGTATCAGTAGTTCTTTGTAACATTATTATGATGGATAAAAAATAAACATGAGTTCATATTAGAGGGTAGCTTTGCAACAACAGAATTTATAAAGAGATGCTTAAAGACTGGACCTCATGCAATAAGAGGCCTCATTGTCATCACAAGCTGTAATGAGGTTCAGCTCTGTTTTCCCCTCACCATTTCTAGGTATGGCTGTATCCTGGTCCTGGAGGCAAATAGCTGGCTAATTCCTGTGCTCAGCAGAAGGAAGGTGTGTATTTGAGTGTTTTTTCAAGGTCTACTTACCACTGCTTATCCGCATTGTGTAACGAAGTATGCAAAGTCACACTTTGAAACACAGAAGACCCCTAAAAGCACTTAGTAATACCATAAAAACCTCTGCTTCATAAAAAGCTCAGACTCCAGAAGTTCTGACAGAAAATGTATGCTTTCCTTAAAGAATGTGAAGAAGGTTTGAAGTGAAGTTGCCTTTTAATCCTGTTTATAAAAAACTTTTATGTGATGTTATTGGGCCAACCTGAAGGAAATGGGTCCCTGCTTTTGGCTAGAGGCATGACATGCCTTTTCAAAGCTGTAGACAGCATCTATTATTAAGGCTACCTTGTAACCACTTAACTGTAACATTAAAGGGTCTTAAAGTGGGGTACTCCATGAAAGAGACCTCAAGGCAAAGCAAGTGGGCCGTCAGGAGACTAAAAAACCCCTGAATTTTCAACTTGTGGGTTAAAAAAAAAAGCTTAGGAGTAATATTACCAGAACGATTGGAGTCACATCAGGAGGTTAGAGAAACATATTAAAGAACAAATGTCAAAAGGCATTGAACTGTTCAAGTACATAGACATTTATCCAGCAAATCAGTTAAAATAATGAATAAATTCAGAGAAATCATAACTACTTCACGCTGCAAATAGTAGTAGTTCTTCAAAAAGTGAAACACTTTACATTTGTTGAATAAGTTATTAATTCAGAGTTATTCATTAAAATCTACAAATCAGCATGTCTGCCACAATCAAGCTGAACTCTCAGGCATGTGATTAACTTGAAGAATGTGACTGGTCTGACTAAACGAAGGGATTACACATACTTTCAAAATTCAGGATATTCTTAGGTATTTTCTATCAGAAACAGAAGACTTGTAAATGCACTCAGTGGAAATTTTGCCCTTCATTTCCACAGGAACAATAATAAGGTCCTAAAGGAACATTGTTCTTTTTTCTTTATTTCACTCTGTGTAATTCTTTCTTTTTTTCTTAATTACACATAATTAACATTCACTGCTGTATCACTCCAACTGTTTATCTGCCTGTGCTTCTCTGAGGGTATCTGAATCATCACATTACATCCCACAGGTGGGGAAAACAGGTCTTCACTAGGACTTCAAGGTTTGCCTTGAATTTGCTATGAATTGCCTTGTCATAGTTGCAAGGCAGAAGATGTACAATTGAGATATTACTGGTGGCTGTCCAAAGAACTGTGTAAAACTTACCTCTGAGCTATGGATGTAAACTAGCAGGGAATTTAAAAAGGTAACTCCAGGCTGATTTAACAGACATCTTTGTCTCCGAAGTTATATAGAATTATTTTTCAGAATCACACAGGTAACATTCTATAGAAGTGTACAAGATGCATCATGCTGTCAGTGTAGTTGGGATCAGGAGTGGTTTTTGAAGAGAATCCTTCTAATTGCATCTTCTATGGTGCTTTGGTTCGCACTGAAGAGTGTCCAGGAGCACAAACAATGTTACTTTCAGATGAAACTCAACAAGAAGGAATGCTTCAAAAGGGAACCTGACTGCTTTAGCTACTGATGGGTATTCAGCTCACAGGACCACATTAGAGCTAGTCCGTAGGAGTCTCCCATGGATAGAGTTCATATTGGCATCTGATAGACCCACTCCTGATGCACAGCACTATTTCTTAGTTTAGATATAGCTCAGCATGTCTAAATTGTTTCAGTGCTATCAATGGATCTATTCCAGCTCATAATAGATGGCAATCTAAACTATTCTGTTTCTATAAACTGCTGGAAGAAGGATCTTTTTAATTAAAGAAAACTGTACAAATAACATTCTAAAACTTTACAGAAATATTTCAGGCATAAAAATCAACTTTCTACAATTTCCAAAGTCATATAATGGGCAAAGATTACTCATTATTGAATGGCCAAGATTATTGAATTTTTTGCAGTGTTGTTTAATTGCAGTCCCCTATTAAGTTAGTGTTTGTAACTTTTTAAAAACTTAGAAGCTTTCTAACCAGATTCTCTTATTTTTCATAGTCGTGAAACCAGCTCTATAAAAGGAAGAGGAATGTGTAATCATTTCAACGTTATCTGTTAGGTACGAAGAATGGGTTTAATCATTTCATTAATCAGCCATCTTTATAGATCAAACTATATTCAGTCTTCCATGAAGATTTTATTCTGTGATCACTATATGAAAAACGAAAATGGTGAACAGGAAATTGAAACTGTTATTATACAGGAAATAACAGCACTCTGTCAAAATCTACAGAAGAAACATATGTTCAAAGTTACTGTCAACATCTAACATATCAGATCAGATAGAGAGAAAGACCAAAATTACAAGAATCATTATAATATCAATTCAGGGCAAAGTTCTGTGTGAAAATAAATCCCTTCCAGCTTCATGAAAAGGAGCTGAACACAGACTATCTGATGGAGCAAAGATCCCGTCGTAATTTCATATACCAGTGGACCATATGGCAGAAATATCACTTCCCTCTCCCATCCCTCCAGAATTCATACAGTCACAACTGTAATATCTAATATGTGTAATGAACTCTGTGCCTTCTTTTTCTATGCCTGGTTTGCAAGAACTGCTGTGGTGTTCATTACCAGCCAGGAATTAAGTGTCATTGTCTCCAGTGCAGTCCTGCTACAATGTATTTGGATTTATTTGTAAATTTAAATATTGTTTGATTAAAGCTGTTAGCAAGGTCAGGACAGAACAGAAAGTCAGGTAAAAGACACCAAGTTCTGGGAATTACTGACAAGGTTTGTGAACTTCTGTAAATGAACTGAGAAAAATGTTCTCTGTAATGATGGTTACTGACTCAGTACTTAACTGCTATGTTATTCGCATTTGTTTAACTTATCTACTCTTCATATAGTAACTCATCACATGGAAAAATGTTTTGCATTCTGAGGGCAAACTTTGTATGGCATCAGGTGGAATGATAAACCTACCAGTCTAGGTGGCATGCAGCATTTAACCACCAACTGTAACGTGTATTTTCAAACTCAAACTCACCTCAAACTCAAAGAGAAATTAGGAATGCCAAAACACCTGGGATTTACCAGCCACACTTCCAGGCAATTTATAGCCTCTCCTTTCTTAGCATTTACTAATTACAGCTGCTAGAACTAAGTTTTTTTGGTCAGAGTGATCTGCAAGATGCTCAGTACAGCACAGGTAGAGCAGCAATGCACATTTCTGCTGGTGAGCACTATTCAGACATGACTCAGTTTGGTAGAGTCCTGAGCTATGTGCTCAGTATGGCCTCAAATGTTCTTATCGTAAGAAATCTTCTGATCAGCAATATTTGAGTATGTTCTTGTTAAGTGCTTCTTCTGAGACCAAGTGCTTTTCTCTCCCCCAAGATCTGTGAAGCAGTAGACCTTAAGCTCCCCAAGTTCTCAAGTTGCCTCATACAGTTGAACTATGCAACGTGATAACAGTAAGCAGTACCCAGAACAAACATGACATTGTGCTAAATTTCAAAGCTAATCAGAAAACCCTCTGCACTAACAGAAACAGGAGAGGCCTTCTAATAGCTTCTGACTCCTCTGGTAAGGACCCATCACCAACAGTCTTGAACAACAACTGACAAAACCATATCAAACAGATCATCATGTTTGACTCTACCTTTCCAATGCTTCTTGTTACTTATAAGTATAAGCTAAATTTTCTTTCTCATCTTTTTAAATCAGATTTTCTACTATAGTGGATACAACTATGTTCTCCATATTATATTAAAAAAAAATTCCTTCTTCTTTCTTTTTTCTTCAGTCTCTAGGCTTGAAATTAGCTCCAACAGCCTTGTCTAGCCAGCTAGGTGTCTAGGTGTCATGTTCACTGCTAATTCCTAATGTTTGATACATTATAAAGATTGAGACTAGACCTAGAACATTGTTTTCTTCCACAAATTGTAGTCTAGCATATTACAGTTATACTATAAGCAAACTGAAAAGCTGAGTACTTCTTGCTTCCCATTAGGTGAGGCAGATAGTTTTGAAAAGCAGTACTGGGTTTTAAACTGTATGAATGTTAGAATTAATAAGCTTATCCAAATGTGATAGTTACAGACACAGGCAGACCAGATTTTTTAAATTGTGAGGACAGTTCATCAGAGCTGTTGCAAATCTGCTTTTCCTACTCATAATGTGGCAGGTGAAGTGCTGGACAAATATTTAAAAAAAAAACCAAGGAAAAGGAATTAAAACATGCTGTGATTTCTGTGAGATGTTCTTAGCCCTCCCCTCTTCTAAAACTGGAGGACCTCCAAAGACCTCAGATCACAAAGTAACTATAAACTGTTTGGGTCAATCTCAGCTTGATGGCCCACTTGGACTCCATAAGGAGGCTGTGCCTGTACTCTTTTCCTGGTACCAGAGTAACACTGTTCCACTCTTGTCTGGTGTCTGTATTAATAATATCAGTCATTGTCTTTACTACTTACTTGAGGTAAAAGTAATGGAAAAGTATATATTCCTCAGCTACCTTTCTACTATTACTAGTCTCTATCCACAGGCTGAAGATGGTCACTAACCTTACAGGCTAAAGGTTGTCCCTTACAGGCAGGGAAAGGGAATGGGAAAAATAATGTGGAGTAAGTAGAAGCCCTTCCACACAAAAGGGATATTTAGGTTCACAGCCCTATGTGGTTGGATTTGCAGCCACAGCATGGACCCAATGTTATTTAACAAACCATGTTATTCCACCATTCAGAATTTTATTAAAATTTGCACAAATATTCACTATATGTGCATCAAAATTGTTGCTGCAAGTAATTAACTTGCACATGTTGCAAAAACACTTGGTGAGTCAAATTTTGCTTTGCTGGACAAGGCTACAGTGACTTGCAATAACTTAGACTAAGAAAAGGAAAATGTGGCATTGATTTCACCTTGAGCACAACATCCGCAGGAGAGATGTCTGCTGTTACACACTGGACCGTAGAAAATTACAGTATTATCAATACCATGTTTCTTTTGGTTCACTTCTGGAATACCTCTCTAATTCTGACATGTGATATACTATGTCACCTCCATGTGTGGTAGACTTACTCCTTTCATCTAGCTTTCAGGGTAGAGGACCTGAACTTAATTTCTTTTTTTCTTCAGTCTGGTAAAGGCATTCTCCAGTTGAGCCATAATACAAAGCAGTGGTTTGCACACCAGTTAAATAAGCTGTCATAAAAAGAAAACTGGAATTCACAAAATCTGCTAGAGTTGATGTTCATTCTTTCTTGACTGCAGTCTGTGCAAAAATGAAATTCACTATCTTTAGATTGATTGTTGTGATATACACCAAGCTCCAGTTCTTCAGAGTCTGACCACCTTGAGTGATATATGTTAATGACTTGCTTTAGCAATACACCTAATATAAATCTTGCTGTCATTGATGAAAGAAATAAAAGTTTTATTTGTTAATGAAATATGATGTAGTCTTTCTGGTGCTCTATTTAAACATCACCTAGGAGTAGATCATGTTTTTAGAAGTCAGGAGTAGCCCCAGGCCCTCCATAATTCTAATTGATGTAAATGAAGAAAATAATGAAAGCTTGTGTGTGCTGACCCTGTTATACAGGGTGGTTTCACCTCAATTAATCAAAGAACCTTTAGAGATGTTGCAAGCATCTGGCCTGAATAGAGAGTTCTTCAGACTCTGATACTAAACTGGCTGCACTCAATTGAGGTACTGCACCCATATTTCTAGCAAAACTGTTTAGTTTCCAAATGCTGACATGTTTAAAGGAACTACCATGTTAAAACCAAAACTAAACCGCTCTCCCTGTAAAACATTGTCCTTGGTGTTGGATAAATATGAGATGAACGGCTAAATCTGAGAACAAACAGCTCCCCTTGGGAAGTTTGTGTTCTTGCTATGAAGCCAAAAGCACAGAGAAAATGCTCATTTTGTATTTGAAATGCCAAATACAGGTTTGACAAAATTAATAGTATATAGAAAAAACCCTAGGAATAATGCTTGCTTTTCAGTCACTATCTTCATAAAACTGATATTTGTAAAAGATAATGCAGTTCAGAATTATTATTTATTTTTACTCTGTAGTAGCTTATTCTAGCATTTTTCTGGAAACACAGATACTCTGGTAGCATGTTACCTTTGCCACATCTGATATGTGTACTTTCCATAAAATGACCTTCATGCCATGCAGCCAATAATGTTTTGAAGTAAAATCTGAAGACAAATGAAGGTCTGTAATAACACTGTGGAAGTTTATGTTTATTGGCTACAAGACTGAATATTTGTACAGTGATATTTCTTTCTCATAAAAATGAAGCATGTAGACTTTTTTTTTTTACTAGTAGAAGTATTTACAATTGTTTTACAGATGTGGTTATTTAATTTTTCAGTGAGTTCATAGAGTGTTCAGTATCAAAGCAGTAATTCTAAATACTGATTATGTACAGAATGAATTAAAAAAAAACCCATACCTGTGGGAGAATGTCCATCCATATGCTGCTCATACAAATTTAAAAGCTGCCTGGCTTCTTGAATTGTAAACACTGGATAATGAAATTTCTATAAGTTTAATGTCTTTCAAATGTGTAAACATAGACTTGTTTTTGCAAATTGTGAAAGATGTTTTTAGACAAAAAAGGAAGAGGCAGGACAGGAAAAGTATGAGGGTGTGGTGAAGATTAATAATAAGAAAAAGAAAAGAAGGGCAGGATAATGTTCTCATTAAATAGCAAAGGACCAGATGAGTTGTTTAGTACTCCTTGTAAGTGTTTTTGCTTCTCAGACACAATTGCTTCTTAATGTCACCAAAATTATACAAAAAGTATCTTATTTTCTCTAAGCCTTCCTTTTCTTGAAAAAGTGTGTCCTAAAGAAAAGAAAAATCTGTTTTCATACTATTTACTGGAACCTTTGTCAGGTTTTTTACTTGTCTTCCCTTTTGAAGAAAGTCCTGCAAATACAAGTCTGAAATAACCTGGACTGTTTGAGGTGAAAAAGCCAAATAAACAGAAAGTAGCACTTTCTTGTGCTTTCCCAGGCCTGTCAAAAGGGTGCCTGCATTAGCCTGAAGGTAACACTACAAATCCTCATACATCAACAAAGATCAAAATAGTAGGAGAACCACCTTTTTCTATTGAAACTAAAATAAAGTGCAAAGCTGAGCAGGGAACTCAAGCAAGGTTTGCAGGAAAGCCCTGCTGGGCTGAGCACTCCTCTGCGTATCTCTTTCTGACAGTTGCTTGTGCCGTTCTGGAAGAGAAATTAGAAGACTGAACCTAATTGACCCTTATCATTCCTGTTCTCTCCCTGAATGGAGATTGCCTTCCTAAAGCTATAAGGCATTTTCTGAATCACAGAAAGAAGTGAATTTAAGCAGCAAGAGAAGGGCCTCCTCCTTATCAAAAGGAAGCCATGAGCCCAGAACAAGGAAGAATTACACATTTTGCCATAAAAAACAAAGCTTATGAATATAGCCTATTTCTCCAAGGAATTTAAGCTTCCCTTGGGTCACTTACCTGAGATATTATTACAATTGCTTTCACTCTGGTCAATTTTACCACAGTGAAGAAAGGAAAGTCATAACTTGCACAGTACTGAGGCTTCTAAACTGCATTATAGCTGAACATACTAAGGAACAAACTAAAAATAGATCAGTAACAGCCTTCTTGCTTCTGCCTCTTAAATCAAACACAAAAAAATGAAGTATTTTTCTAATATAATTTTTTTTTTAAATTGTGGCTCCAGGGGGCTTTCTGTTTTGCAGAAGCTCTGGGATGAATGGGTATTTGTGCAGGAAGTGCAGGTTATAAATACAACCCATGTGCAACATCAGTGCCACAACAGAAAAGTCAGGTGGGTTTCTGATTTCTCTGCTGACCTTGGAGTGCAATTGCTATATGAATACACAACATTAATATTGATGAATGTCCCGGGAGGCATTTTTGACCCTAAGTGAAAGCAAGGACCGTTCCCTGAGGGGAAAAGGGAATGGTGACTGGAGAAGGTGCAGTGCCCAGAGGTGTTGGAAGTGGAGTGATGTGATGGGTTGGGATGCACCTGCAGGGGATCCAGGTCCTGACTTGTCCCTCTGCCCAAGGTGCGAGATAAGGAGTGGGGCAGCTTGTGCCCCACACAGTGACTTGTCCACACTACTCTCTTTTGCTTAGTGTGGACATCTTATGACACTTCTTGTTTAGACTGAGCAAGTCATCGTAGTTAATAATTTATAACGGTAGTAGATGACATAGTAAAAGACTCCTTGGGCTTACAGTACCAGACTTCCCTCTCCAGTAGAATTTTCTCCTATGCAAGGAAATTTGATGTTTACTCTGAGGGCACAAAACTGACCCCTTCGTACTTTAGGGGGGACATGTACCAGTCGTTATCAGGCACTCCAGGTTACACTAAGTACACTGGTTGCTGCCCATTTCTGTGTTTGTACAGATAATCCACACAAATAAGAAGCATCTAGCTCCTCTCTTCAAAGAGTTAAGCTTAATTCCTAGCCACATGCACTGTCACAGTGGCGCATTATAATTAAGATAAGAGCACTATGCTATTCAAAGAAAAAAGAAACAAAACTTAACATTTTCAAACAGGAAGAAAGCTTTAACCTAAGTCTCTGAAGTACTCCAGATCATTTCTGTCTTACAAGATGAACCACAGTTTAAACAAGATCATAATTTACTACTCCAAAGTCTTCCTTAAACAGAACGACGATTTGCATCATACTACATGAAACTCCCACTTTTTGCTTTTTAATATAATGGAGCTGTCACATGAGACATGTTTGTTTTGGACATAAGCATGCTTCTACTTGATTTCAGCAATTTATTCTGATCCAGTCTAGTATATTTGCTGCATTGCTTTTTTCCAATGAAGATTGCACAAATCTTCTTGTGCCTAGTGCTGCTGCATATTTATTATCAGGATGACTGTATGGTTCTTTCTACATAGGTGGGAAATACAAAGAAGAGGATGCATGACACAGGAAAACTAAACTGGAAGAAGAAAGTAGACAAAATATAAACAATACTCATTTACATTTATAAAAAATACACCGATATTTTGCATTAACTGAATGTCTGTTAACTAGAACTCATGACACATCATTCTATGTAAATAAAATTATGTTACTTTGCAAGGCATCTGTTTTTTCCAAAGAACTGAGCTTTCTTGTCTTTTAAATAACTGTAAACTTAGAGACCTATCATATTACTTTCCACACCCCCAATGACCATTTTAAAGTACTAATTTGTTTTCTTAGCATAAATTTATGAGAAAAGATACCAACGCAAAGGAATAACAATAATAAGAGGGTTTGTTTTATTTGTGCCTATATCAATGAGCACCATGCCATGCAATTGAAGACCCGTAAACTTCTGTGTTGCCATAAGAATATCTCAGGGATTCCAGTTTTCCCACCTTCTACAGAAATCTACTCATAATTTTTTCAAAGGTGAATTTATGTGAATTAAGCCTAATTTATGTGTATTTTCTATTATCCTTGTTTTCCTGTTATCTGAGTCAAAACACACCTCTCTTCTACCCTTACTGCACTTCCCTAGAGAAGTAGACTGAGAGATAGACAGGACTTTGATAGATGATACAGGAGTTAAACTGGCTGGACAGAAAGTGTGCAGGACCTGTTGTGATTATACTTGACTAGATTTGTTGACATTTTTGTACAGGGTGTTGTGGTTTAACCCCAGCCGGCAGCTCAGCCGCTCTCTCACCTCCCTCACAGTGGGATGGGGGAGAGAATCAGAAGGGTAAAAGTGAGAAAACTCATCAGCTGAGACAAAGACAGTTTAATAGACAAAGCAAAAGCCACACACAAGCAAAGCAAAACAAAGAAGTTGTTCACCACATCCCATAGACAGGCAGGAGTTCAGCCACCTCCAAGAAAGCCAGGCTCCATCACACCTAAATGGGACTTGGGAAGACAAACGTAAATCTGAATTTCCCCCTCTTCTTTTTTCTTCCTCCAGCTTTATATGCTGAGTGTGACATCATAAGGTATAGGATATCCCTTGGGTCAGCTGGGGTCAGCTGTCCCAGCTGTGTCCCCTCCCAACCCCTTGTGCCCCCCC
>JANZLQ010000050.1:14664220-14694853 GCA_026212715.1 Elanus axillaris
CCCTAAAGACCCCCCCAGCCTCCTCGCTGGTGGGGTGGGGTGAGAAGCAGAAAAGCCCTTGGCTCTGGGGAAGCACTGCTCAGTTTAACTAAAATATCCCTGTGTTATCAGCACTGTTTTCAGCACAAACACAAAACATAGCCCCATGCTGACTACTGTGAAGGAAATTAACTCTATCCCGGCCAAAACCAGCACAAGGGCAAACTTGATCCTTCCATGACATCAACTGTAATGCCTCGGTACACAAAAACTTTGGAGTAAATTAATGGCCATGTTAGACTGATTTGCTTTTTCATGGGTAATAAGCACAACACCCTATACCACAGGAAGTTTTCAGTCTATTTCATTATAAGAGCAATACAATTGCGATTTCAATATTTATCACTGTGATAGCCAAACATTTTTCAAAGAAGGTATGCCAACTGTCTTTTTTTCCCCAAGACTCAGGGGGAGCTAAAACTTACTTGGTGTTGACCCTACCCAGGCAAGCTCATTATAGAATTAGAAACATAAACAGTAGGAATTAAAGGCTCTGCTCATATATCCTGAGCAGCCTAACCACTAAATAAGAGCATAGGAATGAACAATGCCATGTGAATTTTTCATGATAACAAAAACATATCATGGTACTACCATATGTAAAGACACTTAAATCAAATACTGTGATAGGCTACTAGGTGGATTGCAGAGGCTACTAGGTGGATTGCAGGGAGCAGTGAGATCAGAGTATTGTGTAACTAATGGTTTTAGTACATTCGTGGTGTTTGAAAGAGGTTTGGCAAAGTTCAAAGGCAGCTTTTAAGTAAAAGCTCAGCTGGCAAGAAGAGATGAGGGGCAATACGAGCCTGTGAAGACATGGGTATAGACTGATGCCAGAGCCATGTAGACACACTGCTGCCTTACCAAATACACTGCCCATCACTATTAGAGCACCATGTTCCTCTTCCCTTGCTGTATTTCCAGCTCATGAATCTTTCATTCCTTTGTACACAGTGAGCTGAGCTTTAACAGGAGCATTGAGGGGGTGAGAGGAGGACAAGCTATTTTATACAAAATGTTCATCATATCATTGCGTCTGTTTAATTAACATGTTCATGACATTTATGATTAACCCGATGGATGTAGGTTAGATGTCCTCTCAACCTGACCCCAGGATCAGGACTCTCAGAGGGCTGAAGTACTTCACTGACCAGCCTGCCTCTTCTCCTTCCATGTATTTGTTAAAGGGCAATGGCAAACAGAATCTCATCCAAAGCTTGCCACATAATCATGTTCTCTACTAATGACAGAGAGGCTACAACATTATTGTAGTTGGGGTATAGAAATGAGAATAAAGTTTTCCTGACTTACAGTTCCTAATGCATGCATTTCCTATTTTATGATACACAGTTTTTGTCCAAGTAACCGTCACAGCATTTAAGTTCAGAAATAAAGGTGATGTGACACACAGAGAATAAAATAGCCGTAGCTGATCATCTCAGGGCCCTGTTAAATTTAATATCCTTTCTCTACTACTTGCCAGAAGCTTGAAAAGTAGTAAAAGTTCACCAAAATAGCCCCCCTGCTCTTTCATAGGAAATATTTCTTCCTCACTCCCACCAATTAGTAGATGCACTGAAATATTAGTCTTTAACTTCATCATCATTTTGATGTGAGGATGTCTGTTATTTTGCATTTTTTTCATCAGCAATTGAAATGACTTTTTTTTTCACTAGGCCATTTCTCAGTGCATTTTTTTTTCTCCACACAGATCACTGGAGCAGCTCACAAACTCTGAGAGTGAGTTTTGCATCTCGGGTGTAAGACATTTCCTCTCACTTTGGTCTTTAACATCTATGAAGCACGGCTGTACAGTAAAGACGCTACCAACTGATTACTCTTCAGTTAAAGTTAGGATGATTTTTCCACAAGCTGTTGCTATGTTCATATATTTCATCTATCAGTCTATTGATGGGAATGACAACGTATCCAAACACCGCATTTAGCAAAGAAAAGAATGCTTTCTGTATCTGTATTAAATTTTATCCTTCAACTCCTCCCTTTAACCTCTCCTGAAATTCCATTAAAAATCACAAATGCTAAAGCAAACAGTTTAATTAAATGGCTATCAGCTGAACACTAATTTTCAAGAAATCATTGGTTTATTCTTTGCACAGCAATTGCCTAATCCCCTCCTGACTCTTTTATATGAACTAGCAATTGATGCTGCTACTGCTGTTCAGAGGCTTGCTAGTGTTTTGTTTTGATCATGCATTTTAGGATTTGTTTTCTGGTTGCATGGCTAGTGTACACTTTCAATATTTTGGGTGTCAAAAATATTAATTGCTTCTGTTCAGGATCCCTGTGTTATCTTACAGAGCTTTACAAATCTAACTTAATAGAATTTAACCTAAATAATTCTAGTTTCATTGAATGAGGAATCAAGTCCATAAGAATCAGGTGCTGCAGAACAGGGAGCAAAAAAATATATTAGGTAGAAATTATAAATTCTGATGAAAATAATATACCCCAAATCAAATTCAAATTCAGAATACTAGAATAGCAGAGAACAGTGAGGAGAGAGGTGAGAGGGAGGGAAGGAGAGAGGGAGGGAGGATGGGGGAGGAAGGTTTGTCACTGGCTTGAGTTGAAAAGGAGTGTAGGGTTACTCCAGGGTGCCTTTGCTAATAATGACAAGATCGTTTGCTTCTCACATCTGTAGCAAAAAATGAGAGGAGAAGATGGAAAAGAGGTCCTGGGATGTACCAGCTGTTGATATTGGTCCTCCCTGCTGAGCCCAGAGCCTTGTGCCTCTACCGGAAGGCATCGCAATCTGTTGACATCTCCAGCTCTCTGCTACTTCGGGACACTCAGCTGAATCTAAGACGACGATCATCTGGCTGAGTGAACAAAAATCAGTGCCTACAGTGAAAAAGCGGGACTAACACACAAAGCAGATGGCTGGAGGCCTGCTCATTCCTGTTTCTGGAGCTGTTTACACTCTTAAGTGACTAATTTTGACATGTTATACTACTAATGAAGTTTTTTGGTGTGACCCAGTAAACTGCACATAGTGCAGTCTGGGACCACTCTAATTTGACTTCTGCAGCCCAGTGCTATTTCTGATCTACAGACAGTCAATTAAAATTGCCTGTGCCTGACTAATCATGATCAGTGAGCAAAGCTGAGTTTCAAAATGACAGTTTTCTCCCATATATACTACTCAAAACCTACAGTTTTGCATTTTCTTAGCTAAAATACCTTGACAATGTGTAACAGCAGTCTTTAATATTTGTCCTTGTGGGACTGAGAGCAGAGCCATGGCACAGAAGATACACAGGCCTCCAAGACCTTCACTGACATAACCATCCAGAAATCTGAAGTTTTATCCAGCCTTTCCTATATCACAGCATGCAGACCTGGAAACTGCAAGAGAACATTCTCTGATGGAAATGCTAGTATTTCAAAAGCTTTGTTAAAAAAATTTTGGTTAGGTTACTGTCTAATCCTTGCTCCCAGACTTGGAGGCTGATGGGATTACATCGACTAAGGTAGAAAATCTATAACCAAAACATAGAGTCAAGACTTTAAATATTCCAAGAAAACTTGAAGTAGAGTTTAGTTGAATATCATGGAGAGGTTTGAATTAAATATTATTTCATCCCAATCTGTAGTTTTTAGGTTTTTTTCTCAGAAGGCTATGAAGGACATTAAACCTGAGAATCTCAGACATCCTTAGTTATCCAACTCGAAAAAAAAAACAACCACCAGGCCTAGCCTGTATATATCTCTTTTTCCTGTGTCTTAAACTCATTTACAGTTTCAGAATGATGGTTCAATGGGCACTGAGGATCAGTAAATGATTATCCATCTAAGCAGTTGAAACTAAAAATAAAACATATAAACAAATGGTTTAAGGTTATTCTAGGGCTCTTAAGGGCAAACAATCTAAAAATAGTAATGGTTGAATGACATTCTTTGTTAGTCAAAAATTAAAGAGCCTGCCTATTCTGGAAGCATTTTGCAAAGGGCTTGAATTAATATGAACAAAGAGAAAACAGCAGTTGTTTTCCAGAGTCCAGATGTGGACTTACCTGTTGCACCACTGGCTGCAATGGCCAATTCCTTGACATTCCTCAGTTTCATGGCTACTGAGGCTTTTCCATTTTAATCAGGGCCACACCAGTTCACCTATGACCCACTGGCTAAGGCAGTCATTCAGGGTAGGGTTTGGGGATTTTGTTCACTATCATTAGAGATTTGGATTATCTAAATGGTTTATTATTATAGCCCCTCTACCTAATGGGAGGAGGATCTATACTGAGGTCTATATTTGTCTTATCTTTAGGAGAAAGTCTTAGTTTATGGAAGCAATCTCATCAATGGTGACCTGTGAACAGTCTCAATATCAGTACAAAATACTGGGCTGCTAAAATAGCACAAACCATAACACAGCAACTGATCATTCACATGTTTTTTTGCATGAAGAATACTATTGACTTTTGCTATAGGAATGTCTCTTCTTAGCCCAACGTAATGTTACCCAACAGCCTAGAAAAGAGGCCCCAGTAATTTGGTAACTGTTCATATTCATTGTGCAGTCAAAGCCTCTATGACATCCACTGGTTGCGTCAGGCATTGTGAACACCTACCCTCAAGGCACTTTTCCTATGTAACCCTTCTATATTGCTTTCTGTTCACAAAAAAATCTTTTGTGCTGATATTTAACATACAGACACCATATAATATGCTAATTACAGATGAACCCAATATTAGCCTTTTAGTGATGTGTCATTTAACTTTTCTATTGGAACAAGGTCTATCTGGAATCACTATGAAGAATCAGGTATTTTTGATGGAAGGGAACTAAGCCACTGCACATAAAATAAAATGGATGACTCCCCCAAAAGTCTTAATGCAATCACCAGTAAAATTTATAATGTTCACAGAGACGTACCAAAGACAGAAAACAAAGTGTTTATCTGTCCATGTTTGCATGAAACTTTTTATTTCATTTGGATTGCTTTAATTCTCTCATTTTTCCCTTTCTCACAGTCAGCTAAAAAAAATAATTTTGTTGTGTAGTGCTCACCAGTATATAATTATCCAAACATTACTTTATATGAGGATTTTAGGATCTCCTCATGTAAACCAATGCATATTTTGATTCTTCATATCCTTCCTTTGATAACACAAAGACAACTCTGCAGAAACTCTGTTTTCTCATTTTAGATCCCCAAAGATTAGAAGAGGAAAAAAACCACCAAAACAGCCCTCCCAGGTACCATTTTTTATTTCTTATTTCTAGGGCTCAGAGGAAGACAGTAGCTGCCTTCTATTCTGCCACCACTTAGACATTTCTTAGTTTCTGACTTCCGAGCAATGGTCTTTCACAGTAGCTGTTGATCCATGCACTTGCTTTATCTTCCCTTCACTGTTTTAATCTGCCTTGTCCTGGTACTCCCCACCCATCTGCAGAACATGACTGTAACACTCAAAAAGCTTTACTCACCCATAAGCTGGAGATAGTGTTGAATTTCCATTGTCTCTTGTAAGGGGTTCCACTACTCTAACAAGAAAGTTTTTCATGGGAGGACATTTTGCAGTGGCTTTGCAAGCATTCGTCACAGCTGTTAAAGTCTCAGACACAGGGGAGCAGGACTTTTTGCATCAGAAATTCAAAATATCAGATCTCCTGTCACTACTTGTATATTAACAAAGCACAAGCAGTGGAGTAAAGAAGGGATTAAAATTAACAGTGACTGATACCATCTGAGGACAACACTGGTGCCACATCTCTTTGCCAAGCAGCAGCAGCAATATAAAGGTGTCAATGTTCCCCTAAAGAAGAAGCTGGAATTTCTCTTTCATTTTCCAGAAACAGTGCCTAATGATGAAAGAGGTTTTAGCCCAAATTAGCTAAATGGGATAAAATCCCAGACCTGATAAGATAGTAAATTTCTGATGAGCTGCCAGGCATATATGAAGAATGAAGTTGCCATCCCCACACACACATAGGTTTATCACAACCTATTAATTCATATGAAAACTTCAAAGTGCCTCATCTTCTGTAGGACTTTACCTCCAATTATCCAGCTCAAGTTAATAACTCAACCTTATTTTATTTTTCACTGTGAAGAGAAGGGCAAAGACAAAGAAGAGGAACTCCTAAAGTATATGAACTGAGAACAGTGGCAGGAGAGAGGTTTGCTGGGCTGCAATCCGTTGTGAGCTTAACAGCTTTTAGAGGACTTTTCAGCCTTAGGGTTTGTCTAACTTCCTCTGGAGACAGAGCTGGCCATGAACTGTTCCCAAAGAGGAGAATTAGGGACTTTTGTTCTTTAAATATGCTTCATAATTGTGTTTGATGTTGCCCAATGCTTGATACCGTGTAGATATTAATTAAGTACAAAAAACTATTTCCTCTACTTTGTTCAGGCAAAAAAAAATCAACCCTGGTAGGTTTCACAATCAGAACTGTAATCTTTCTCAAGCATGCAAATTAACAATTAGAACATCTCAACAATGAAATTCTGCTAATCCCTCCACAGGATAAAATTGGTTATTTGCCTACGGCACCAATTAACCAAACAAAAGCTGTTTAAAGCAGAAAAATAGACAGAAAATTTTCTAGGATTGAATTGTTTTATGCCCCAGATAGACAGACCCTCCCACTGTGGAGCTGGATTTAGTTTATTTTTGTGTGAGCAAGCTGCTGCAAAAGGTGTTGGTTGAGACCAGTGGGAAATGAAGTTAATTGTTTGAGGAGGTAGAGCATGGTCATTGCAAACTAGATGCCCACATCACACTCTGCCTGTGAACTTTAGCATGAGATGATAATAAGATTACAGTGCTCTGCAGCATTTCTTGCACTTTCCTTTGCAATGCCTCTTTCCATCGAGTGCTAGAGACAAGATAATGAACTAGCTGGACTACTGGGCTCATTCAACTTTCCATTTCCTTAGTCCAAATGCTTTTGTTTACCATTTAATTGGATCTCATGCTATGGTACTGGAAATCTCTGTATAATATTATCAGCTACCCCTGTCATCCAGTGACACATTTATGCAAAGTTCAAAAAATAACTAACATAGATCACTATGTCATATTTGGCTAACACAACTGTTGTCAGAAAAAGAGTGTATTATCTCTGGGTGTGGCCAATCTGAGTACTAACATGTTTTAAATTGTGACCTACCTGCAGGGAACACCCAAATCATTGAAGCAGGTGGTGCTGGGAAGAGGCGTGTGAAAAAACTCTGCACCTACAGAAGCACTGTACAACTTGGCTGACTTCCAGTTTCATAAAATAAGGGAAACATCATTCGTGCAGGTGCAATATAACTCATTCTGGCTGTGTGTGAAAATAAAACTTTCATTCAGAAAGCATTACTTGCTCTAACATGATTTTGCTTGGGGTTGGAGTGTAGCTGAGGGAGAAGATATTAGCATTCTGAGCAAGCCTACAAGAACAAAAAAAGCTGAAACATTTCTTAAAAAGAAAAGACTGAAATAACTAAATGTACCTTTTAAAAAGTCTTTTTAATTGAATACAAAAGAAGTTAAAAAAAGAAAGGGTAAACTGACAGTTCTGGAAATTAAAACCTTCTGTCTGTGGAATGAATATAAAGCAAAGAATGGCTACACATCTTCCTCTTCCTCCTTCTTGTGTGCCTCCCCGCACTGTCCCTCCAACTCTCCTAGCTGAGCTGTCTTTATCCCTCATCAAAGTACAACAGTAATATTCTTCTTCAGATTAGACAATTTGACACCATTTTTTTTGCAAGAGGATATTGTTATAGCAGTACCTGTGGCACTTGTGTGCAATATATAAGTTGCCTTTAGTGTGAATTTTACAGCTTGTATCTCCATAGGATATGACTGCTTTTGCAAAAGAATTTATTTAATGTAACTAGAGAGTCCAGAGACTTCTAGGTACACTATTTATCTGCTGGGGAATGTGATTTAAACACATGCAAATTGAACAGTAACGTTGCAAGTTCTAGGTAATACTTAAGTTTCTGAAATTCAGAGGATCATTTTGCCTTCATATCCAGATGCTCAGTTTTGAAAGTGCCAAAGTTCATCAGTCGATCCTAATTATAAGAATATCTTACACTGACTGGAAAGTCAGGTTCGCTGGAATGGAATGTTTATTTACCAACATTTTTTAAAAGAACTGGCTATTGTTGATCGTGAATTGCACAAACTAAGCTGTCCTTGAAAGAAAGCCCTTGAAGGCTGAAGCCCAGTTCTACCTGCCCTGATCTCTGAGATGAACCACACACCAGGCATATTATTGCTTCTCTTGAAATACTGTTAATTTGTTTATTCCTTCTTGTGATCTGGAAGTAAAAAAATGTTTTGGCTTCCCCCCTGCCCCATGATCCACTTGGTGTGTTTTGAAATCGTGGGTGTATCATTATGTATTTCTAAAGGAAGTCCAGCTCAAATGTCTACAACTAAATCTTACAGTCAGAATTCCATTAAACAATGAGGTGCATTTAGGAAGACAGAGAGGGGAAACACATTTAATAACCTAGAGGCTGGGTGCAACTTCATGTTGCTTCAAAGTAGTTCCTATTTTAAATCCTAGTATTGCTTGAGGCCAAAAACTGACTTTATTACATTTCAAAATGAAAAAAAAGCCACCCATGCACCTGCTTTTGTAACAGACTTTTTTAAAAAAAATTACTGACACTTATAGAAGGAATACATTGTGTAGATCATATATGTCATCAGTTTAACAACAAAAAAAAAAGATAATTCATTCTCTGAGCAAAAGAAAGCATGGAGGTTCAACCTATGTTGGTTCACAGAAACAATAGTACATCAAAAGTAGCTACAAGTCTACCCTATGAAGTAGAACATTTGGGTTATCTTTGTATCTCTGTGTCCAACCTTCTCTGTCACTTTAGAACAGATGCCCTAGTAGACTTTGTTATTAAAATGTAAACTATAATGAATGTTAAATATCTAAGGCCAGGTCTGAAAGAAATGCTCTCAAGTACATAAAGTCACATTCATGTGAGATTTAGACTCTTAACTGCAAGACCTTCGAAACCATTCCTAACTGAACCTACTTTATTTGCAGGTAATTTCATGATGAAAATAATCTGAAAGGTCTGTGGCATTATTAGGATGATATACGGCTGTCCCATGAAAGATTGCAAAGCTGGGCCAGAGGAGAAGGAAAACTGCACAAGAGGATAACCATTTAGTTTCCAGAAAGCTTACCCTTTAGGATAGAATGGTTTATATGTGCAGAGAAGAAAAGAAGGTTTTCCATCTTTTCTGTGCTACACAACTTGAGGGCTAGCAGAAATCATGAGTCTCTTCTATTTGTTAAAAGAATGGGAACAATGGAGGTTTTATATATCAGTGAAACTCAGGTAAAAGATACATAAGCATTCTCATTCTGAAATTTCTTTTCCCTTATTTGTAACTTAGACTGTAGTTTCCACATAGGGTTTTTTTCAGACTGAAAATAATTTTTAAAACTTTGAGCAACCAGGCTCAAACTTTTCTAGGGTGCAGAATGTGACATACATACACTCGCACACACACTCACATGGAGACACACATGCTATATTCATAGATATTGTTATTTTGAGACAGCAATACAGTATATAGTGCTGAAGCATTCCAACAGTACAGACACATCTTCTCACGATTCAATGAAAACTGTTTATGCCTGGCCAAGGTGCAAAGATTTCAGTGCAAAGATTTATCAGTTAAATGTAAACTTTTTTATATTCCTTTAACACTCCTGCTTGGAATTCCCATGTGCACAATGTTTAATATACAAGGGGAATGAAAATTTTGATTCTGAGATTTATTCATTTTGAAGAGGTGTACATAAGAAATACAAGGAATTTTTATTTGAAGACTTTGTGAATTGTGATCTGCGAGCATCAAATAAGGTACCTAGGTTATATGACATGTACATGTTTAAGTATGCACATCTTTTAAAAACAAATCACATTTCTATTACGACACAAATCCTTTCAGTAAAAAGTAGGCACAATGCAGCATACTCCTACAATCTGTGAACAAAATCCACATATTTCCAGACTATTTTTATCCCCGTTTTGTGTGGCTAGAACAACCACAGTATCAGGTAGCCATACTTCATCTTATACATTTGGTAAAGACACTGTGAGCAGACAGGCAAAGGGGAAAATAATGGAAGCAAAGTTGTGACCTGCTGTGAGCTGGCACAGGCTCTGGGCTTGGTTTCTATGCAGAATGGCCACTCCACAGTACTACATATCTCCTGAGCCCAAAGATACTAGCAGTGGTTGTGGTCACATCGGAAATGCAAAAGTTCTGAGCTGAAAGATGCGATTACATTTTTTAATTTAATCTGAGAGTTTGTATTAGCTAGAAAAACTATTGACCACTTGTTTTGGAGGGAATTTTTAATGTTAGTTTTCCAGCAAGCACACAGTTAAATTGACAGGACTTCATTTGTAATCCACAGAACAATAGATGACCTGAGTAAATCTGTGTGCTATCCTCCAGATGTTGCGTTCACTGAAACACCTGGAAGAGCCACAGGAGAGAAGCAAGAATGACCGCTGCATTTGCTAAAGTAGCAGCTGTATGTTCAGCAGGCAGAACACATTGCCCTACCTTCAGCACCTATCAGTTCTACACTTTCTGAATTTATTAAACCCTTAACTTAGCCCATCGCATAGCTACTGGCATGTTCCATTTCCCATGGAAAAATCCTAGTGGTTCTTCCTTCCCTCAAGGTAAAATACTGTGAAACCACATTTGTAGCTTTTAGTGCTCAATTTAGTGCTTATCTGTCTTCAGGCATGGACCTAACTGTTTTGCTGGGTTCACAGTTTCTCTTGCCTCAACACTATACTCTGTCAACCTCCAGTTTCATATGGGGACGTAGGAAAAGTAACACAGCCATATTCCACTAAGAATTATTTGCAAAGAGCCATGTTATTTACCACAACACTAGTAAAAGGGCTTGAATTAGAGGTACAAATGTTCCTAGCACACAACAGCAACAACTCAGAGTTTTTATGAGATTTTAATTAAATTGAATAAATATGTGGTACCAACAGCAGCAGGAGATTGGACTTCAAGACCCAGTGGCATTCCCCTAAGTTTTATGTACATTACACAACGTCACCATGTTCAACTACTGCTTCTGCCATATTAAAAGACTTTAGTCTAAATAGGAAGGTTTTTAATGCACTGAAACATACTAAATAGATACTTTAAAGAGGCTAAGTATAACAAGTCTCAAAAGTGAAGATACAATTTTGCTTCATTTTTACCCTTTAGTAATTTCGATTTTAATCATGTCTTCAATATACAAGCTCTGTGTAAAGCTGAAGGTAATTCCTTGGGTTCTGTGGAGTCCCTCAGGTCTTATACAGTTTTCTCAAAGATTCTGTCTGCAAGGATTTTCCTTAAATCTGATGGGTTATTTGTTAAACCTTTTTCCAGTGACATGGTCCCACAATTTCACCTTGAAATTGCTTCATTTCGTGATCTCTGGTTTTGGAAAAAAATTTTTGCTTACTTTTTAAAAGTTGGATGTCAGTATGCACACTTTTTCATAACTAGTACATAATCACTTTTCTCATTTCATTTCCCTTTTTCATAGAAACCACTCACATAATTATGAGTTGTTCTAGATCCTCCAGCTCTCAAGAAACAAACCTGTTTCTTGGTTCCCAAAAGTTCTATCTTTTTAAATTTTTGTACTTAGTACAAAAAAATCATAGAAAGAGGCCCTGAGCATAGGAAAAAAATCCAAGTCAGTCACAACTAAATAATATTGAGTGAATCATTACATATGATCATCTTCTCCACTGACACCTGTGGCCATTAGTATTCCCTCTGTTTACCAATGGATGTGAGAAGGAAAATGAGGCTGTAGAAATTTAAAAGTAGATAAATGCCAGCCATGTAGTCTATTCCCAGTGCAATTACCACTCCAGTTTTTGCCTTATTCAGGCATGTTCAAAGACTACACTCTATTCAAATAGTCTCATTGAAATTAGCACTTTTCAATATAAGGCTGTTAGAATTTAGCTTTCATTTAGTGGTTTTATTCTGTCCTGTTGAACAAGCTGCCACTAAAACAACAAAAACACCACAAAGACACTAACTACTGGGCTGGGCACTTCATTCCTCAAAATTCAAAGACAAAAAATATCAGCTTAGTAGTTTGTTTGAACCTAAACTGTTCTGAATCAAGGTAAAATTCTGCAAGCAAGCTGGGGTAAAACTTTTGGGAGGGTGCAATTTCCATTTTATCTTTTCAGAACAAAATTTTTCCACTTTTTTTCTATAAACTTCATTTACTTTGATATAAATTAAAAAAATAAAAGGAGTTCCATGAAAACCAGAACTAGAGCAACGTGATTCCCAATAGACTTGTGTACTTTGTTCCATATACCCTCTAGTGTCAGCTTGCCTTCATTTCTTCTGCCACTTTTGCCTGGAAAGACAACATCAGTGCTGTGGTTAGTCTCCAGCCATACATGTATACTTCAATCTTCTCACAGATGCAGCCTGATAGGATTCCTGGCTACCAAGCAAAACGTATAATGGGTGAGATCTGCTCCCTTGTCTTCATCAGTAGACCTAATTTGGGTCTCCTGCCTCTACCTATATAACAGTATTTAGAAAGGTTTTAGGAGCTTCCTTGCTTCTGAAACAAGTATCCTTCTTTCAGACCTGCTTGATATAGGCAAATGAATTCTTGCCATAGTAGGTAGGCAAGAACAGAAATACTGAAGACAGATAACCTGATCTTGTATCTTTTGTTTCTGTATCTTTTTAAATACACTGATTTTTTTTTAAATGCAAATGTTTTCACACTTTTTCAGCTTGACTGAGAAAATGATATATGTATAAATATATGTTGGAACACTTTCTGGCATCCCATCAGACACATTCTTTGAAATCCACTGCAGCTTCATCCAAAAGGCCAGTAACGAAACAAAAGCTGGGAATGAACTGAACTTTTTCCTGAGAATATTTACCCTCCAGGTGTTTTTGGAGTGTTAATAGAAGAAGGTAAAAAATGTGCTGCTCATGTCCTACAGCTCTTGTCCAGGCTCAACCTAACCTGTAGCTAAAAGGAAAACTTCCCTCTGATGGATTATCAGTCAGTTGTGTTTAGCAAGCTGCAAATAAAGTTATAAATACGTGAAAAGCAAAAAAAAAAATTACCTAAAATCGGTTGGCTAAGAAATCTTTACATTTTGGTGTTTCAGTTTCTTCTTTTTTTTTTTTTTTAATGAGGTAGGTATTTTAAGAGTATAAAATAGCATAAAGACACATATACTCTTGAGAAATTTTTGTATGTGATAACACTGCTAAGGTTTTATGTGACTTTAGAAGTGTTTCTAACATTTTCCTGAAAAAACTTAACACCCTTTTCATTTACAGAGCAGTTTGTAGAAATATCCCCAGCAGAGGGAGTGGCTCATCTGTTTGAGATGAAGCCTGAAAGATTAGCAAAAGCAAATTTTTAGTTTTGTTTTACACATGAAAGATAGTGTTAAATATAGTAATTTACCTAAATACCTATTTAAAAAGTGTTTTTACTCTCTCTTATCAGTATAAGAGAAGAGAATGGTGGTGTGCCTGCAAGAAGCAAGTAAAGAGCGATAAAAATGTCCAATTACTGTAGTGAGTTCCAGAAAAGAGTCATATATTTTCCCTGATTTGTACCTCACTTTTTCATTGCATTTGACTTCATACAAAGTAGACATAAAATGCCTATCAGAATTTTTAGCTCACTTATCCTGATAGCATGTAGTAATTTACATCTAGTTTTCAAACAAATACATAAGGAGACAAATTGAAAATCACTGGAAAATTAAAGGCCCAACCTTTCTGGGTATAAATGACTATTGAAAGATGACCTTTAATGGACTTATTTTGATTTATAACTGATGGGAATTTAAGCTAGGATCTTTAATTAAGGTACATCATTTAAGTGAACAAATAACTTTGAAGGAAAAAGTGAATTTAGTTGGTTTTTAATCCATTGCTTTCAGCAGTATTAAAATTGATGTCAATAGCACAACACAGGAAAGCTGAATTATCTAAAAGGCCAAGATACAATTACAGCAGTTTTCTTTTTAAACCAAAGAGCAACCCCCAGTAGTTCTCATTCCTCGGTTTCATGGTCACCATTTTCCCCTCAGTTATAACAGCATGAGAGGGGCTTACTATTCCTTCTGATGCTAGAAAACCCCACTTGGTAAATAAACACCTCAATATTTAATAACAGCACTCTGCTGCACTGCTGTGTGACCGTGCAGGTCCCAGCCTGATTGTTGCGAGTTAATGAGCCAGGGTCCACTAGCCGGGGAGTTACCCCACAGGGGAAGCCAGGGATCGTGCCAGTGTAAAATACCTCTTGGGTGATAATTCAGGAGTCTGCTTCTACAGCCCATTTCCCTCAGGGAAGCCGGAAGGAGCACATAGTTACATCAGAAGTGGAGAAGGTGCATTGTGCTGTTTGCACAGGGTCTGGTTGCAGCTAATTTACACTGAGCATCCTACAACTATTTTAGGATAGGGATATAGCTTGGGGCTCAGGTCCTCGGTTTCAAGGGCCCCAAAAGCCCATCAATCAGTCAGTAATGTGGTTGTCATGGCAACCAGTTGCTTTTCCAAACACTCAGCTCTTTGGGCATGTGGAAAAATAGTTAGGTAAATTCTTACATAAATCACCCTCCAATGTCACTCATTTAATCTACACAATGCATTGGGTTTACTGTGTGTGTGTCTGCAGAGTAACATTATATCCCATGTGCTGTTAGCCTGAGCTGGGAGTCAGATTTATCTGGGTGGGACTATAAGGGCTCCCTTGTAGTATTGCCTCAACACCCCCTAAGATCACTTGTTCCATTTGGTCATTAAAGCTTAACTCATCACAACAAGGTTTCAAACCACAGCCCATACACTAACAAGGCACATAAGGCATAGAGACAGTGTTAGTAAACACAGAGGATCTTTATGCAACCATAATGGAAACTGGTTTGACTCTCCAAATCTAGTCATTTCCTCACTCTACTGTGCTAGAAATACAACATTTACTCAAAAGTCTTCTGATGGGTCCATCCTTAGATTTTCTAATTTAAGTAATTCCATCCATCTGTGGAGGAATACATTTTGTGGGTGTGGCTTGACACAATTTCTTAAAATTATATTTACAATTTATTTTTTTAAAAAAACCCACTGCTTCCTAAAGCAGCAGGACTAAGATTGTAATACCTTTACCTTTGATGGACCAAGATAATCTATATTTTTAAGAGTTTTCAAAAAGACTTTGATCCACTTAAGTAATTAAAAATAATCCTATTGGGGAAACCACTTGTGATGGTAATGTTAGCTGCTTGTTCTTAGTATCCCTGTGGGATTACCATGGCTACAATAGGACCCTTATATACATCAGGAAGCATGTAAAGTGCACTGTGGTTGGAAAGGAAAACATTGACATGGAAACACTGAAGATATTAAGAGTCAACACCCGGGCTATAGCTGAGGAACACAAGATCAAACAAGAGGAAACTCTCAACGATAACATTTGTGTTTCCACAGACATGGGACCAACGCCTAGCTTTCTGGCAGACAGTAATGGATGTTTATAGCACTTGTAAAAAGACTTTCTGGCCCACCACTAATCTTGTGCATGTCTGGACTGTAGAGAAACCTGGGCCATGCTCGTCTTCCCCTCTTCACCATCGTCATCTCCCCCTCTTCACTCAGACAGTAGGGACAGGTTGCAAGAACCTCTGTGTCCCAAAGGGCATTGTAGGGCAGAACGTCTGGAGAGGGACTCTGCCATGTTTCTGGTTTGTGAAACAGGAAAAAAAAAAGAATAAAAATCTGACGCATTTCATACCCCATATTTTCAACAGGTACTCTAGTGCATACGACAGGAGCTTTATGCACTCTAACATATAGAGAAAGATGAAAGTAACACATAAAAGAAATCTATATGCACCTTTCCAAATAGAAGACATCAAGAAAAATTGTACTAAAACCCACCTACAATCTTGCTGTATGTGTTTTTCATTCTAAAACCTAAGCTGATTCTTCAACTCAAGTCCCCTAGACATATGTCTTTTCCTATCAAACGCCTCAAGATCCATGTTTCTTCTCCCAGCTTCATGGTGTTACTCTCATTCCTCCTGACCATAATGTAAGAGGGACTGAAATATCTTTGCTTGATACTTGCCATTTTGAGTTACGGAAGAGAGAAGACAGAAGGGCATCAGTCCCTGCATTACACAGTTTATGCACAAAAGCCATTTTTTTCAAATATGGTAAAAAGTCTCTGCACAAGCAAGAGGACAGCATTTTCAAGTGACTAAGTTTTGGGGGAGTTTCCATAGTTTGCCAGGTTTTGAAAAAAAAAGGCAATACAGAATTTGTCTGTCTTAGTAGTAAGTTTGTACTACTATGAGGACTGAAGTTTATAGCTTGCTATGGGAGCACTGAACAACACAGCTCTAAGCAGGTGCCAGTGATATCACAGAAAACCACCTTTTAAGGCAAAGACTTACTAAGAAAAAAGCATCAGAGATTTTTCTTCTTGGGTCACAGCACTGGATATCAGAAGAGCTGTTTTAGAATTAAGAGTCATGATAGCTTCTGGCAAGGATGTGTCTGTGGCTCCAAATACTCCAGTTGGCCATATCAGTCAGGAAGAGAAGGCATTTTTGCGGGAAACAGGCAGGTGTGCGGTCCTTTATCTCCCACCCTGCTTTACATCCATCACCATCCTATGAATAACCCATTGCTTTCTGCCAACATAGTTGTATTCTTAAGGGAACATCAGGGAAAAGGCAAATGTTTTCAAACAGGCTTTCAAGGTCCCCATCAGGCATACATGCTGGGTAATGATGTCAGTACAGTAGTTCTGCATTGGCAATAGGGATGAAAACCCTCTGAAAGGCAACCTTAAGGAACAATAATATTGATGACATTGAGTGACAACAGTGTTGACATTGATACTCATCATTGATTTTGGTCAGCTGGGGATACAATATTTTGGAAGGGGGCTTACAAAGTTTCCACTGCTTTAATGTGTATACTAAAAAGCAGACACTGAAACACAGTGCTCCCAGCAGCTAGAAGACTTAGCAATCTTTTGCTGTGGTTGCTGAAAGACAACACTGTGAACAGTGAGGACTGCATCAGTAATGAGCATGACCTAATACATTTCACAGCTTTCCCAAGGACTCCAGGACATGGGTATACTCCTCTCCAGAGCTTCTCCTGTGGGACTCCAAATTTGCAAGCACCATTTTTTGTTATTCTCCCTAAACTCACTGCTCTTCCTTACCAGCAGTATCCACCTATTCAGAAATACTTCCAAAAGCCTGCAGGGTTCTTTTGAACCCAAATGCAGCAGCATGGCACCCTGTAGAGAGCCTGCTAAGCAGTCATTCCAGTAGAAGGCTTATGAAGGACACACTGCTTAAGACCCTTAAAAGGATCACTGTTTCTGGGTGTTGCAGATATACAGACACCACCTGCTCTCTTGCTTCAATTGGGAGCTCTTAAACCATGTTGCTAAGGATTTTGGAACCAAAGGGGAGAGAGAGAGTTCCTAGCTTGCTTCTCACATGCAGTTTATGGCTTAGGCCTGGATCTACAGCTGCCAGAGCAAGCAAAGCATTTTGAGAACTTCCAGAAAACTGCAATAGGTCCTCTTAGTCCTTAAGCAAATCTCAAAACTACCCTTTTGGTTGATTTTTATCTCCAGTCCACCAGAGTATTTTGACTCAATTACCAGACTCTTGCTGAATGACCTCATGTAGCTAACAGAGCTAAAATTTCTACCTAATGTACAAAAATAGCTGTTTTCACCAGCTTTAAACATTCTGATGTCCAAACATGAAACTTTTTTTGCTATGTTAAAGGAGAACAAATACATGCAACTTTCCTCTGCGGTGAGTTCTTCAGGTTCCATGAAGACTTTCCCAAGCAGAACCACATAAACTCAAATTTCACAGTCAAAAAAAGGGCAGGCTGAACTTCATTACCAATTACAATACCTTTGATGACTCCATAGTAGTCACAGATAAAATCAGGTTAGGGAAAACAAGTTCACATCTTTTGAACTGGAAAGCACATAACAATTACTTACTAAACAATTAAAAATTATTAATTATACCACTGGATGTAGGCCTTGCAGGGCCTAAAGAATATGCACTGCTTGCACTTGTATATGCTCATTAATCACAGTCTGTTACTGTAATTTTAATGAATGTTTATCTTATTTTCTTTGTGTAATCCAATTACTTTTGTTTTTTTAACTATCGTCAGGGATCTCTTTGTCTCCGGCATCCTGCCAATCAGCCCCCTTTAGATGTGAACAATTCAATTCATTATCATTAAGTTTCTACTTTTAATCCCACTTCTGGGGGAACCATTGAAAGGAAACCCAGGAACAGAAGTCCTTGCACAGCAGGGGGAATGAAATGTGTTCTGAACACCTGAGCAATTATGTGCAACAGTTCTCCAGAATGGTACTCTAATGTCTTTCTAAACTTGTACCACATTAACAATTAGATCATCTGTCATTTCTGCTTTGGTATTGAATTAATTGCAAATTGACTTTAGGATTGAGAAAAAAAATTAAACTGCTGGAGTGAATCTAAGCATTTTGTGTTTGTTTATGTTTTAATTGGCACACTGCACCTGTCCAAATTATTTCTGTGATACAGATGCCATTACTACAATCCCAGCTGATTACAACAGGCCCTCATAGTAAAACCAGGAAAAATCAGCCCACCAGATTACCGGATTTAGTGAACAAGGTATTTCTAAAACCTGCAGAAGTTTTCATGATACATACATATAACTATGTACTAAGAGTAGAAGAACAGTAAACAAACAACTGCATGTTACTTTTAGCAAGAAATCTAGGATGGTGAGGACTTAATTATAAAGGCAAGTATTTAAAAGCATAAATAAAAATACAAAATTAATTTATTTTAGTAAATAAGAGACTAGAAGTCCACCACAATTCCCAAGAACTCTCAGAGTAAACATGAGGCAATTGAGAAACATAACAGTATGACCAAAGATTCTTGATTAACAGAGATAAGGGAAGAAAAGACAAGCAGCACCACCTGCTTTGTAGGCACAAGTCCTGGAATCAGAACAGCGGCACTGATGTGGTGCTCAACAATGACACAGCAAAGGCCTGACAAACAGAACAAGGAAGGCTACAGCTGGCTGAAAAGCCAGAGTGACTTTTTTCCCAGGCTGATGCATGCTTTCCTTCAGAGCATTCTCTTTACAAATTTTCAGCATGTTTTCTGCTTAAAATAAAGTCAAATTATATTAAAGGTTTTATGGGACAAAAATACTGGAATACCAGAAATTCCCTGCAACACTGCAGGGACAAAATATTTGAGTCTGACAACCAGAGAGTGTTGAATTGGAAGTCTTATTTTAATCTTGGCTTTAGGCTTACACATTTTTCTGGTTCCCACTGGCCAGCCTTCTAACTGCTAGCATGCTACCTGGTAAGGCTCAAATTGCTGCATTGCCCCTCCTGACAAATAGAGAAATATTTTTTTTATTGCTATGTCTTCTAGTCAACATCTTCTGATATAGCAAAGCAGGTAGTTTTGGAAATAACATGATCCCACTGCCTGACAAAGACAGTGAGCACTTACCCATCTGGACTAGAAGATTGTAGAAGCCTTATCCATCTCAGTTTTCTTGACTTCTGCTGACCACTCAGACACACCAAATCTGTTTCTGGAGCGTTAAGTCTAGGTAGCAGATAACCAAGCAGGCAGCAAGTGAGACAGACTGTCTTCTAAAACGTTACTGGAGACACATACCACTCTGGTAACAAGGTCTTGGCAGCTTGGTGTTCAGCCTTGGGAACCGGGAGGTAGTCTACTACAGAAGTTCTGGTGAATTCGGGTTCTTGATGGTCATCATGTTCATAAGTCTGTAGAGTTCACAAGTTCCCTGGTTTTGTCATCTGTTGTATTTTTTCCAGTTCTTTGTTTAAGTCTGGTAATACATCCACTTGTCTAGGCAGTTGTTTTTTTCTACTTTATTTGCAATACACTCTTCTTTGTCTTTCTAAATATACTTCATTCAACTTCCCTTATCTCTATCTTGTCTCAGGAAGCCACAGATGAAACACTGGTACCACTCACTACTTTTTTACTTCAGTCAGAGATAGCTTATGCCGATGGTTTTTCATGCCAGATTCAGGTTATTTGGTCTATAGCTGAGGGAATGAGAAAAAAGCAGATGGGTTCCTTGACATTCTCCAAAGTACTGTTGATGATTTATTATCTAACAACATTTCCATGTAATACCAAGCCATCAAATTATGTATGGTAATAGGGACTCTTCAGTGCATCATGGGAGAAACCATGGAGCTGAACCAAAAGGGGCCAGGGAATAATGCAGTATTCCCTCAGCCTCTGCCATTCTTGTTTCTGACTCCTCATCACTTAGTGCTTTGCTACATATCTGAGGAGGCAAGGGTAAGCTGCTTGTACCTATGGGTAGTAGGTTAGCAAAGGTACTTTTTACATGAACTCTGGAAAGCAACAGTCTGTGGAGTCCCTGCTGAAAGATCAGAAGCAGCAGGTGCAGCACAAGACTGGGAGGCAGGACAGTGGAGTTTTCCTATGTGCAGCTGGAGACAAGAGGAAGAAGTTCCTAACCTGATGGGTTGGTCTATGGTCCAGGCTTTGGACTCATGTTTCTTGGTCCATCTAATGAACTTTCACCTTCTGTGAAGTATAACAGTGTCAGTGCTTACCAGTTAGTTATCTGTACAAGTTGCTAACTTTGTCACTGTGTTGTCACACACAGCCAAGAGCCTTTTCACCTCTCACGCCACTAGGTCCACCTGCAAGTAAAACTTGCTAATATGTGCAAGCCATGGGCACTTTCTGTGGTAAATGTGTCCTGCTTGACCTTTCCACCTCTTCCTTCTTCTCTGGGGAGTGAGGAAGGACACTTCACTGCTGTTTTTTCCTAAAAACAAGTAGAGAATCTGATGAAGTTAGTTGTTTTTCATTGCTAAAAATTAACTCATTTATTTAAGGACCTATTTTTCAAAACAATGCATGGGTTGCGACTATTTTTTAATGTAGGCCTGCCATTCCCTCCCATTGCAGAATACAAAGTCTTTTGTATTTCACCGAGTATAAAGTAATTGAGTGGGAGATACCTCATCAGGATGGGTTGTACATGACAGGCAAGTCAAAGATCAGTGAGTAGATAGAAAAAAAATGAATTGGTGCCTTTAACTGGTTAAGAAACAAGCCTTTGTGAAATATGCTTGTGTCAGCCACAAAGCTAGGTAGGCATTTTTGCAAACTATACTGATTATGGGAAGGGTTTTAGGAAAAAGGATCTTTTACATCCCACGCATCACACCCACCGATCTGAAGACTTCCATACTAAAACTAGAGTCAGGCCAGATGAGAAAGAAATTATAAACAGGCTACTCAGGGAATTGTTCTGTGAGCATGACACTTCCGTAATGATAAACAAGCCAAGGCAGAACAGAGTTGATTGTTTTCTCTGCAGATGCAGTTGTATGATTCTGGAAAAAAAATGTTGTCCCAACCACAGTGCAATAAATGGTAAGTAACAACGTAAAAAGGCTTTGTTTTTATCACAGTTTTTCTGATGAAGAAACAAAAGGAGGGGGAAAAAAGGAATTGAGGTATGATTTTTGTGCAGCTCCTCTCAAATTCCTGGTCTATCTGGTGTCATCTCCTTCTTCTCTCAGATCTGTGGGTTCTAAATGGTGACTTTTAGGTTGCTTTTTAACTTTCAAAGATAAGTTTATCTTTGCCTTTCTCTGTAAAAGGGTCTCCATTCAGAAACATACCTTGTCCATTTCCTCCAAGTGTATCTTCCAAGGATATATATAGCTTAAAAAAAGAAATCACCTCTCCCCTACAAACCTGAAGCATACTGCTACAGGATGTTTTACATTTCAAAAGTCTATGTGAGTTAAAATGCAATTAGACAACTTCATGGAAAAGAGGTTCATCAAGGTCTTTTAAATGCGGCAGCTCGGCTTTCCTGTGGAAGCTGGAAGTAGAAAGGGGCAACAGTTACTGCACACTTTGTCCTCTTTTACTGTCTTCTTAAGTGTTGCTTCCAGATAATATCAGGTGGGAGCTAGTGACGCTAATGGACAACTGAGCTGATCCAAATGAATTACTGTAATACTAGAGGCTCCAAAAAAAATCCGTTGCAGTAAATATTGACTTGATGTCAGTAGATTTAATGCATTTTTCCTATTAGTGAAAGATTCTGAAACATAATGTCCTTTTTCTCTCAGTTCTTAGAAACATATTCAGTATGGTCTTTCTGTTTCTGATATTACAAGGCAAATTGGTTTAACTCCCACTGGAAATAATAAGAATTTTTCTGAGTGACTCTCCTGCTTTTATTCCAGTGAGGGGCCCATGAAAAAAATAAGAAAAAAAAAGGAAAATAATCTGGCATGTCTTTAAAGTTAACAATTTCATGACCTCACTGAAAGACAGAGCTACAGGAGTCTGAGTGTCCAAACTGCATACTTATATTCTTGAAGATTTTTGTTAATTCTCTTTAAGTTTATCCTTAAATATTTTAAGCCTGTGGAATTCATAATGGGTTTTGTAAGTTGTCAAAAAATATTGATTCCCATAATATTTTACTTCAAGCTGTGTTTTCAAAAATCATCCTAATTCAATGTATTTGTGAGGGAAGGAATATAAAAAAGAAGTCAAGTTGTGGCAAAAAAAGTTCGACATTCATGAACCTTTGCAAATGCTTGTATCTTAGCCCTTGTGTTCTTTAGCTTTTCCAGACTCCTTAATATACAAGATTTTCTGTGGTGCTTTACAGAAACAGCCGATCATGCAGTATTTGAAGACAGCAGCTAGCCCAATACTGATGGCCAGATGTGGTGCAATATTGGCTGGGATTAATGGGATTTCAGAACGGCTCTTGACCTCACTGAGATCAGGTCAGGGAAGGCCAGGTGAAAACAAAAGAGGAGCCCTGCATAAAGAGAGTTGAAACGGTCTATTTGTGAAGGTAATTGCATGAAACCAGGGTTAGGAAGTAGCTGAGCGAAGTAAGGCATGACTTAATATAGAACATGTGTGTATGAGGAGAGGTACAAGTAGAGAGTACAAAAATGCATTAAGATTGCTTGAAAGTATCAACAAAGTAGTGGATAAAGGAGAAGTGCCTAAAGCAGTGTGTAAGAACCTTCACAAAGTCTTTGGGAACGGTCCTCTGGCTAAAGACAGTGTTGCAGCAAGTAGCACCACTGACAAGAAGAAGGGGAATAAACAGTAAGTTTCATGGTGGGAAAGAGTGAAATCAAGATGCTTCAGTGTCCTGCCTGAAGATTAGTACTGCTAATTTGTATTCTAATGATCTGGAAAAGGAGAGAGGCATGATACCACAAAGTTATTTCAGTTTATCCTCACAATGATCTCTGAACTTGAATATTTGGAACAAGTTAATCTGGTAAAGTGATCAGGAACAATGAACTAGAAAATGAAAATCAGCCTTAATGAGTACAATATAATATATACTACAGGAAAAAGTAACTACTCTTATGTTAATATGTTCTTAATTAATTGCATCAGGACAAGAAAAGATGCATTTTAGTTTGAGTAGCTCAAGAAGATCTTAGCTCAGAGTTCAGTAATGGCTAACATTAACATCAACAAAATGCATGCATGTGAATAGAATTGGAAAATACTGAAAATTTACAGTGTTTTGCTATACTCTGAAGAGACAGCTTTCACTGGTTGCTGTATGCTCAACCTTATCATGCATGAAAGTAAAGATGTAGCAGAATTAGAGGGCTGAAGAGCTTCATACTGTTTCTTCAGATGTAGTATGCTTGAACTGGAAGAAAAAAAAAAGGCCATTGTGAACTTCAAGGCCTTAATCTGCAAGACAGGAATAGCAGTATTTAATCTGTAGGAAAAGTGGAAGAAAAAGGAATGTGCTGAAAATTAAAACATACACAAAATGAAAACTCCAGTAAAGGTGAACCATTGACAGAAAACAATGAGTACCCAGGAAGGGACAGCATGAAATGCCTTTGGCCGACTTACAGGAAATAGGATTGTTTTTTAACAAAAATATCTTTTATTGAAAAATTTTAGCTTTCATTTAAAAAAATCTAATCTGAGTAAGTGTGTAAGGAGTGAATACACTTGAATATTGTAATGGATACAGAGCCATCTACAGCCAGCTGTCAGAGTGGGAAACAGCATATAGTACAGAAAAGAAGAGAAACTTAGCTGAATTAGTGTCTAAAGAGATAAAATTTCATAAAATTCAAGTCGACTTAGAGGAACTTAACACAGAGAAAAATCTGACTAAAACCAAGCAAGTAGCAGCAGATTTGTGTTTTAAATTGAAGATGTGAGGGTCAAAGGATACAACTGAAGAATTCTGAGAAGATGGAGGGCATGGTAAAGAAAAACAAAGAAAAATGCCCTCAGAACATAAAGTGTTAATGTGTCTATAAACCTTTGAATCCTTTCTACAAATAGAACCACAAATAAGAAACTACTCTGGAGAGCAGACAAGGACGAAAGTTTCATGATCTGTTGTAGCTTGCTTTAGGGTAGAGAAGGAAATGGATGATATTAAGGACTTTCTTAAAGCAGGAAATAGAAGCTGACTTCTTAAATGTAAAGAAGAAACAAAACAGGACAAATACACTCAGAAAAATAAGACACACACAAAACTAATCCAAAGTACAAGCTGAGTCACTGAGACACAGTAGCAGAGTGCAAAATAAAAAATCAAAAGACCCAGAAGATACCAAAGGAAAGGAAAACTATGGGTCTGAGAATTTTCCCAGGTTCTCTGACAAACACAGTACTATGTCACAGCTTCACCTAGCTCACTATTTGGGTAAGCAGCAGCTAAACAATCTCTTCTTCAAAGGGACTGGGTCAATTTCCACATATTATAGTAAACAGTAAATGCAAAGAATGTAAAATTAAAGATTGTTTCATATTCAGGATGAATAATAACAGAGATGAGGGAAAACAAGGAGGGAAATAATTTCAGATTAGTTGAGCATCAAATACTAAACCTTTGAAGGTTAGAATGCATGGGAGGCTATACCAGAATGACAGTAAGATGAAAAATACTAAAGAGAAACTTAGATTTTAATCACATTTCATACTGCAAGAAAACATCTTAATCTTTATTCAATGCACTTAGCATTACAGCTGATAATTATAAACAAGGTATAAAAATATCATGAAGTTCATAGTGTCAGAGGCAGAATTATGCCCTGAAAACCAACAGAATAATAAAATAATACATGATGGGATGGTTAGCCAATGCACAGCTTTGTTACAATCATCAAAGTGTTCAAAGACCCCGCAAGATGGTTCCATAAGCAAAATAAAGATAGAACTGTTCTGTTACAAAAACCTGACTGTGTTCTTAAGATAAATGCCAAGCACAGCCATATTGGTCATCAGGCCATATAAATAGGAAAGGAGTAGCTAATAAATTGACTAACACTACCCGTTTTGTCTTAAAAGACATACTGCTATAGAGTACACTGTGATTACACTCAAGCCAGAAGTTATTTAGCAGGAAAACTAACAACAGCTACTCTGCTTGCCCCAGGTAAGGTCACTTCCCCCCTTTTCTTGATTTCTTAGGCTTCTTCATAAATTTTGGAAGGAAGATCAGAAACTTAACTCACAATTCATCTGAATATTCAAGAGCTGTACAAGAACAAACAGATTAAAAGCTAACAATGTTTTTAGAACAGATCTGAATATTAAGCCTAGGTAGGATGCTCCTTTTTCTCTACCATCCATACACAGTCTGATATGTTCCTGTGGCAGCACTTTGTATTGACTGAAATCTTGAGGTGGATCTACCTACATCACCTCTGAAAAAGAGTTCCCATAAAGAGACCAAAAGGCTTCCAAAACTTCTATTAGTGACAGTATTAATAATTATATTCATAATAATTGCAATAAACGTTCTCTGAGTGAACTCAAAGCAAGCAGAGAACACAGAATTGAAACTAAAATTATTTCAACAATCAGCTGTCTGCCTGCCCACTGTGTTTTTCTCCTAGGCAAGCAATTCAGAGGCTTTCTGAGTTGCAGCAAGCTCTGCCTTTGCCCCCTCTGGGCCCTGCTATGTCATTTTCATCCCCTCAGAAGCCTGCCTGTTTGATCCTTGCTCTTTCCTGTGGTCTCTCAGTCTCTCTGCAGGAGCTGCACACTCCCAGGTTTATGTTATTTCCACCACACCCTGAGGTCTCCGCACCTTTCTGCCCTAACATGCTCATTTGCTCTCTAAGGGAAGAGGCAGTCTTTCCCTCCCTCCCTCCTGGGGTTGGGGTTGCACTTGACCCAGTCATTTAAAGAAGCGTAACAGAAATGGGAAATAAAATCTGCAGAAAGACTGACCATCACAGAATGGTGGTAAAACCTTTCTGTGGTTACTTCAAGGTCCATAGTTGTGATCACCAGTCTAACTGCTTAGTGGTCTGGCTGGCATTCAGAGCCAAGAAATCAAAAATAAACAACATTTGTGGAGACTGGATAGACCATTGTTGTGTTAGCCTTAAGGGTAAGAGGACTGTGCATATATTTTGTAGAATAGATGAGAAAAATGTTGAAAATCAAACAGATAAGAAAATATGATGATGTGCTATGAGGTCAATGGTGGGAGGTAGACCAGAATAAAGCTTCTCACCTTTAGGAAAAAAAGAAAAAGAAAGCAAATAAGAAAAGCAAAAGAGAACAGAAAATCTTAAATGAACAAATTGGCTCTGAAAAACTTAAATTTCTGACTTGTATAGGGAGTTTCTGTACTAGTGAATGGAGCTTCTCCTTGCAGATTTAAGTTAACCAGAAAAACTAGGCAGGGCTAGCTTCTTTTGTTTCTGTTGCTTACTCCAGAGAGAGCAGTGAGGCAGGTTTTTCATTAAAACAAACAAACAAACAAAGAATGGATTAATGCAAATAATATAATAAAGCATGCTTTTAAAGAATGGGTAGGGTTGGAAATTTGTTAGAGGAGCAGAACAGCTATTATTAAAATACATTTACTCCCCAAACTTTTTTAAAAATTTATTTCAATAGATACTTACATGCATATTAACCAACATCTTAAAAGTTTGCCACACTCTTTTTGGAAACTTCCTCTGGAAAGATAAGAAGCGTAGTGTCGCTGAACTCATACTGTGCAATCTTCTGTAGTCTGTTGTTTTGGGGTTCCCTTGTCAATGACATATTCCACAGCTCTTCTGTCAAGTGTTGAAAATTGCAATGTGAAACTTTATCCAAAGGTATATACTGAAAGAAGCTGAAAGTTGTATGAGGACATTTTCTCAGTTGTGTATTGGGAAAGTAATAAATGCAGTCTAAAAAAAAAGTAATGTTTAGAAATGTTTTTAAATTAAAAGATTACTCTATACCATTATGTTTGTTGCAAATTTGCCAATCAGACTTCATGCCCATCACAAAAAGAAACAGATAACTGAATAATATTTTTCCTAACTCCCCCGAAATCTATGTTGCTTGTTTCTCTAGAAATATTCTACGAGGATTTTCAGATACACTTAGCTGGAGCAAGGAAGGGAGATATAAGAAGGGAATTCCTCTTTCCACCCTCCAAAAAAAAGCTTTTATAAAATATTTCACAGGCAATACCCCAGCGATCTTCAACTACACTCTCCAAAACATTCTCTGCTGGTGGGGCTGGGGAGGACACCTGTTTGGGGTAAGTGCTTGCATTCCCACTTCTCTTGAACATTAGTGGCTGGAATAGGAGCCATGATGGTGTTTGTTACAATAATCTTTAAAGACATATGAATGTACTGCTTAAGGAAGTTCACTTTGTGCAGAATGATAAACTGGCCTCCTCGTTATTAGCAGTGCAGATTATGCATTGCTCCACAGTGTGAGAAAGTGTCCCTTCGAAGGGAACACGGCAGAAGTGTTGCAGTCAGAAGAGACAGATACTGGTAATGAAGAAGCTACTCCATGAGAGAAGACTACAGAACAGAGGCAGAAGAGGGACAGCTGTACAGAAGTATGGGTTCTGCAGTGCCAGATACTAAGCCTTCCTAAAACAGGTATCTGGCCCTCACTTCAGTTACTGAGCCTCATTACAGAACAAAGTGCCTAAGTAATGGGTAGAATCTGGCCCATAATTATTTTAATAAAACACGCATATATTATAATGTCTCGAATATTCTTTTAGCCTGTTCCTTTTGTACCAGACAAACACTGATTTTATTTCATTTCGTTTTGTTAATTAGTACTGTTTTCAGGAATAAGGGTGGACAGTTAAAATAGTTTCTTCCTCTGCAGGCTTTCCTACTCTCAGTAATAATTAAAATCCAAAGGCCAGGTTTTGAAACTCTTCCAAGACACACTGTTTCATTGCCACCCTGGAAATGTCAAGGGTGCACATGGGTAATTCTTCAAAGAACATCAGAAAAAATGTAGGCTCAGGACCATGTCAATAAGAATCTAAATTACTTATTTATTCAAATAACCACTACGTTTACCTGCAAATCCAAGAGAAAACTAGAACTTTTAATTACCTATGCTTTTAAAAAAAATCAAAGCAGGATAAAAAAAATGTCAAGGCAATAAGAAGGTGCAAAATGCAGGCAGATTTGTTGCATTTTATATATTTTTTCCTTCAAGCAGTAACAGAAATGAATCAGATTAACAAAACCATTTCAGTTCAACTGTATGATTTCTGCCTCTACCTTGACTTCTGCCATCAATTTAAAAAATGAAAGATATTAAGAAATTATTTTTTCTCATTATTAAACTAAGCAACAACTTGTTTCACTATAGAAAGCTAGTGTGTAATGTCTTCCTGATGAATTTGAATCTGCCTCCCATGAAAGCTAATTCCCACTTCACACCTTGCTTTAGCACAATATACTCCTACAGATCCAAAAGGACAGGTCACAAAAAAACCCAGAAGGGCCTCTTACAGCCTTGAGCCAGGAGACACAGAGTAGGACTACAATGAAGATTTGGTTTTACATTTCCGTCAGTTGGCAACAATAACAAACACAACAAAACATATGCTATAACTTGTTGCAGTAGGCAACAGTAATGTGATTTTCAACTGCCTTTTATTAATGGTCTAAGTAGGTATCTCTTCTCAGATTTCCATTCCCAATACCACTTGGTATTTCAAGAGAACAGTGAAAACCTACTTATGCAAAAGAGGGTGTACGCCACTTCTGACTTTGGGAGGTAGATAAGAAAAGGTTTCTCAAGCCATTTCCAGGATGAGGATTAAATGTGGGGCACAGAATTCTTCTAAGAGAAAAAGAAATGGGTAAGACTGATTTCAGTGGTTCCAGACCTTTAGAGAGTCAGGAAAGTGGGACAGAAATTGTGTCCCCCTTTCCTTCTTCTGGGATGCTTTGGGTTGTTCTGTGCAGGTTTGAATGATGATGACACTTTCACTGGCATGAAAATGAAACTGCAAGGAAATATTTTCCTTATACTCAACTTTTATCTCACCTTCTACAGTAATAGTTAATGTTTTGCTCTCACTTCCTCAAAATATCCCTAGTTTATGACTTTGCTCATCTTTGCCTGCCAGCAGTTCACGGTTATTTCTGTAAGAGTCTATTAATGTTCTCACTGAAGTCAATACAGGGAACAAATGCAAATGCCAAAAAACTTCTACTGCAATAAAGACATGAAACTTCTCATGTAAATTTGCCCTGCAAATCAGTCACTTCTATCTTCCAGCTGATATTTTTTTTTTTGCATTCCTTTGAGCTACCTCTAATTTCTCATTCTATTTCTAATAATGAAGTGATCGGAAAAGGATGTAATGTTACAGATTAAGTCACCTGAAATGGACAGGCAACAAAGGCCTCTAAGCATACAATTCAGAACTGTGCTAAACCATTTTTGTGTCCTTACTGCATGTTTTTCAGGTTTCTGCTTTCTACTAGCTATATTTTTATATAAACTTTGGATTATTTTTTGATCAGGTGGATTGCTTTACTCTTGCATTTTTTACATCATGAGTGTATTGGTGATGTCATGTGTTTTTACTTCAGCTTGTCTCTGATTTTACTGATAATATGAGGGCTTTTTTCAGTTTGCTTCTCCATAGTACCATCAATATGCTTTTCAGTCGTTTTGCATAGACAATTCAAGACACCGTTAAATACGATGAGCCTAGTAGTAAGTTACTGTTTGTAAAATTTGGAAAATTTTTAGCAGAAAAATTATTTATGTGAACGACTATTATTTTCATATTTAAATAACTCATGTTTTGGGCATTTTGAATTTACAGCTCTTCTCTATAAGCATAGTGAATTTTAACTCACAGGAACTTACTTATAGCAGTACAAAGCACCTCTGTTATGGGAAGATCCGACTGGGTTTTATTAGTCGTTACAGACAACAGAGTGCAGCTAGAGCACTAAATGTCTCACTTTGTGATGCTGAGGAGTTCAGTTTGAGCTGCTAATTTCCAGTATTCTTCTAAGGACTCCTGGCCATGCTGCAAAACAGAAAGCTCAAAATCTGTGTTCCATGGATTTTTTTTTTTGGGGGGGGGGGAGGCGACAGAAGATAAAAAAAAAGAAAA
>JANZLQ010000050.1:14702548-14720134 GCA_026212715.1 Elanus axillaris
CACGGAAGGATTTTTAATTTTTTTTTTGTTTTAAATTGTTTCTAGCAGTTGGAGTGACTAGGAAAAACAAAGCTGAAAAAGAAATAAACCATTTATTTCTAGAGTGAAACCAAACACTATATCATAAGAAGGCAAAAGGACTAAGGAGAGGAAGCTTCCCAGCTTTCCCCCACTCAGAACCAAGAGTAAAGTAATCCTCACTTGCAAAATGGCATCACCTATATGAGTAATTGTTTAGGATCTCTCAGAATACAGATAGCATACATTCAGGTGTACTACAGGAAAAAAAGAAAAGGGATTTCCAAAACATGTTCTGATACAGCATTTTAGCCCTATTTTAAAAATTATTGGAAGACAAACCCTACACAAAAGATCTAGCTAAACCACTACAAATACTAAAAGTGAAGATGAATTTTAACATCCTCCTGATGTCCTTGAATCCTGGTCTTCCCTTTAGGGTTTTCTATGTTACAGAGTGAAATGTGGTTAACATAGTCACTAATGCACTTGACTTCCTTATTCCCCTCTGGAACATATTTTACTTCAACAGATGTTTTCAAAATAATTAAATGGTGGTGAGCATGCATTATTGACAATGTCTGATGCCACACTAATGCACTCCATATTTAAACATTTGTCACCAGCAGGGCTGTGTGTTCAAGAATGTTGTGCTCTTTATAAATAGCTTCTGTAAAGTATCTGGATTGTAAATGTGAAAAAAATAGGGAAATTCTGATATCTGCTCAATATTAATAAACCATGAATACAACCTCCAATCTGTAGCTGTGGTAACTGAAGTTTAGATGTTACCATTTGTACCTTGCTCTTTAAAGTAGGAGGAGGTAATGCGCCTCAAAGGTCCTGTCTTGGGCCACTATGAATGAAGGTATTTATCCCCTGAATTCTGAAAGAACAATTTTTGCATTATATTTTTGTGAAAAATTACACAATGGCTGCTAAAATTTTCTGGTAAAGTGAAGTGCTAAATATTGATGGGAAATCTATTGCTGATATTAGTTAAATGGTATTAGATCTTGTTCACATACCTATACACTGTGAAGAGGTTTTCTTTTTTTCCTTTTCACTTATATTTAAAAGAAAAAAAAAAGGAAAGGAAAATTAAAATTATCCAACCTTTGCCGTTACATTATTAGTTACTCTAAAAATTCAGAAAATATCACTACTTTAGTGTAATAAAATTATATTAGGTGTCTAAGCTAAAATAAAGCAAAGTTAGACTTTTTCTCTTATTAGGATTTAATGATATTATTATAATTAAGCTTCTCATTAATTTTTTCATGCTTTATATTGAGTTACTGTCCCCTGCAGATTTGAAATGAAATGATCATATAATTACAGCAGTCCATTTTTAAATGAGGATATTTGGAATGTAGGTTTGCACCTAGGGTTTTCTGAAATTATAAATCATGACTAGAATTACAAGATTGCTCATTTCTCTTGAACCTCATAATTAGGAAGGAGTGCAGAAAGAATGTTATACTTCAAATTTATGGATAAAAGTCTCTGATACCCAAGAATAAGCATAATGAGAATGAATATATATTTGTAGATATGTACATGAACATTAAGCACAACTAGTACTAATATTTGCTGCATTTAATATTGCAAAAGCTAAATACTCAAATTTATCAAGTCTCCCATCACTATCATGTCTCTAAGTGAAGCTCTGACACTGAAGCTATAATATATTTGGGATCTTTTAATTTTTCTTGTGACCTTTGCATCGTTGTCATTCTGCTGAGGTAAATATGTGAGAACAGAACAGTGTTTTAAAACTAAGATTCCAAAGAAAGAAATTAATAATATTTGTCAATAATTATTATGGAAGACTAATAGATAACAGATGATGCATTTATCTCTTGGACAAACATATTCAAGTATTGTATCCCTGTGTGTACATGCTACGAATTACACAGAAACAGAAGAAATAAAAAATTAAACACTTGGACAAAGTAAATGAACCATATATTCTGTTTCAGATGACAGTAATAGCAAGAAAAAAAAAATCCATATAAAAATCTTCCTGAAAAGCTGCACAAAACAAAAGGCAAATGTCAATTCTCAAGACTAAAGACAATGCCTTTGCATGACATTCCTGAAGAAAAAAGTCAGTGTTGGAAGGAAGTGTTCAAAGTATCATCATAATAACTAACAGAGCAGATTAATATTCCCTAATTAAAAGTAGGCTATATTAAATTCACACGGTCCGTATTAGACTTCAGTCAGTACCAAATTCATATAGAAACCTATGGCAAAATGATAATTAGTATCAGCTGATACAGAAAAGGTCTGTAAAACGACAGGAGTACAAGGCACCACTTTCTTTTCCAATCACATCTGAAAACATTAGCAGTATTCACGCATGAAGAAAATTCAAAGATTCTTTCCCTAAGAGACAGATTAAATCAGCTCAAATTCATTGCTAAAATGAAAAATGGTGAAAACAATGAGGACGTAGAGAACATGCAGGAATAACTTAAAACAGTCATGGAGGAATTAGGACAAAACACCACTGCAGTTTCTGAAAAAAAAAAAGAAAATTATAACAGAACAGAACATTATAACAGCATACAAGAAAAGGAAACCCTTTAAACAAAACAAAAGACTAACTCTCATTGGGTCTTTGAAGAGGAACTGGAAGCAGATATAAAATTTACAGACACTGAAAAAAAATAGTAAATGTGAAGCCATCAAAAAAAAAGTTAAAGAAAACCAAAAAGACAATACACCCACAATAAAATATACAAAAATTCTTAGGTAGGCTAATGGAAATTTCTAACAGGACTCAACAGCAGCTTAGTTAAACCTGGCATGTGAAGCCTTAATTACAGCGTGCTCTTCTGTACATACTAGGCTCAGGAAAATGCAACACCATTGTCAGTCAACATACAAAGTATACAACATGTGAATATTACCAGCAATAGTGTGATATTAACACACAATTTAGTCCAGTTAGGGAAAAAAAGCAGTGGCTTTCACTTTGTGGCCATATATTTTCTCCAGGGAGCTAAAATTTTCTTCCTAAACACAAAAAGTCAAACACCATGGAATCTTTTTGAGACTTCACATGGCATCTGGAAAGACAGGGGGAAACCAGAAAAACAGCTGTCAAGAATCCAGAAGATCTAAAGATCATAATAAAAAAATGCACACTACCATAGGCATTACTTGTTCAGTGAATGTATGACAGAGATATCAGCTTGTGGGCAGAGACTGGAGACAGTGTGGAAAACATAGACTAAAGCAAGGCCAGTTGCTACAGATCCTTAGGGACCACTGGCCAAGGCCCCATGAAAAGCACCTTCACTTATAGATGGACATTTCCATCAATATCTAACTCTTACTAAAACTGTTCATTAAAAAAATAATCTTCCATGTTTCAGTAATGCCCTGAATGAGCACTCTGGTACCAAGCTTCATAAGAAATATTCCCAGACACAGCCTGTATCAGTCCATAAGGCTGTATACATCTGCTTGGAGTTCCCCAGAAGGTGACTCCTGAAAAGGGTGATCATCCCTTACAGCCTTGCTTTCTCCACTCCTCTGCAGATTGCAATGTGTCTATGCAGAAGGAAAGGTTGTGGCAGAAGCATGCATTGTGTTGTGACTGTGCCTTGCATCTTCTCAGTGAGCAAAACTTAAGAGTATTTGTGTTTTTCTTTCATTTCAATGAATGATAGGACCAGAGAGTCAGAGGTGCATGATGCCACCTGTTCGTGTACAACGACGAACTCAAACACATTTCAAGTTTTAAAGTTTAGCAACCTTAGCTCATCAGTAGCATGTCAAACATTTCAAAATTTATGCCAAAGTTTGAAAATGCAGAGAATAGGAAACAGAAAAAAAATTAAATATATAAAAGGCACAAAGTATTTTCCAACTGTCCCTTTTTCATCAAAAAGTCCCTTCTTCAGACAGAAGACTCCAGGTCAATTTTCTGTGTCAAGCTATCCTTCTTAGTGGGAAGAAAAGGTTATTTCTGTCATTCAATTCTAAATGTGACGAAATACACAAAGTCCCAAAAGAGAAAAAGGAGAGTAGAGGTTGGAAATATGTGGTTTTTGTTGACATTCTCAGAATACAGGGTAGCTGGGCAGTCAAAGACAGATGCCTTTCACCAGGCAGGTCAGCAATACAGCTGATGTGCTGTACCCTGGGCTCACTTTTCTGGGCTGGGTTATTGTCTATTCAGGCTCAAGCAGAACAAATTTAGACAGCGTCAGTGAGCTGGTGTCCTTTGACACAGCGGGTCTCTAGATTAGGTGACGAGATAAGAATCAGATGGAGAAGCCACTGAAAACATTACACAGAAGGAAAAGGTGCGCAGAAGGGAGTCTTAACATTTTTCAGGCAAGTTCAGGGGTGATGGAGGCGCTTTAACAACATATCGAGCAATCAGTCTCATAAACAAAAGACAGAGTACAAGCATTTCATTTGCAATTTCTGGTCCCACACTCCTGGTTTTGAGAGACTATCTGCAAACAGCAGTAAGGTTACACACATAATAGGCCTCCTGATTTTTGGTGTGGGTTTGTTTTTTTTTCCTTGTCTATTCTAATCTTTGTCTTCTGTTCATGCCTTTCCTATGGTTTTATTTACATCTGAGACAGGACTTCTAAGCACCTATTATTATAAACAAGGGATAGAAGGAAGAATTTCAAGTGTGTATTAGATGCTCTGCTCTTCAAGTAGGTAAATGAAGATGAATTGATTGATACAAAAAGGTTGATGTCTCAGTTCCAGCTCCATGGCAGATTGGCAAAGGGACAGCACTGAGGTGGAGATGGAAAGGTGTCAAATCCTATATAACAGTATATATATAACTCCTTCTGTCGCACTAGACTAAACCAGGAATGGTTTCCAGGGAGAGATACACTTCTTCCTGAGGCTATATACTGACTGGTTGTGATTTTATTTGCTTCTTCTCTGGGTCAAAAGTAAAGGATGTATGTATTTGCATATTATAATATATTTTCTCCTTTAAAAAAATAATTAGTTATTTTAGGCTTTAATTGCAATGTTGCTTGAAAATAGTCATAGCTCCACTTGCAAATGAAGCTTACATCTTTTTTCAACCAGGAGCAGGAGGTCTTCTTACAAAGGAAAATGATTTCCACAAGAAAAAGGTTAAAAGACAGGCCAGTCAATAAAAAGTCTTTCTGTGTTTGTTCTCATATTCTTTGCCCTTATAACTTAATCATACACAGCATAGCACACAGTTTCTCTGCTACTGGTTTGTAAAGCATGCTTATAACTAATTTATAAGCATTTCTAATTAGTAGAGACAAGCAAGCATTGAAAACCCCACATGATGAGGAAGCTCCCCTTTAAAAAACTCCAAGTTCTCCAAGTTGTCAGGAACGTAGTGCTCTAGCACAAGCTAATTAAATATCACAGCCCACTTGAATGTTGGGGTTAAAAATAAAACAGTGACAAATGATAGAAATAAAACTGTGAGGTAACTAGTTATCTGATTTTTGCCAGAGCTTAGAGCAATCCAAATATTTCTGATGTATTGCAGAGGATCTGGAAAAAGTTTGGGTCTTACCCCTGCTCCTGCTGACCTCCGTGGAATTGCTCTGCCTGCCAGCTGCAGCACATGGCTGGGCTGGACCCATCCTCAATGCTGAACTGGTTTCCACAATGAAGGGGACTGGGGGCCAGGAGCACATCCACCAGCTAAAAGCAGCATGAATGTTAATGCGTTACAGCCCTGCAGACCAAATCTGCACTACGTAACCCCTTCACCTCTGTGCACGTGGATGCCATAACCGCGTATGAGCCACTGACACCAACGGCAGGTGGCATTCATTAGCGAGGTACGTCAAAGACAAGTGCTAAAGAGCTGTTCATCTTGAAGTGAAGACATCCCAACATTGACGCTGATGGCTAAAATGCTAATCACCTCTTACGTGACTGAAGGAAGACTTTCTCAACAATGTTGCATCATTAGAAATGGTGCAAGAGGAGGTCAAGGTGGTGCTAAAAATGCAACATAAAATGATTGCTGTGAATATGAACAATATGGAGAGGAGGCAAGGGGCAGCAATAGCAATGAGGGGTCCTGAGATAACTGACAATGAACAATGTTGTGCCACCCCATCCAACTTACAGAAGCTAGGACTCAAGGTATCCTAAATTCTGAGGGTAGTTAATATGAGGTTTAAATATGTATATTTATATCACACAATTCTTCAGTTTGCCTTTCTGTATTTTTTTGAAACTCTTTGATGCCTTCATATGACATGTTCAGGTGGGATTTTTTCCTCCATGTAAACAAATTTTTTAATGTTTGCATTTTTATGAATGGATGCCGAGATTCTGAGACTATCAGCAGGGTCTAGGACATGGGACTTTTAGCAAACACTTGTGAAAATCTTACAAGAATCGACAGCCTTTACACACAAAACAACTTTAATTTTTACCTAACTTGTTACTATTTCACATTGCCTAGAGATTTTTAATGCTTTAGTGGCTTCTAATGTTCTCAGTCTCATCAGTTGAAAAGTAGAATGTTCATGTTGTAACTTGCCCTCTAATTCAAGAAAAATACCAGATCTAGGATAGTTCTTTGTATACTGCCAAACTTTTGGCCCAGTTTGGCAAACTACCGATACGTGTCAGAAGACAGAAGGAGAAAGAGAATGTGGTAAAAGGAAGGAAGACAGAATTATGAGGATCATACCAAGAAATAAAAGCATGTAGGAAGTAAAGAAAAAAAAACAGAACACCCGAAGAAAACTGAAAAATTGATTTGTTCTCTGAAGCGTGAAAGAACATTTATTTTTGCATTCACATGATGATGTGATTAATGCTTATATTTCCACATGCAAGTTTGGAATTACGCTCCAAACTTCATAAGCAGAGTATTAGTTAGTTACTGGAGTGTCTGTGTGGAAATACAGGCTCTTTTCTTATAATTACTTACAGCTCGTGTTAATGATTTTCAATGTTGTTACACTGTTGTCAGCATCATCGAAATTCTTTATCACAGAGGTAACAGTCAAACTTCAAATCTTGGACCATGGCATCATTCAAATAATTGGAAGAATATGTGCAGCAGAAAAAAAGATAGCTTTTTGCAAAGCACAATTTCTTTACATGAAAGCTTGATGAAAGGATAACAGAAACAGATCAACAAATAACAGAAGTTTGTTGCAATTGCACACAATACTTGGTTGATCTTTCAAAGTCTTAATACTTCAAATGGTTTTTAATGCTTATTTTCTAAATTTCTTTTTTTTCTTTTTTTTTCTCCTGCTTTTGTTTGAAATTTATTTGTACCTTCTTATGTTTTCCATATTTTTTGAAGAAAGTTAAATTGAGGTCCTGGCAAAAATTCTCAGCGACATTCCTCATGAAAAGTTAAATATTTTTCAGGCTTACTTGACTTTTTCCTGGTTCCTGTAGAAATAAGAATGCTAGTGCCACTATAGCATAAAAAGTTTAGACTTTCTTTTCAGAGTAGCACACTCTCTTTTTCAAGTTAGCATAAGACTGTAATAAAGGCTTATTTTCTCTATATATATACTTTAGATGTAGATTAATAGTTTTTACACTGAATCTAATAATAATGCCAAAGTTCTTTAGAGACATGCTTATAGTAAAGGAATAAGATCTCTAGGAAGTGTTTTCTTTTCTTTTGATATCCAGCAACTTTAATGACCTGGCTATGGTTGGGGTTTAGGTATTCATGTAAGCATAAGGTGATAAAGTTCCCTTTCCTCTCAACATTACTAGTCAAGCCAGTTGGCTTCCCACACTGTAGGGCTGCCACTCTCACAAAGTAGTTTCAGAGGTTTGACCACTATACGAAACACCATTATAACAAACCCAAATGCACACTGGATGAATGTTCCATCTGGGTATTCATAGCATAGACTTTGGCAATTTGCTGCATCAAAATACCCAGTTTGGATGGAAAACAGTAAATAGTATGTACATAAAGATTACGTTCTATGGATCAACATGCATTAAAGAAAGTAGTCAATAAGAGGAAAAAAAGTTAAAAGTACATTTATACCAAAATGCACAGAAAAACGGCAAAAAAATAGGACAGTTAGATCTGCACAGTCTTACATAAGGGTAATACTTGCTACACAGTGCTAAACCCCCATCTAAAGGCTGAATCCTGCTGTTAGGATTGCTATTCTCATGTTAGGGAACTGGTAGACACAGTTCCTTTAGCAGACCACCTTCAGTCTACACTCCACCTACATGGCTCTGCCTGGTATTTCTTATTATTCATTTGCCTTTGAGACCCTGGAACCAGCCCACAGCAAATGGGAGCTGCAAGGACTTTAAATCTGAATGACTTATCCCCCTGTTTGACTGGCTGATCTCTGTCCCCTTCTCTTCAGACAAAGGAAGCCAAGGAAGCAGAGCTCTGGATTAGTCTACGTTGGTCTCTGTGGTTACTTTAAAACACAGTACTGTTTCCTTTATTCTAAGTAAGTCAGAAAATGGGACTAATGCATTAAAATTTCAATATAAGGGAAGCGTCTTAACTGCTAACCCATACTTCAGATATGATCCAAATATAGGCCAGCTTCTCTGTTAGTATTTATCTTACTTATTTGCCTTAATCTGAGTTCTTTTTTGTCTTAGACTAAATTAGAGAACTTCTTCTGTATTATAGAAAATAACAGCAAACAGAATGTGAGGCAAGTCCTCAGGGAATACGTCATGATTTACTGCTAGAACTAACAGAACTTGCTGAGAGTTTTCAAGGTGTGATTTTTTTTATACCAGTATCAAGATAATTTTCCTTATAAAACATTGGTTCATGGTGGAAGGGATATGTGACATCACAATATCCAAGCTCTTTCTTTAATGTACTATAGTTGCATTAGATCTTTCACACATTCTTTATTTTCTGAGTGTAACAATGCCAGCAGGTTGTGAAAACTGGCTTCCCTGTTAAGCTCTTTAGAGTTTCATATGTAGGCAGTAATATGTTTTATTTACATTTGATTGACAGGGGGAAGTTTTGTTGGTCTAAAAGGTGATTCAGCTAAACTTAACCAAAAGACTGCATGGATATCCTCACTCATTTTAAACCAGACATAGCTGGTTTCAAGTCACTTCTTAAACAACCATATCAAAACTAAAAAAAAACCCCACAACTAATTTAAGCAGAAGTAAAACATTGGTACTGTCTTTTTATTAGTCACCTACCAATATGTAAGATCACACTTTGTGGATGGAGTCTTAGAAGACTCCTATTTATACAATCACTCTGCAGTAGTAAGGAAAGATGCCAAAGGGATCTCCTCTCTGATTTCAGAGCAGAAAATTTCTATGGTATAGCAAACTAGCTGACCTTTGTTGTGGCAGACGCTTTATCCTGTTTTGGAAATCTAATCTTCCGAGATAGTCTTCTCAAGACTCTAATCCTTTGACCATCATCCTCCCTAGCACAAACCAGTGCCACTCTACTGAAATCAAGTTAAAGAGTTTTTTTAGTTCCCTGAGTTCCATGAGTTTAGCACTCATGCTGATTTACCGTACTTTTTACAGTGATCATCTTAAAATGGAAACACTGCCATTGACATGACTGATTTTTAAAAACCAGATGTAAAGAGGTTTTTTGCTTCTTTTCTTAAAATGTGGATGGTAAACCATTCATGAAAACCTGCAGTCTTTATCTAACTGGCTTACTAAGCTAACCACTCTATTTTTAATCTATGAAAATGTTTAAAGTTATTTTCGAGCAGTCTTATTAAAAAAAAAGTAGGATCTCATCCCGCTATTTTAGTTCTTACTCTAAGAGATTGTTCTCCCACCATAGACACAAAGGTCTTCTTACTATAAATCACTACTACAGTCTCTACAATGTTAAAACCAAAGCATAGACCTCAATTTCTGAAACAGTAAGCAATTAAGAAAAATATCTAGTTGATTCATGTCATGTCTGCTATGCAGGAAATAGATAGGGCCTTCACCACTAGCCTCAGAAGAAAGGAGACCAATCCTGCATTTAATAAGGCAAGTGATTTTTGATCATAGTTAAAGCTACAAAATATGTTTCCTAATTCAACTGTGTTAATGGTGCCTTTTGTAGTTGCTTGACAACATTGCATAGCATTCCTAAAGCTGCGTATCTCTGTCATCCATGGAGAAGTCATAGCTGTAGCAGAAAAATAAATACAATTCCTCTTCTCCCTCCACTTTGCGTAAGAAGAAATGATGAAACAATGTGAGAAATGTGGGAAGCAATACATAACATGCCTCCTAGAGAACTGCAGCAAAGAATCCCAAACTGAATATCTCTGGATTTGTTGTGGTTTCTGTACTGGTGAAGAGGTGCTGACTGAGTGAATTTGGGTAGCTGACTGCCATTTTAACAGCAAAACTTCCTACAGTTCAATTATCCGCAACAGCTTTCCATAATATCACTGAGAAATAAATTACCAGCGTTGCTGCAAAACAGCTGCTTTTTCTGTAAACTGGCGGAAAGACTCTTTAATGAACATTTATGAGCCCGTCAGCTGGAGCGATCCCTTTCCCCTGAGCAGTATGGCTGCTGGGGCGGGCTCCCCAAGAGGCGTTCTACCTGAGTGCACTTTGCCAGATTGATGAGCCTCCTTCCGACAGTTGACTTTTTATGCAGAGAATTTGTTTGGCATGCGCAAGCTGCTTACATCAATATATTATTAAAAGGGGAGGAGGGAAGGGGCCACGGACACTAACTTGTAGCCGTGCTGCAGCTTTCCTAGCTGTGTTTGTGGATAAATATATACACCTTTTAATCTTGCGTTTCCTCTTTCTTCCCCCCCCCAAGACAAGCCAGTTACCCATGCAATGGTGTCTTTCTACTGCCCAAATACACATCTCTCTGCTTATTTGTTCCTTCCTAGCTGCCTCTCCCCTTTCGTTCTAAGCAGCCCTTTTTCCCCCCTAAATTCTCAGTGGTCCTTAGTACAAACATGCATAGAAAGGTTACTCAGCGGGTTTGCATAGTAAACACAAATGGATATTGTTCTTGACATCTTGTGAACTTGTCTCTCTCCCTTGTATCTTGAGAGAACATAGGACCTTCTGGGCCTGTACGAGCCTTGCTGCATTTTTAATGATAGACCCTGAAATGCAGGGGAGCAAGATGTTGTCACCTCGGCATATTTTATCCCTGATCAAACATTAGTTGGCAGCTGTTCTAAACTTGTAACACTGTCTCATCTACGCCGGCTGCTGGCTTGGTGGCAAGAGTGTAAAATCTCACCCAGCATCTTCTTTTTCACGTCTCTCTCTTGCTCCCTTACCTACACCTTGGAGCCCTACTCTCCCTTTCAGCGTCACAAAATCATTTCCAGCAAAATTCAATACACAGAGCAGGAGAGTTAGCAAGGAGACCATCTACCTTATGAAGTCATATTTACCAAAATCAGGGTAAATATGTCAAGGCATTAAAACATATATAAACACTGAATGTAATTTCATATGCACAAATAACAGCAGACTTGAAGGCATGTTCTATATTTTACATGGGGGGTTACTGTTTGAGGTTTTTTTGTCCTTTCCCGACTGGTTGGTTTGGTTTAAACGGTTTATTTTTGCTCTGTTTTTTTAAGATTTTTTTTAAAAAAGAGCATAATAGTTGTTTCTGAGAGGGTATTCGCTGCTAAGAAACCACCAATATGCAGGATTCTGGCAGGTGTTTATAATCTTCTATAAAAAAATAATTGCTTAAGCCATCACCATCACTGCAGATTGACTTAAAGTTATTTTGATGGTTTTGAAAAAAGTGTGATTTGTGTTTTGCCAGTAATTTTTTGTGATCTGAGGGTCTTCATTATCAAGCCAGAGCCACATAATTTGAAAGTGTTGCTTGTTAATATTTGAGTGTCATTCAGCAACTCTGCACTTGCAGGGAGAAGATGAATACTTTTTTAAATGGTATTTTTCAAGTCAGTGTAAGAAGTAGGATTTATGGAAGCAATCTTTAATCCTCTCTTTACTATTCTAGATTAGAAAAGGAGTATAAAACCTCAGAAATTCCATTTAATACATCTGGCATTCACAAAGCATTATATAACACAGCTTCTCCATTTGAAGCTCCTTTACTACATAATTATGGTGGGTTTTTTTCTTGATCCCAAACAAGCAACACTTGTTCTGCTGTCAGAGACCTTGCTTCAATATCATCTTTGGACATGCCCAAGTGACTTCTGAGCGTTACATCTACATCATCTACAACTCGGTACTGGTGACCAGCAATTACAGTTAGTAAATGACTGCTTTAACAAATGAACTGCAATTGTCTGTGTACTTGGCCACTGGACATGTAGTCAGTTTTTATGCAAGAACATTTAAGACAGATAAGATTGCTGGAGACACCAACCTTGATGCAATTGTCATCTTTCTAAGAATGTCAAGATGCTGTAAAAAAAGCATTCTTCGGCATAGGCCAATGAAATGTTAGGCAAGTTTAGAAATCCAGGGAGGATATGCTGAGATTATGAATTGCTTTGGACAAAATTTAAATCATTTTGAGTATTACATTCTTTTCTCCTTACTGCATTGGGAGGAGGTGGAGGGGAGACTTTGCAGTACTTGAAAAGGTAAAGAAGGGCAACAAGGCTAATCCAGGATTAAAGAAAATGAGCTCTGAGGACAGTCAGAGATATCTTTAAACCATATGGCCCAGAGGGAAGATATTTAAAGTGGGAATCTCTTGGAAGTGTACACACTGCCAACTCAGGTTATTTTTTTCTGGATTTGTACATAGGCAAGACATATATAAATGCAAATAGGAAAAAGGTAGTTAAGGGGATCACAAAAATGTGGTACGCCTGGGATCACAAATACTTCACTGTAAAATAAACTGAAGTACAGTGCTCAGAAGAGGTCTTTGCTAAAGTAAGCCAAGCCAGAGTTATAAAAAATTCACAACCAACTAACTCTCCCTCTGACTTGTTTCTCAAAAACCATGAAATCATAGCAATTTCATTTACAAGATGATTGCAAAATCATCTTGTGAGACACTGTTGACAGAAAACCGATTTACTCTCTGAAAAGAATGCTGCTATAATTTGATTTCAAGTAAAGTCTGACTTGACTGAATTAGTAAATGCATTATGAAAATATTTTTTCCCCTACTGTATTTTTGTTTTCTAACAAGCATTCACTATTTTGTCCATACTCTGTTTCATCTATTCTTTTTCACTAAAACAATAACATCAGCTTCAAGGAAACCTTGCATGAATGCTTTTTTTCCCAAGCTTTCAAAGTAGATATTGCTAGAGAAATGTCAATGAGAGTGCTATTTCTGAGTTTACAACTGCAAAGTTCTTTTCAGGGAAAGGGAATGAGGATCAGCGGTGTCTGTGGGCAGAGCTCCTTTCACATGCCGCATGATTACTTGCAGTGGAGCAGCAAGAAGAGAAAGACAAGCCTTCTTTATATAGTGTTAGGGAATAAAGAGACTCTAAGATGAGCTAACAGACTATTTTGTTGCAGAATTTCTGAATAAAGTGAAGTCATGTGAATTTGAACAGTTAACAGATGGATTAGAGACTCAATTATCTGTGGTACTGTATATGAACTCCAACAAAGTTACTGTGAAAGATGCAGCCTGTGCCCTAGCAGATCTGCCTTCAGCCTGGCAAAATGGGCCGTTGGTCTTTATTTGAGCCCTGGGACACAAATGGTATAATACTTGTTGCACTAGTAGTAATGCTGGCAATAATAAAATGAGCTTTTGAAAAGCTCTTCTAAAGACTGTGTTTCCCTTTGACTGACTGATCTCTTAGACTGGTTACAGCACAAGCATCTCACAGAGAAGGTTTGAATTAGATGAGGTTACAACCCAATTAAGTCAGGTTTCATGCTTGCTCATCCATTTGACTCCTCGGAAGACTGAGTGGCAGTCTGATGGGGGATCTGCAGCCTAAATTCCCAGGATCTTCAGCTCCTGCTCAGTTTGGCAAATGGTTTTGTGTCATGATATACTCAAAGATTTCCAGGACTGCCAAGCAGATTGCACTGGGGCTCTCAACACAGTCTCTCCCTCTTCCTAGTCACTAGTACCTTCCCAAGTCATGTAAAACGCTTTGCAAATGGATTTCAGGTTTGGAAGAGTAGCTCTGTACATGAACAGTGATGAAAATCCATTCATATAAGAACTTGTTTTATGTAAACCTGCCTGGAAAAAAAAATTTGGGAAAAACAAAACAAAACAAAACCACTTTGTTTCAAAAGTACTGAAATATTCTGCTTTAATATTTTGACACAATTAGGCAGCTGAGGACAATTAATGAACATCCATGTTTAAACAAGGTTGGGAATTCAGGCTGAAATAGAAATGTCAGTACTAAACCAAATCATAGACCTTTTATTTAATTTTGGTTATAATTGAAGAAACTTCATGAAAATTATCAGGTATTTAGACAAGTAATTGTTAAAAGTTTCACATGGCCATAGTACTCTACACATCCTCAGCTAGCTAAAGTCCCACGAATGAACAAATCACACTCCCAGTGGGGTAGGCAGAGATGCTGGACAGTCTTGTTACACGGCTTTGGTAGTGCCAGAGGTCAGAGATGCTCTATATATGAGAGCAATGCACCTGATGGCTTGCCAGAGCAGGGGACAAGGTTCTGCAGCCCGAGAACTCCCTTCCTCAATTGTGTTCTATCTGCCAATGGTCCTTCTAAAAAATACACAGGCTCTTGTTCTGACAAAGGGCAAGGGCACATTTCTGACTTTATTTTACCTCTTTTGCAGGGAAATCCAAATCCAGGCCACACAAATGAAAGCAGGCATAGGTTTTTGTTAATACTGCCAGTGAACAGTCACTAGATTAACAGAATTATTAACCTCCTATTTCTTCATATCTTCAAATCAAAGCTGTCTACTTTGCTGGAAACTAGGGACTCAGTATGGGACAGCTGCATCAGATATAACAACACCCTGCAATAAAAGCAGAGCAGACTAGAAACAACATTGGCTCTGGCTTCAAACTCGCTGAGTTTGATGAGAATCAGGAGAAGCAGATTAAGGGGGGCTTGGATGTTAGGAAGTTACACTGCAAATATTACAGAGGAGTCCAGTCTCACTAGTCACAGCAGGAAAATAAATTTGGCATTCAGAGTATCTGAGAAAAGCTTGGCCCATCCCTGATTTACAGCTGAGGAGACTGAAGAGGAGTCAGGGGAGACTATCTCTTTAGAATGACATGATGGCTGACTCTGATAATTTGATGGCTACTCCCAGGTCTAGGAATCATGGCAGCTGATCCAGATACATCATAAAATGTGCAATACATAACACAACAAATCAAGATAAAAGCTTTCTTCAGTGGACAAAATACTCAGGCTATCACTACATTGGTGTCAGGTTAAAGTGTGTGTCAAACATGAAACATTGTTCAATGTAGCACATCGCAGCTGAGCAGAGGAAAGCCTTTATTGTAGCCTTCCTTTTCCTTCTTTTTTTATAGCTGGTCCCATAATATAGAAGCTCACATATTTTTTCCACACTGACCAGAAAACACCTGCAAATTCCAGAGCACACCACAAACCTATCAGCTTGTCACTTTAATCAGAGGCTGTTTGTACATGCCCACTCTTTGTTGTGCTTTTTTTGGATTGATAAAGCTTGAATTCTTTTCTCCAAATTGACACATCTTCAACAGAGAGATAACTGTGTCTGACCACATCATCTACCTTTTCTCCACTCCTACTGCAAAGCCAAAAACTTTGGCAACAAGAGCTGTGGAAAAGGGAATGCATGCTAGTTCTTTTACTATACGAGGTCTTAGTCACCAGCCTCTGGTAGGCTTCTCCCCCAGCTATGGTTTAAAGGTCTAAAGGACAGCAGATACCATCACATTCTGTAAACAGACTAGGCCTTTCAGTGTGCTCAGTTTTCTTCAGTGGTGTCTAGCCAACAGAGTGTCTTGCTTAACTAAGGCCATAGACATCTTTGGCATGCTCAGCTGTCAGAACACAAACACCAGATCAGATAAGCCAAAAAATCAGCCCCTTAAATCAGTCTCAGCTGAAACTTTCATCCAGGATGTAGGAGGCACAGGTGATCCTTCCTGATCCTTGTCCGGGCAGTGACTTTATCCCAGACAGACCTCTCTCCTTGTAGCACTGTACCCTATGATGCAAACTCTCTTGCTGCAGCTCTCTAAATTCCTACAAGACACCAAAATATTCAGTGGAAGAGAAGAATGAAAACAGCACTAGATACCAGTGAGTAGGTTGCTTGCCCTGGTTCCACTGAAGTTGTATGGGGTTTGAGTCTCAGCATTTCCCGTTGCTGCTGAGTGAGTGACTCTTCTCCCAACTTGCCAGCTTCTCTGGACCCTCTTTCTTGCAGAGCTCTCCCCATGCATTGTGTAGAGATGTAATGCATCCGCCTGCGAACTGTGCACTGTTAGGCAGCAGAACGCACCAGAGTTAAGCATTGCGTTGCACCCACCTACCTTGTGTACGCCCTACCTTGCACATTAAAATGGCTTCTGATAATGAGACCCTTGCTAATGAGTGATACATCTTATCCTGTGTTAATTTATATCAGCATTATGTGTTTATAAAAAATGCAAGTATGCTTTCCTTTGGGTTTTCTAAAAGAATTTTTTAAACTCTTCTCTCAATTTATGGGATTAATTAATGTTAATGGGATTAATTTGCTCCATCTATCACTCCTCTTACTTCATTGTGTGGGCCCTAATCTATAGGTACACACTGTGAAATAAGATAGAAAAATCATTTAGGTAATCTCAATTCAGAGGAGCTGAATTGACAAGTTATGCAGTGGGAGTCATCATCATAGCAGTCAGGAGGAAGAATTTTCTGTCCTTTTCTTTAAAAAGCCAGAAGAATGCTAATTCCTATTCTTGCTTTTTCTCTCTCTTTTTTTTGTCTTTTTGGTAAGGGTTGGGGAGGAAAGGATCTTATGCATAATTTAATTGCTTTGTCTTTCTCCCTCAGGTCAGTATATTATATTATATTGAAAAGTAATTATGCAGCGAAAGTAAAATGTCAAACTGCAGATGTCTGGTAACAAGTAGTACAGATGTGAATGATTCTATTATGTGCCATCTTGCAGACATCTTTATACCTTTCCTCTGAAGCTTCACCCTCTGTGCTTATACATTTGACTATTTATGCACTCTGGATGAGATTTGCTTTTTTTCCCCCCTTTGCAGCATCTAGATCCCAAGCTGGGTTGCCTTGTTGGCAATGATTGATTACCCAATATCTAATTAAACCTGATCCAATCACTTATTATGCAGAGTGGAACAAACAAACTGAAGTCGACTGTCAGACCCGTGATTGATGATACTGCCAATCCAGCTTTTGTTGCGTCTAATGTCCTGACGCTTGTTACAACCAGCCAAAGCTGCGCTGGACAAAGCGTTCTGTCACTCTTCACACAAATTCACTCCCCTCCCCCCCCACGCTCCTCTCTCTTTTTTTTTTTTTTTTTTTTTTAAATTATATTCCAAACCACAGCAAAACAAAAAAAAATAAATCTAGAAGCAGTCGAAATAAATCTGCTGTCTGTTGAGCAGCATTGTTGCATGAGAGCTCTGTTTCCTTGGAGTTCTTAGGT